>MU225430.1:256346-305122 GCA_018584345.1 Thuja plicata
ATATATATATATATATATATATATATCCTCTACAAAGAGGTGGCGACTCTAATCTATGTGCATTCTAGTGTGGCTTGCATATTGAACATATTGAATATACTTGTCTACTTTAAAAGATGAGTTGGAAAAGAAATACTAGATCCTACTTCAAAGCTAATCCTTAGAAGGATATTGGAGAAGAGATCCATACACCTAGAAGGAGACAATGGTCCAAGAGAGGTGGGTCTAAACATGATTCCCCAAGTACCTCTAAAGGGAGAATGGAAACCCCTATTCTAGAAAGAAGGTCATCTTCATTTGAAAGTGTAGAACCTATAGGGCCAGTTGATTCTCATAGAGATGATGCAAACTTTGATCTTTAAGAGATGGGGAAACTACTGATGTAGGTTTCTTCCCTGCACAAGAAAATCTAGCTCCACCAGAAGAAACTTTTGTTGCTGAGACAACCTCTCATGATTCTGTTAAGTTAAGAGATGAGGTTCTGGCTTTGAGAAGAAAGAAAAAGGAGCAAGAAATAGAGATATAAAATGCAAGGAAGAGGCGTGACCAATAGCTATATGATTTATTGGTAGAGAGAGAAGAACTCTTAGCTGAAACAAGAAGAAATGACCTCAAGGCTAAGAGCCTAAATTAAGAGGTTAAAGGCCTAGATATAGACTTTTTGGTGATCTTGATGATTTGAGGAAGAAAGCTGCAAATAAGACATCAAATTATAGAAAAGATGAACTTGAAGGAAGTGGGCCTGTCATTAGACAATTGCACCCATATGAGGTTGAATAGAGTGAAAAACTTAAGACAAGCACTAAGGATGTCCTCAAAAAGGGTAAAAAAAAGGTTGTTGGTGTTACTATAGAAGAGCCTAAGCAAAACATGACTATCCATGGAGGAATACCTCAAGTTGATCTTGATCTTGAATAAGCCTGAAAAGCTACAGAAGATCCAGCCAAACAATTGGAAAAGTTGGAATTAGAGGCTTCTGCAGTTGATATGAGGATGGAAATAACTCTCTTACATGCTACTACAAACACTATTGTGACTAGTTCTATGCCTGTCAATCATGGGATTCAGCAACCAAATCAATTTGTTGGCCCTAGTCCAAACAATCAAGGTGTTGGTCCTAAAACTCAAACTTCTGGCCCAAGTGTGGTTGCTCAACCTACTGGCCCTGATCCAAGCACTCAAGTCTCTAACCTAAAGAAAAGTGTTCCCCCACCTATTCAAAATCAAAAAGGAACAACTGGACCAAGTGGTAACAATGTGCTAGGAAATTTCTAAAGGAGACCTATTCACATGGATAGATATAGAGCCCTTTTTTTTTATGGCATTCCTAGTCACCCAAATGTGATCCCTAATGAGGTAAGAGACAAAATCCCTAAATTTACAGGAAATAATGTCATAAATTATGAACAAAATTTGAAAGCTTTCGGTGATAAGATAACTAATTTTGAAATTAAAAATGAAGATGTCATCATAAAGCTTTTTGTTCAGTCTTTGACAGAAGATGCTAGGGATTGGTTTAGAAATCTACCTAATGATAGCATTGCATCTTGGGATGAGTTTGTAAAATATTTTAGGGAACAATACAGAGAACATGTGAGCTTTGGTTATATGTTGAAAAAATTCAATAATATCAAGAAATTCCCTAATGAGAATATGGCAGACTTTAACAATAGATTCCAAAAGGCCATGAATAAATTATTCCAAGTGCTGAGGTTAGATGAAGAAGTCTTTCTGACAACTTATTTCAATGCTACTGATGATAAGATGTCTTACTTTCTCAGAGACAAAAACCCAACAACCTTAAGAGATGCATACAAAATAGCTATTGATATTGAAAGAAATAGGAGAGCATTAGGAAAAATGGGAAAAAGGGATGATAATAGACTTTGGAAAGAAAAGGGACCAACTAGCAAACCTTTCAAAGAAGATGACACATTTGATAAATTAGTGAGTGCAGTAAAAGATCTTCCTGTAAAATGGACAAAAATGACAAGGGAGGTTATCATGATAACAAATATCCAAACCAAATATTTGATACGAAGCCTAAATTGAGGGACTACCCATACAAAACAAACTAGAGTAACGGTAAGCTTGTCTCTGAAGATCAAGAAAACCAAAAAGCCAAGGAAACCCCTGATCCCCTGAAAAGGAATATAGTACAAATTATGTTGGGAAAATGCCTTGGTGTGCTACTTGTAGCATGCCACATTCCTCATATCAATGTGTGGTAGCCCAAGCCTTATCTTAACAAATGGATGAAAGGGATGAACAAACAAGTGCAGGGTAAGAAGGCCCTGCCATTAAAATGTTTATAGTGAAAAGACTTTATCCATGGTCTTCAAATAAAGATGATCCTTTTGAGGATATCCCTATTAAAAGGGGGAAATACTTATAGTATCAAAAATCTTTAGTTCCTAATTCAAATGATGAAGCTGATATTATGTCACAAGCAACTGTAAATGCAGTAGGAAACTACAAGTCACGTTCTCATTTTAAAGTTCCTACTGATGAAGAAAAGAGATCCTTGACTGCTACAGCTATCAATCAAGCTAGGGAGGCATACAATTTGACAAATAGGAGAGTGGATCCTAATCAAGGTAAAATTACCCCTACATACATCATAAAAAACTCCCCTCAAGATGATGCAGATTCTCCTGTCAAGGAAAGCAAAGATAAGAAATTTGTAAGACAAGAAGAACCTTCTTCTGATTAGAAGGAAAAAGAAAGAACACTAGAGGAGCAAGTGGCCAATGATAAAGCTAAAAAAATTAAGAAGATAGGTGATGCATCCTCTGAATTTCCCATGTTTTATATGAAACATGCTTTGACCCATATGAAAGTTTTAGTACCATTCATGGAGATGCTGAAAATAAAAGAGCATAAAGAAGTTGAATTAGCACTTTTGAGAGGGATAGATGATTTCTCCATGTCAAACCAAGAGAAAACATCCTTGACTTAAAATAATGGTAAGAAGGAAATTCCATCTGTCAAGGAAAAAGAAGAACAATTGAAAGGAAAATAAAAAAGCAAAGAAATTTCCAATATTTGCATTGGCAATGTAATTACTCAGGAACCATTGTCTGTTGACTCATTTTATGCCACTTTGATGGTAAATAATTTCTTAGTAAAAAATTGCATGATAGATTATGGTGTTGCAGCAACTGTAATGTCATATCATGTCATTAAAGAATTGGGCCTTCAAGTCACCACCCCTGCTGGAAGTTGTTATGCAATGGATAATAGGGAGGTTCCTATGATAGGAACATTGAAAGATGTTGAAGTGAAAATTGTTGCTTTCCTAGAAGCTACTTACAGGATGGACATAGTTTTTGTAGATACCAATCCCCATTATGGTCTGCTTCTATCAAGACAATAGGCAACAGTAGTGGGTGGAAGACTACAATTGGAGTTATCCTATGCAACAATTCATGTAAATGGTAGTGAGTTCAAGTTGTATAGAGAACCTCGTTCACCTATCATGGTGGAGATGGTTATGCCTGACCAATTGAATTTTTGTGTAGACATTGACATGGAAAACTTTGTTGTGAAAGAGATCAAGCCACAATTAAGAAAAACTGATCCAATTGTTGATGATTTGTTGTTGCAACAAGATGGACTATGGAAAATGTACTTTGATGGAGGATGCTCCAAGGAAGGATCAAGAGTAGGAGTTCTATTCATATCCCCATCATGTATTACTTTTAAATACTCTTTCCTATTAGCCTTTCATTGTACAAATAACACAGCTGAGGATGAAGCTTTAATATTGGGAATGGATATTTCCATTAAACATGGTATCAAATGTTTGAAAATTCATGGAGATTCCCAATTGATCATAGCTCAAATAAGGGAACAGTGTGCTGCCAAAGATGATAGACTAAAATTGTAAAATTATGCAGTTTGGGATAGGCTAGAGTTCTTTGATGCTTTTAATATTCTTTGGGTAGAAAGATCAAACAACATAATGGCAGATTTTCTTGCTAATGTTTCCCTCAAGAATAATGATGTTACCCTTGTTGGTATCTTTGTAGTAGAAGTGAAAAATAGACCAGCAGTCCTTAATAATATCCATAACTGGAAATTGTTTGAGGATGATGATGATATCCTTAGATTTATCCAATATGTAGATCATTATGATGGCCAAAAAATTGACTATGAATCTTTAGTATCAATTGTAGATAGAAAGGAATATATTTTTTATCAAGAAGTTGTTCAATTACCCACTAATCGTATCCCTAAAGGATTTGTTGAATTGGAGGGAATATTTAATATAAATTACAATTATATGTCCCAGAAATCTAATGCCACCATAGAATATTTGGAAGAGATAAATCTAGGATCTGAGACATCTCCTCAGTTGGTTTATATTGGTAAAAGGCTAGATAAGAATGTGAGATTGAATCTGATAAAGCTACTAAAAAAATATAAACATATTTTTTCCTAGTCTTATGAAGATCTTTAAGCCTATAGGAAAGACCTGTTCCAGCATGACATCCCACTTAAACAAGATGTGAGACCATTTAGGAAAAAAAAAAGACCTACCAATCCATTGTTGGATACTAAAATGTAGATGGAATTGATGAAGTTGAGGGATGCATGCATAATTCAGCCTATCAGACATTCATCATGGGTTTCTAATTTGGTCCCTATGAGAGAGAAGAATGGGGACATAAGATTATGTGTTGACTTTAGAAACTTGAATGTAGCCTCACTGAAAGACAACTATGGATTACCTAATATGAAGGCTTTGTTACACAAGGTCATTGGATGTGATCCTTTTGTCTATGATGGATGGGTTCTTAGGGTACAATCAGGTGTTGGTCAAAGAATCTAAACAATTCAAGACAACATTTACCACTCCTTGGGGTACTTATGTGTATGATGGCATGCCTTTTGGTTTAAAAAATGCTGGTGCAACTTTTCAGAGAGCCATGGATGTAGCATTTAAGGATCTCATAGATGTTCTTATGGTTGTTTACCAGGATGATCTAACAACCTTTTCAAAAAGGGCAGAAGATCACTATAACCATTTGGAGAAGGTTATGATCAAAGCATTGGAATATGGGTGTCAAAGTAATAAGTAAGAATAGATCCAAAAAGAGTTGAGGCTATTCATAAAGTACTTGCTCCTAAAAAATTTAAAGGCATACAATCATTTTTGGGACAGATAATTTTTTTCACGAGATTTATTGCAAATTTTGCAGAACTAGTCAAGTTACTGAAAAAGGATGTGAAATTTGAATGGGATCAAGAGGCAAAATGAGCTTTTGAGAAGATAAAATAAGCCATCCAAGAATCCCCTGTCCTAGTATCCCCTAACTATACCAAACCTTTCTCTTTATTCACATTTTCTTCTTTTCATACCATTGATGCAATCTTATTGCAGAAGGATGATGAGGGATTTGAACATCCTATAGCATTTTTCACCAAATCTCTATAGTTAGCTGAGATGAATTATTAGTTGATGGAAAAGCAGGCTTATACCTTGGTAAAAATAGTGAAGGCTTTCAGGCCTTATCTTCTATGTGCAAAAGTAAATGCATATGTTACTCATGCTGTTGTAAAAGATATTTTAGTCCAAAATGAGGTAATAGAAAATAGGTGTAAATGGATAAACAAAGTTCAATATTTTATTTGGAAATTCATATCACAAAGTTGGTGAGAGGACTGGGGTTGGAAAAATTCATGACAGAAGAGAATTTGGACTTAGTTCAAGTAAACGGTGTTGCTACCTGTGAGAATTTTGTTACAAGTATTGAAATGCAGCCATGGTATACTAACATTGTTTATTTTCTTTAAAATGCTAGTTGCCCAGAGAGTTTAAATGTTAACCAAAGGAGAAGCCTAAGGTTACAGGCTTGGAAATATGTTCTATTACATGGTGATTTATATTAGAAAAATAGGGATGGGATATTGTTGTTATGTCTTGATAAAGGACAATCTGAAAAAATCTTGAAAGAAATGCATGGTGGGATGTGTGGAGGACATTACTCTGTCAGATCAACATCCCACAAAATTTTAAGGGTAGGCTATTATTGGCCTTGTTTATTTCAAGATGCTCATACTTTTGTCAAGAAGTGTGAACCCTGCCAAAGATAATCCACCAAGATGAAGTTTTTCAGGAGCTTTATTATTGAATCCCATAGTTGCAAAAGCCCCTTTTTCCATGTGGGGAATGGATTTTATTGGAGAATTTGCTGAGAAATCAAGTGGGCTCATAGTTGGATTTTGTTAGTGATTGGTTATTTTACCAAATGGGTGGAGGAAATTCCAACTAAAAAGGCTACAAGTACAGTTGTCATTGATTTTTTGATGAATAATGTGATCACTAGATTTGGTGTTCTAATCAAGCTAGTAATGGACAATGCCATGTGCTTTAGATCTGAAGAGTTTGTTGATTTATGTTATGATATGGGAATTTTCATTTCTTACTCATCCCCTTACCATCCACAAGCTAATGGGCAAGCAGAATCTAGTAACAAAAGTATTCTAGAAATTATTAAGAAGACCCTAGAGAGTAACAAGAGAGCCTAGCATGCAAAGTTAAAACTTTTCTTATGGGAAGACAGAATTATTGTCAAGAAAGCCACAGGAAAATCTCCTTTTGAACTAGTATATGGTGTTCATTCAAGAATGCCTGTTAATAATTTACTTCCAATTTATAAGTTCATCCAAGATGAAGAGATTGAGGTTTCTAAACCTATGCAAGAGAGAATGGTGCAGCTAGTAGAATTCAATGAAGTGAGGAGAGATAATCAGAGAGAAAATATCAAATTACAACACAGGATGAAATACCTTTTTGACAAAAGGGCCAATGAAATAAAATTCCAACCTGGTGACCTGGTATTGCAATGGAATGTCAGGGCTGAAGATAAAGGAAAACATAAGAAATTTGAATCACTATGGTTAGGACCTTTGGTTGTCTATCAGATTTATGATTAGGATTCATATCTCCTAAAGAGTATGAATGATGAAGAACAGGAGTTTCCAGTGCATGGACAATTCCTAAAAATCTTCTTCAATTAAATCAATTTTTCCAAGCACAGTAGTTGTATCTTATGTATAGATGTGTTTCCTTATGTTGTGTGTTTCTTTCCTAGTTGTTTGTTTTTTTTAAGCAATAGGTTAGTGCAGTTGTGGTATGCTTTCCTAGAGATCTATTGTTCTTGCTATAAAATTGTGTTCAAGCATCCTCAGAGAGAGCCATTGTTGGATATATATATGGTTTTTGAGTGTATCTAATTTTTTTGGGTTCCCAGTGTGAATTTGCCTAAAAGTGTCAAGTCTTGTCCAAAGCAATGCCAACATTCCCTATAAATTGTCATGTCCAAGCTTTGAAATGGTGGAAATTGTGAAAACCCTAAGTCTAGGGTCATAACCTGTTTAAAGAAAAAACCTAAGGGTTCTTGGATCGTTCTAATTTCATGTTACTTTATTCATTCACTTAAGTGACCATAACCCATGTGTTCTTTTCAAATGGGGTCAAGTTCAATTTATCCTAAGTCTTTAGCACTTTAATAATCCCTAAGTTTGAAAGCCTGCAAGTCTTTTTATTTAAGATCATGTGTCGTGCAATTTTTTTTGATCCAACGGTCCACTTAATCGCTTATGATCAAGATGCACATAATCTAACATATAAGTCATTAAGCAGCGATGCCACGTGTCTTGGCGGGCTCTAGATTTGTGAAAAGTTGTTCGATAAACTGCAGTCAAATTCCCTTTAATCCAATGGTGGACTTAATGACTTCATCCAAGGATGCGCAAGATCTATCTTTTAAGCCATTAATTCATTCTTACGCATGTATTGGAGATGATGTGGGTGCTACTAACATGAAGGTGACTACAGATTAAAGTGCTGACAATTCTAAAAAGATCCAACGGGTGACTTGATAGCTTAATATTAAGATGCACCTAATATAGCATACAAGCCATTAAGTCATGATACCATGTGTCCCAATGGGTCTGGATGAGGTCATAAGAAAGGAGTTAAAGGTTTAGCATTTAAAGGTTGATCCGACGGTTGACTTAAATGCTTGGTGATAAAGTGATCAAGCTCTACAGTATAAGCGATTAAGTCATATTGACGTGTGGCAGTTGGTGGGCCCACTACAGTGCAAGGATAAAATAAAGAGGATGCTGTTTGAAAAGGATCCAATGGCTCACTTAATGACTTAATGTAAAGATGAGGAAGATCTAGCATATAATCCATTAAGTGGTGTTGATGCATGGCTTCTCTGATAAAGTTGCATCCGCGGTTAGTAAAGTCTGGGGTAAAGTAATTAGTGGTCAAGTTAGAAAAAATCAGATGGCTAACTTAAAATCTTATGGTGGAGATGCACAAGATCTAATGCTTAAGAGATTAAGTCATTCTGACATGTGTCCAAGATGAATAGTGGTTTTCATAAAGTGATGAGATCCACATGATAGGTGGAATGTTGTTAAGATCTATGGTTCAGATTTAAAATTTTAAGAATGGTTTCAATGAACTGTTGAGCCATGAATGTTCAAACAAGATGAATTGATTATAGAGTGTGTGGCCACCTCAGATAAAATTCAATGCGAGAGATTTATTTGATTGAGCATATAATTCATAACTTGAGTTCAAAGTTTCCATAACCATTGAAGTGATTAAAGAAAAACTGAAAGTTGGAGTAATCTTGCGTTGTATTACAAATTGCAGAACGAGTAAGTTTTTTGTTGTCATACTTTTGAAACATTAAAATTCATAGTGGCAGTAGGGTTTCAAATTCTTAAGAATAAATAGAGTGTTGATAAAGTCTGATACTATTACTATAAGAAATCCTAAATTCAAAAATGGCCCCTTGAATTGAGTTCACTGGTAAAATTACTTACAAGGAAAGGAATGTGCGGGATGATATTTTACAATAGTTGAATGGATCCACCAATGACTCTACTAAATTCAAACAAATGGTGTCTGTAAGTACTCATTTTAGAGTCAAGAGGGTTTATATGATTTAGGAAGATGGGCTAAGGACACCAAGGTTAGTATAAATGGTCTTAGTTTGTTCATAATTGCTTTCAGCCAAAGGAATGATCCTATCCACAACTGTAATATATGGGATTTGGATGTAGTAAAATTGCTATTTCCTGGAGTATTTATGGACACAGATTTGTTGATCACAATTGCCAAAAATTATGATAAGGTGTCTAGGGTTTTGAGAGATACATATGGGAACATATTATTAAGTGTCACAGCTAATGAGATAAGAAAAATTTTCAAGTTGAGTGACCTTTCTGTTCATATGGATGACATTAATTTTGAGTATTTCAAAGAAGTGTACAATAATCAAAGGGAGTACTTAAAAACTGTGCCTTTGAAAGAGTGTTTCAATAAGATATGGGGTTTAATTGTAGTAGGCCCTAACACACTAGAGCCCTTTGAATTAGATTGTTTTAATGGAAAGGCTAGAGGGATGTATAGTTCCCTGTGTCATGTTTTGGGAGAAGATGAGGACACAACAATGCCCATTCACTTTATGCTTATGATGGTTCAGATTTTGTATCCACATTTTTCTATTGTTTTTTATTTTGATAGTCACATTGTTGATCTAATGCATCAAGGTCTAGTAGGCATAAAAGAGTCTAAGATAGTTAAGCCATTTGGATGGTACTCTATGATGATGCACATGATCTTGTATAATAATGATGACTATTTTGAGCAAGAAATGGATCTTATCAAATTTCAAGATGATGAAGAGTTTCCAATTTAGTTATGGAGTACAAATTTGTCTTGGGATAGGAAAGAGGCTAGTTTTATAAATTATGATAGATTTTTTGCATCTACAATTAGAGCATTGTTATGCAGATACAACCCAATATTTCACATAGATGTGTTAAGATTTTTGAGACCAATGGAGTATGTTAAAGAGTTTCAGATTGTTCACAATTGGGGTGACTTCATTATATACCATGTTTCAACAATTATTAGGGTCTATGGTTTCAGAGGAACTCCAAATTTCCTCCCTTATAGGGTTCCACTCAAGATAGGCATGGAAGAAATCCTTAGACAACTGGGTGGGTTACAAGAAGAAGCATTGACTGGAAAAATGAAAGGTAGCATCTTCCCAACCATTAAAAAATCACATCAGTTCATTATCACTAAAGGAGGATGGACCCAATTTCACAAATACTTGGAGCCTTATCAGTTGGCAACATCAGTGGCAAGATGTGAAAATAATGAGGGATTCATTAGTGAGATGTTCAGAAAAAGAACTAAGTGTTTAGCTCTAGATCATCAATTTAATTTTCCTGAGGATATAATTGAAAATGAATTTGCTTTTATGGAGAAAGAGATCAAGAAGGAAAAGTTGTTAGTATATAAGAAATCATTAGATTTTTTCCACCATTTTGATAAAGCATATGATCCCTTGAAATAATTTATGCCCTAGGTAAAGAAGGTGGAATCCTTGATGAGTATGTTTGAAGACATTATGCAAGCCTTAGACCAGAAGAAGAAAAAGGTAATAGAAAAAGAGCCAGAAAAGGGAAAGGCTATTTTGAGTAGAGCTACATAGGGAAGGGTTGTTCCACCATGGAAATATGTGGTATACCAATGGAGAGCATATAGCACAATCTTTCCAAGAGTTGAAAAGACCTCTGATCTAAAAGGGAAAAGGTCATTAGACTCTAGTACCTAATCATTGCCATCTCCAAAAAGGAAAAGGGTGGAAGGAAGAGATCAAAAAAAAGATAATATTTATTCCCTTCCCAGTCTCCCCTACACATGGTTGAATAGGCCATTGTTGAGAAATTAGTGCAAATGGGAAATACAGGACATATATTTGTTATACCTCAAGAATTGCGAGTGCCAAAGGCACCCAAACATGTTGAAATGGACTTAACAATAGCTGAGTTTGCTGGGAAGGAGTTGGATCCTATCACTAAGAAAGCTAGTGATGAATTCTTGTCAGATGATCAATTTGTTAAAGCAAGGGCTTTTATTCAATTCCTTTGGAGAATTCACATTAATGAATTCTGAGAGAAATGCCAGAAGTTGCAGAAAAACTAATTATTGAAAGGAGCAAGTTAGAAGAATCAAGGAAGAAATGAGTTGAAGATTCTACAATGTTTAAAGAAGCAGAGGCATGGGTACAACAAAGGTATTCTGATAAAATGCATGCCACTCTCATGCACTGTACTAAGGATTTAAGCCTTGTTTCCATTTATTTTCTAGGAAAGAAAGTTATTAGCATAATAAATGAGTATGATACAGATAAGGATAAGAGGGACCTGATCATGGATAGATGGAAAGGAAAGAAGGCTAAATTGAAATTTTTCTATTCCACATCCAAGGAAGAAAACAATATTGATATTTTTCTAACCAGCACTTATAAATGCCTCAAATTACTAATGGACATGGACATAAAGAGAAGCATCATCATTAGGAAGGTAGAAAATTTGAGGAAAGAATATTCAAAGGATCGTTATGAGATGTTTCCTAATATTTTCAAGAAGAGTGGTGAAATAAAGAGTGAAGCATTGTGGCCAAGATAAATTAATGAGGCGTTGGCAATCAGGACTAATAGTATTAATACTTTGGAAAGCACACTTTTGTTTGTCCAAACTATGGAAATCATTGGCAAAGCCAGGTCATTTTTTGAATTCTGGAGAGAGGAAATTGAGAAGGTAAGTGTTAGTTGGGATGAGATTAATAGTAGAATAGATGAAGTCATTGGTTTCTCTTGGCCAAGTGATGAGGTGTATACCTCCTGGAAGGACAGATACAATGCAGTTGTTCAAGGAGAAGATGATAATGTGTAAAAGAAACAAATGAAAATGCTTCCCAATAGTTTGAATGAGATAGGCAAAGGCAAAAGATTCTACATCAGCAAGATCAAGGACAACAAATTCCAGATGGTTATTTCTAAACAAGTTTAAAGAAAGTATAATAATTAGGCGGTCAGAGGACAAACTACTTTGAATATCTTGTAACAAAAGTGGTTATCATTCTACTTTTTATTTTGTTTTATATATGGGTCATAGGTTTTGTCATTTAGCTTAGTCATCTAAAGCTCGTTGCATCCTTGATTTTTAAGGATTCCAAGGTGACTAAGGCAAACTATATATTGAAAGTTAGAAGACTTTTTAAAGGATGGTGATTTTACAACTGCAAAAATAGACTTGATATTTTGTTTAGTTTTTCAAGCTTTGGTCTATCTGAATGTATTGAAGCAAAAGTATATTAATAAAATATAGTGGAATCTATTGTTTCATATCTATGGTGTCTTTTTGTACTTTTGTTCATGCTCTTGTATGTTTATTTTGTGAGGCATTTTAAACATACTGGTTATAAAGTAACTGTGTAATTACTTGTGAGTGTCCTAAAAGGAGGGAGTCAATCTTGTGAGTAATTCCAGAGGGCAAAGTATTAGTATAAAAATTTGATACATGGATGTGAGAATGATAGGATATTTTGTAAGGTACTCTATCTGGGATCTTATTTGTGTTCTTATTAATTGATTTTCTATGGATTTACATCTCGTTGGACTCTTTTCCCAGGATTAGGCACTGGTCCAAGTTCTGATAAGTAGTTCTCATCATCAATCATAAATAAAATTAATCTTTACATTTCTGTTATTGAGAATATTCATGTTTGATTGTATTCAAAAGGTACAATTCATTTTACTAATTACTTGAAGAGTGAATCATAAGGTTAGCCTTCCTAATTCCAAGAACTTTAAAAAGAAGAAGGATGAAAATCCTTGTTTTGTTGTTGTCTGTTATTATCATAATTATATTTTGGCTTGTTAAGTCTTGTGTCAAGTTGGTTATAGCCATCTGTAATGTGTTTCTTTAGTTGATATAAATTTACTTTTAGGCAGTAACTTGTATAAGGTGCACCTGCCTAAGTTTTTTGATCTCAAAGTGTAGAAGGATTACATCCTTGTTAATTAGCCTTTTCCCTGTATGAATCAAGAATTGGGAATCTGAGAGTCAAGCTTGATAATTTATATTCTGATTCTACAAGAAAAAGAGCTAACAAGTGTTTTGGCACAATCAACAATTGATCTATTCCTCCTTTCAAAAATCCTATTTTTCTATGGTGACCTTGGTGTAGAAACCTATCTTGTAATCCCATGCTCATTACAAAAGTTAGTGAATTCATCAGAAATAAATTCTCCTTCTCTATCTGATCTTAAACATTTTAGTTCCTTTCCACTTTGTTTTTCAACTTTAACTTTATACCATTTGAACATCTTAAATGCTTATGATTTCTCTGTTGATAACATGACAAACATCATCCTAGAATAGTCATCAACAAATAGAATGAAGTGTCTATCACCATAATAGCTTTGTGTTCTCATTGTTCCACATAAGTCAGTATGGAATAATTCCAAAATAGTATTAGGTGTGTAGGTTTTTCTCTTGAAACTATACTTTGTCATTTTTCCTATTTGACAATTCTTGTAAATAACATGGTCGGGCTTTGAAATACTCGGTAAGCCTCTTACTTTTGTTTTCTTACTTATCTTCACCATGTTGTCAAAATTCACATGACATAACCTTTTATTCCACAACCAAACATCTTCATTTCTAGCCAATAAACAAGTGGTGTCAATATTATCAAGATAAATTAGGTTACCTTTTGTTTGTTCACTAGTACCGATCAACTTTCCTTTTTCATTATAGATCGTTGCCTTTTTGTTCTCAAATGCAACTTAGTGTCCTATGTTGTTCAGCTGTAAAAAACTCAATAGAATATAGTTATGTTCTTACACACAATATGCATTTTCACATCTGATCAGTTTATTCAACATGATAGTACCTTTTCCTTCAACTGGGCAAGGTGAGTCATTACCCATCCTAACTGATCCACCATTATAATATTCAAACATTTCAAACTTTTCTTTATCACCAGTCATGTGATGAGTACAACCACTATCAATAATCCAGACATTATTCTTGCTAACTTTATATATGAGTACAGTTTCAACATACCTTTATTCTTCATCTAAATCATCCTTCATAGCAACAAATACTACCTCAACATCTTCATCAGAATCGGTGTCAATATTTTTGGCTTTATTCTCAACTAGGTAAAAATCCTTCTTGCCTCTGTCCTTGTAATCTTGGTTATATCTTCTTTCAGAGTGTTGGTTGCTTCTATAGTCTCGGTCATCACTTCTGTCAAACTTCTTTTCATAAGATCTGTCATTGTTTCTTTCATCATTTCTCTTGTTAAGGCATCTAGCAGCAAAATGTCCAATTTCTTTGCAATTAAAATAGACCAATGGTAATTTACCTTTGTATCTTCCTTTACCTCTATGCAATCTCCTAGCCATTAGTGCTTCAAGTTCATCAAGTTCTTGTTCATCACTATCATTTATCATAGTGTGTTTATTACTATATTTGCTTATTTTCAGAGAAGATTTGAATGCAGATTCAATAGTAGGTAAGACATTGTTGTCATAGTTTTTCATCTCAAATGAAATAAGTCTACCAATAATACTATCAAGAGTAACATTGTTATTTGCTACTGCTCTCATTTCTTGAATTGCAGATACTCTAATAGCATAAATAGGTAGTAAGGTTCTAAGAATTTTACTTACAATTGTTTCTTCCCCAAGTACTCCTCCTACTCCATGGATAGCATTAACAAATTCTTTGATTCTGCTACTGTACTGAGTGATGTTCTCTCCTTCTTTCATTCGCAGGTCATCAAACTTTCCTCTTAGGCTTTCATCTTTAGCTCTCAGTACATTGGTGTCTCCAAAATGTACTAGCTTGAGTTTATCCCACATTTTCTTTGCATAAGTGCATGATTTCACATCTTCAAATTTAGCATCGGTTAGTGAAGAAGCAAGTTCTATCATCATAGAGTTGTGTTCATGTTTCTCTCTTAATTGATCAACAGTCAAAGGTACAGTAGGTGCAACATATTTAGTATCCAAGTATTGTGTGACATCATTTCCCATACCTGATAGATGAAGTCTTATCCTAATTTTTCATGATGAAAATTTGTCCTTGTTCAACTTAGGCACATCCCTTTTACTCATCTTGTGATCTTTAGCTTAAGTCCCTTTAAACTTTTCTTTCAAGCACCAAAGCTCTGATACCAATTTTTAGAATAACTAGGAGGGGGGTGAATCGGTGGCCTTAAAAATAATTCCAAAAGATCCAACCAAAAACTTATATCAAAAATATAATATCCTCGGTTATCTTTCAATCCATCAAGATGTATGCCTTAAATAATTCTAACAAATAAAAACTACTCGGTAAGATATATTGTTTATCTTTTCTTAGACGTTACCGAGTAGCAGCAATTAAACTTAGTGTTCACCAACCAATCCAGTTTTAGTAATATATATCAATGCAATGAAATAAATACACACTTGACACATAGATTTTAATGTGGAAACCCTATTAAGGGAAAAACCACTTGAGACCGGTAACCCAAAATTTTCACTCTTCTGAAGTGATCTTGGTGAAGAGCCAACCTTGTTAAAGGTTACAATACACACTATTAAGTGTGACCTTGTTAAAGGATTAAAAACTAACAGTTTGTCTTTTGACCTAACATTCACTATGCTATCAACAAGAAAACCTTTTGATACTCTTGAGTATCTCAATACAATAAGGATGGTTAAATCCCATTTGGTTAAGAGATTTTCTGAATCAATGGTTAAATTGATAGAGTAAATGATCTGTTCAAAATACAACTTTAACTTGCGTATATTTAGATCTATTGCTAGTCAAATAATACCTCTCTGACCAATGTTCACTTTAGTTCCTTTTCTCTCTTTCTTTTTTCTGCTCGGTGAATGCTCTGTCATTTGTTGCTCAATGTCTACAAAATTCCTTGGCTCTGTTCTTCAACATGTATGATCAGATATGCATGAAGACTTCTATCTTCACCAGAATTATACTCAGCATTCCTCTTTTCATAATGAATTCCTTGTCTCTTTATATAGACATGATTAGTCTCTCAATCTCCTTGTCTTCGTCATGGATTTCTTCTTAATCTGCAAAACTCGGCATGCTTGCTTTATTCCGTAAAGCTCTGCTTTAGTTTTATTCCATAAATCTCTCCATGATAACTGGGAATAAAACGTGCTTTAAATCTTCTTCTTTGATTTAGTTCAACTAATCTTTGATAATAAAGAAATCAATCAGTCAATCCCTAAATATAACTCTTGCCAGCTAAGTAGTTTTTTCGTTCTTTAACTTCAGTTCTGATTGATCATCAACTTCAGTTAGCTCGGTTATTGACTCTAGTTGTGCTCAGTATAACTTCATTTATGCTCGATATATAGATTTTTCTTGGTAACACTTACTTGGTTACTGCGGTGCTTGGTATACACTGTGAACTACTCGATGTTCACTGTCCATCGGTGTGCACTGTCCACCGGTGTTTACTATCACTCGGTGTATATAGAACTTTTATGTTTTACCGACCATATAAAATTTGTCTCTTCAGATCTTCAAGTTTATGACACTATGTATATGACCAATCAAACCATGTCAAGTTGACATCAATTACAATATAATACATTAACTAATTTAATGTCTTGCATTCACTTTTGCAGCTCGGTGATCATCAACTTATCATCTTCAAACATTCAATCAATTATAGTTCATTATGTGTGTGTGTGTGTGTACACACACACACACACACACACACATATATATATATATATACACACACATACATATATATTGATGAAATATAACTGATTGAATGTTTGAAGATGATAAGTTGATGATAACCGAGTTGCAAAAGTGAATGCAAGACATTAAATAAGTTAATGTATTGTATTGTCATTGATGTCAACTTGATATGATTTGATTGGTCATACACATATTTTCATTAACCTTGAAGAACTAAAGAGACAAAGTTTATGTGGTTGGTAAAACATAAAATTTCAGTATACACTGAGTGACAGTAAACACCGAGAGACGGTGAACACTGAGAAGTTCATAGTGTATATTGCGCACCGTAGTAACCACGAAAGTTGTTACCAAGAAAGAGATATTTATCGAGCATAACTAAAGTTGTCACCAATCACAACTGGAGTCAATGATCGAGCTAACTGAAGTTGATCCCCGATCAGAACTAAAGATAAAGAATGACAAAAACACTTAGCTAGCAGAAGCTATATTTAGGTTTGACTAATTGATCATTTATTTCCAATGATTAGTTGAACTAAAGCAAAGAGGGAGATTTAAAGCACGTTTTATTCCCAGCTATCATGGAGAGATCTACATAATAAAACTAAAGGAGAGCTTTATGGGATAAAGAAAGCATGCCAAGTTTTACAAATCAAGAAGTGATCTACAAAAAAAACAAGGAGATTGAAAGGATAATCATGTCTATATAAAGAGACAAGGAATTCGTTATCAAAAAAAATGAATGCTAAATATAATTTTGGTGAAGATAGAAGTCTTCATGCAGATCCGATCATACCGACTTAAGATTAGATCCAAGAAATTTTGCAGACACCGAGCAAGAGAGGAAAGAGCATTCACCGAGCATAACAAGGAACTGAAGTGAGCATTTATCAAAGACGTGTTATTGGACTAACAATAGATCTGACTATCTGCAAGTTTAAGTTGTATTATGAATAGATCATTTATTGTATTAGTTTAACCATTGATTCAAAAAATATCTTAACCGAGTGGGATTTAACCATCCTTATTGTATTGAGATACTCAAGAGTATCAAAAGGTTTTCTTGTTGACAACATAGTGAATTCTAGGTCAAAATACAAACTTTTAGTTTTGAATCCTCTAACAAGGTCACACTTAATAGTGTGTTTGTAACCTTTAACAGGGTTGGCTCTTCATCGAGCTCACTTCAGAAGAGTGAAAATTTTGGGTTACCGGTCCCAAGTGGTTTTTCCCTAACAGGGTTTCAACATTAAAATCCATGTGTCAAATGTGTATTTCTTTCATTGCATTGATATTTTTATTTACAAATTACTAAAACTAGATCGGTCGGTAAACTCTAAGTTTAATTGCTGCTACTCGGTAAAGTCTAGAAAAGATAAACAGTATATCTTATCGAGCAGTTTATATTGGTTAGAATTACTTATGGCATACATCTTGAAGGACTGCAAGATAAGTGAGGATATTATATTTGAGATATAAATATTTGGTTGAGTTTTCAGAGTTATTTTTAAGGCCACTGAATCACCCCACCCCCCCTCTCAGTTATTCTAACAATTGGTATCAGAGCTTTGGTGATTGGAAGAAAAATTTAAAGGGACTTAAGCTAAAGATCATGAGATGAGTAAAATGGATGTGCCAAAGTTGAACAACGACACATTTGCATCATGGAAAAGTAGGATAAGAATTCATCTATCAAGTATTGGAAATGATGTTACACAATACTTGGATACTCAATTTGTTGCACCTACTAGACCTTTGAAATTTGATCAATTGAGAGAGAAACATGAACATAATTCTATGATGATAGAACTTGCTTCTTCATTATCTGATGCTAAATTTGAGGATGTGAAATCATTCACCTCTACAAAGAAAATGTGGGACAAACTCAAGCTAGTACATGGAGGAGACACCAATGTGCTGAGAGCTAAAGTTGAAATCCTGAGAGGAAATTTTGATGACCTAAGAATGAAAGAAGGAGAGAACATCACTCAATACAGTAGTAGAATCAAAGAAGTTTTTAATGCTATCCGTGGAGTAGGAGGAGTACTTGAGGAAGAAACAGTGGTAAGTAAAATTTTGAGAACCTTATTGCATGTTTATGTTATTAGAGTATCTACAATTCAAGAAATGAGAGCAGTAGAAAATAACAATGTTACTCTTGATAGTTTGATTGGTAGACGTATTTCATTTTACATGAAAAACTATGACAACAGTGTCTTACAAACTATTAGGCCTGCATTCAAATCTTCTCTGAAAATAAGCAAATCTAGTAATAGACACACTATGAGAAATGATAGTGGCAGTGATAGTGATAAAAAAGAACTTGATGAACTTGAAGAACTAATGGATAGAAGATTGCATAGAGGTAAAGGAAGATATAAAGGTAAATTACCATTGGTTTGTTTTAATTGCAAAGAAATTGGACATTTTGCTACTAGATGCCCTATCAAGAGAAAGGATGAAAGAAACAATGATAGATCTTATGAAAAGAAGTTTGATAGAAGTGATGACCGAGATTAGAGAAGCAACTGACACTCTGACAGAAGAGATAATCGAGATTACAAGGACAAGGCAAGAAGGCTTGTTACCTGGTTGAGAACAAAGCTGAAAATACTGACATTGATTCTGACGAAGATGTTGAGGTAGTATTTGTTGCTATGAAGGATGGTTTAGACGAAGAAGAAAGGTATCTTGAAACTGTAATCGTATCTAAAGTTAGCAAGAATGATGTCTAGATTATTGATAGTGGTTTTACTCATCATATGATTGGAGATAAAGAAAATTTTGAAACTTTTGAGTATTATAATGGTGGATCAGTAAGGATGGGTAATGACTCACCTTGCCCAGTTGAAGGAAAAGGTACCATCATGTTGAATAAACTAATCAGATGTGAAAATGCATATTGGGTGAAAGGAATTAACTATAATTAATTGAGTGTTTCACATCTGAACAACACAGGACACCGAGTTGCATTTGAGAACAAAAAGGCAATGATCTATAATGAAAAAGGAAAGTTGATCGGTATTGGTGAACAAACAAAAGGTAATATATTATATCTTGATAATATTGAAACCACTTGTGTATTAGACATAAATGAAGACATTTGGTTGTGGCATTAAATGTTATTTCATGTGAATTTTGACAACATGGTTAAGATAAGTAAGAAAATAAAAGTAAGAGGCTTACCGAGTATGTCAAAGCCTGACCATGTTATGTGCAAAAATTGTCAAAAAGGAAAAATGACAAAGTCTAGTTTCAAGAGAAAAACCTACACATCTAATGCTATTTTAGAGTTAGTCCATACTGACTAATGTGGACCAATGAGAACAAAGAGCTACTATGGTGATAGATACTTCATTCTATTTTTTGATGACTATTCTAGGATGATGACTGCCATGTTCTTAAAAGAGAAATCAGAAGCATTTAAGATGTTCAAATGGCATAATGCTAAATTTGAAAAACAAAGTGGAAAAGAAATGAAATTTTTAAGATCAGATAGAGGAGGAGAATTTATTTTTGAATTTATTTTTGATGAATTCACTAACTTTTGTAATGAGCATGGGATTACAAGATAGGTTTCTGCACCGAGAACACCACAGCAAAATGGGATTGCTGAAAGAAGGAATAGATCAATTATTTATTGTGCCAGAACACTGATGATTGAAAAAGGCATAGCACAAAAATTCTGGAGAGAAGCTATAAGTATTGTTTTCTATACACTGAACTGAGTTCAATTGAATAAAGACACCAATAAGACACCTTATGAGCTATGGTATGTATACACACCAAATGTGAATTACTTTAGAATTTTTAGAAGTCAATGTTATATACTGAAAGATGATAGAAATGGGAAAGTTGAATCTAAAAGTGATGAAGGAATATTTCTAGGATATTCTACCGAAAGAAAAGCTTATAAATGTCTGAACAAATCTTCTAACAAAATTATTAAAAGTGAAAATATTAAAGTGGATGAATTTGCTGAGAAAAATGATGAGGAAAGCAGAAAGGAACCTGAAGATTACAACATATTTTTCTACATTGAAGAACCTGACACCTTCCCCAAGCAATAGAACAATGCAACCAAGCAACAAGCTGCACACACTGAGCATCAAGAAAATGATCACAATGTTGAACCGAGCGATGGAGATAAAAATGAAGATCATAGATCTAAACCTATACTTGCTAAGTATGTCAGAAGACATCATCCAAAGGACCAAATCATTGGAGAAAAAAGAGCAGGAATGAGAACAAGAAGTAAATCACTTAAAACTAGATGTTTGATTAGTGATTTTGAGCCTAAATCTATTAATGCTACACTTGATAATAAAGAATGGATTAGTGAAATAAGTGAAGAGATTGAACAGATTGAGAAGAATAAAACATGGACATTAGTACCTAGACCGAGTGACAAAAATGTCATTGGCACCTGTAAGGTGGGAAATATGGATAGGGTTTAGAACAATGGGGGTTTTCTCATAATAGAGACCATATGCCTCTATTAACCACATACATTTAATTATAATGATAAGGAATATAATTTGGAAACGTTTGCAAAGAATAATGAAATGAAATACATACCTCATAACATAGCAGATCTAGAAATTGTTGTTTTCGGGCGTCTATATCAAGTTTCTAGAAATTCTACAACCGGATTTGGAACAAAAACACAGATACAGAGAAAACCAAGAAATATTTTTCTTTTTTGAGCCAGGTCAACCTTGACCTAAATACAGGGGTGCAATTGTGCTCCTTTATTTCGACCTTGGCCTGCACTGCTCTGATGGAAATTCTATTCGCGGATCTTGAAAGTTTGTCGAAAAGGGTATCCAAATCTACTCTGTAACTCCCAAAAAAACAACAGTGGATATCTTAAAATGGTGTTTTGGGGTGGCTATATAGGGTTTTTCCTTAGTTAAACCCCCATTTTAGTGATTTCCACCTTCACGAATAGCCGGATGTAATAGAATATGTGTGTGTGTTTCTCGTAGGAAGAGCTTTGAATGTGCAATGCCAAGATCTAATCCTCTAGATCAAAATTCTAGCATGAATTGAAATGAGAGAGAAATGCATAGATTTTAATATGATAAAGAAAGCATACCAATCCCCCAAGGCTAAAGTACTCCTACCAAACTCACAATCCATAGTTGCTACCCCATGATTATATCTTTTGAATGCTTGAATGTTAAAAATACTAGATCAAAGAAGAAGGAAGGATTGAAGAACTCTTTTTTGCTCTAATGAATGTCCACAAAATGCTTGCTATCATCAAGGCATCATCATATCTTGTCCTCCTATATCATCCTCTTGCATTCTTACATCATCATTTCATCATATCATCGCATATTGTGATATCATATTATTTGTATCCTTTTTAAATGAAGGCAAAAGAGAGTGCTTATATAGAGATTTCAAGGTAAGCCTCCTAGGGAAATGTGAGGGCCCCTAATAAAAATTTCACCTCAAATTATGGTCCAATCACAATAACCAACTAAGGAGGAAATTCACTAATTAAATTTTGGATAAAATTCCTTCTGCATTCAAATCTGAGGGCCAATTTTGAATTTAGGACCCCGCTATGATCCAAAATTGAAAGCGAGAACCAAAACCTGACAAAGGTCAAGGTCAACCTTGACCCTAACCTGAGGTTTTACGCCAGTCAACTTAAAATGCTAGTGAAGTTTCTAGGTCGGCCAGAGACCTAGGATGATGGGAAAACATAATAGAATGTTGGGAAAGGGAACAGTGGCCTAGAAGAGATGTGATGAAGGATAGGAGGACCAGTACATAGGTCCTACCTAGAAAATAGAGCCACAAAGAAGGAAATCAATGAGAATCCTCAGGATCCTAACCCTAATTCACCTAGAAACAAAGAATTACCAAATGCAAATGCATCCTAAATGAAAATATATCATGTAAATGCACTAAATGAGGGTACTAGACCTACCAAGATGTAATTTATTCTATTCTAAGATGATACATTTAGCCCCCACTTTAGCTTAGATATGACACTAGGTGAATATGCAAGCTAAAGTAAGAAAACATCATAAAATAAAAAAAGATATAGCCAAGTCCTCAATGTAGAGATCTTGCAAGAAATCATTATTACCCACAAGCTACAACACAAAAGGTTAATGAAAATCCATAAACCACCTAAGACTTACTAAGATGAAATTGATAAATGCATAGAGCCCCTTATGCCCCCTATTTTGGTTGACTACTTCTAAAGGCTGAAACAGGGTGATAAGGATAGCCCTATACACTGGATATACAATTTGTTGGAAAATCTTTTCCTAAATTAGTTAGAAGGATTCCTAACCTTCCTAAATTGATTCAAGGAGTTAGGTATTTAAATCACAATTCCAATGTCCTAGACAGCACTGAAAACAGAGCTACAGAACTCAAGTTATGATGAAAAGAGTGAATGTATATCTAAAAGCATATGAAAGGAAGTGTTGGTGCTATTTCATGTTTGAATTGTGCCTTGTAATTCTCTTAGGGTCCCTTGTCATTGGTGGTGTCCAAGGCTTTGAAATCAGGGTTAAAATTATTTGTATGCCTCTGCAAAGTTTGTTCTTACCCTTAACCTAGTTGAAAATGGTGGAAAATGTCTAAAAAACCCTAAGTGTCTTGACCGATTCTATTTTCATGTTACTTTTTCGGTCACTTAAGTTACCTCAAGTCATGTTTTCATGTTAAATGGGTTGTTTTTTAAAAATACTGTGTTATCCTAACTGCTTTAATAATTCCTAAGTCATGCCGCTAAAAAATCCCTTTTATATCATTATCTTATGTGGTGAGCAAGTTGGTTTTGATCGAACGGCCCGCTTAATGGCTTAGTCAAAAGGTAAACAAAATCTATCAATTAAGCGATTAAGCGGTGGTGACGCATGTCCTTGGTGGGGATGAACAATTGTAAAGGTTCTTAGTTAAACAGTGGGCAAGTATGAAAAAATCTGATGGATCACTTAATGGCTTAAAAGAAAAGTGTGCGACATCTAATGGGTAAGCCATTAAGCGGTAGCAACACGTGTCCAGGAAAGAATGTGGGTCTATTCATAGACAGCATAAAGGTTTCTAAAGCTTAGAAATATCTAATGGTGGGCATAATGGCTTATACCCAAGATGCATGACATCTATCAGACAAGCCATTAAGCGGTGATGATACCTAGCAGCTGGTGGACCTGGATATTCAGAGCTGGAAAGAGTTTAAAAGGCAGTTAAGTTGTTTTATATCTAATGGTCCACTTAATCTCTTAAAAGGAAAATGCTTTAAATCTAGTGAGTAAGCAATTAAGCGGTGTTGACATGTGTCCTGGGTAAACAGTTGTTTTTGGGAAAATAAGATAGTCGTCAGATGCAGAAAATGATGTCCAGAATCTACGGCTCAAATTCAAAGTTGATAAAATGTGTTGCAGAGAGTCGTTAAGCCACAAAATTGAAGCATGTGAATTAATTACAAAATGTGTGGCCACTCCAGTTGAATTCAATTTGAAAGACTGATTTGATTGAGGCTGTAAAATTGATAAAGTTGACTTGCACTCACAATGATTCATCAAAATAATTTGAGCAAAAATGGGATTGCAGAGAAAATTGGCTTCACGCGACTACTATGCAGAATAGGTAAGCTTTTCTGATTCACTAGCATTCATATTGTTAGTGGGATTTGTAGTTCAAAAAGGTTTTCAGAACTTTGTCTCAAAATTTAAATCTCATATCGAAAGAAAAACCTTAGATTCAGAATGGCCCCTAGAGTTGAGATTTCTGGAGAGGTTGATTATCAAAAAAGAAACATTAGGGAAGACTTGTTATAGAAATTTCTACTATCCATAAGAGACGCCACTCAATTAAAAGGCTAGTTCCACCACATCCCCATTTCAAAATTAGAGATGGGTTATATGATTCTAGTAGATGGGAAAAAGATGTCAAGACTAGTTTTGATGGCCTTACTCTGTTTAGAATAGCCTATAGCCAGAGGAATGCCCCTACCCCAGATTGTAACATTTGGGAGTTAGATGTAGGAAAATTGATAGCACCTGGTGTGTTTATGGACACTGATTTGTTCACTTTAATTGAAAACACTTATGACAAGGTGGCTAGGGTTGTTAGGGATACCCAAGGAAATGTGCTATTAACTGTATCAGCTGATCAAATCATAAGGATCTTCAAGCTGACTGACACCTCAGTACACATGGATGATATTGATTTTGAGTACTTTAAAGAAGTATACCAGACTCAGAGGGAGTATTACAGGGATGAGGCATTGAAGGGGTACTTTAATAAAATAGGAGACTTGGTTGTAGTAGGACCTAGCACCCCAGAACCTTTCAAGTTAGATCTCTTTAATAGCAAATCCAAAAAAAGTACAGTTCTCTATGCCAAGTTTTGGGGGTAGATGAAGATGTAATGATGCCTGTCCATATAATGCTAATGGTTGTTCAAATTCTGCATCACCACCTATCAGTAGTATTTGATTTTGTATCTTATATTGCCCAGGAAATGCATGAGGGTCTAGCAGGAATTCAAGACAGAAACATACACAAACCAATGGGATGGTATTCCCTCATTATGCATATGTTCTTGTTCAATAATGCAGACTTCTTTGAGGAAGAAATGGAATTGACTAAGTTCCAAGGTGATGAAGAATTGCCTATTCAGATGTGGAGTACTGATCTATCATGGGATAGGAAGAGTGCTAGTTATGTTTATTTTGACAGGGTTTTTGCAACTAGACTCAAGTCATTACTATGCAATCAAAATGCTAGAGTCCACACTAAGATGATTAGGCTTTTGAGGCCTATGGAATATGCCCTAGAACTAAAAATTTCTCACAATTGGGGAGATCTTATTTTGTACCCTTTTTCTATAGTAATTAGGGTTTATGGATTCAGGGGAACCCCTTATGTGCTTCCCTACAAAGTCCCTCTCAAGATTGGAATAGAAAAGATCATAAGGCAATTGGGTGGGCTACAGGAAGAAGCCCTGACTGGAAAGATGAAGGGAAACATTTTTCCTACCCTCACCAGAGCACATCATTTCATCATAACCAAAGGTGGGTGGACACAGTTTGACAATTATTTTGAGCCTTATCATCTAGCCACATATGTATCTAGGTGTGTAGATAATGAAGACTTTATCATGGGTATGTTCAGGAAAAGGACTAGGTGCTTGATATTAGAACATCAGTTCAACTACCCTGGGGATATCATCAGAAACATTTTTGACCTTGGTATCGAGGAAGTCAGGAAGGAGAAATGGATGGCATACAAGAAGTCTTTGGACTTTGTACATAATTTTGACAAGACTTATGATCCTTTAAAGGAATTTTTCCCATGGTCTTATAAAATTGACTCCCTAATGAATCTATTTGAGGGGATCATACAGACCCTAAATGAGAAGAAGCATAGGATAATTGAAAATGAACCAGAAAAGGCTCTTGATGTTTTGAATAAATTTCCACAGGGAAGAATAGTCCCACCAGGGGATTATTTAGTGTATAAAAGGAGAGGATACACTACCATTGCACCTAAAGCTGACAAACCTCCTTAGCATAAAGGAAAGAGGCCAGCAAGTGTTGATATTCAAGAAGTGCCCTCTCCCAAAAGGCAAAGGGTGGAAGAAAAAGAACAAGAGAGTGAATTGTACTCTCCTTCCCAATCCCCCATGCAATATGATGACCAAGCCATTGCTGATAAATTGGTGCAATTAAGGAATGCTGGTGAAGTTGTTGTCACCACTCAGGAGTTACAAGAAGGGATTCCAGAAGCACCTAAACATATAGCAGCTGACCTCACAGTAGCAGAATTTACTGGTAGGGAGTTAGATCCTATAACCAAGCAAGTCAGTGATGAATTCTTGTTTGATGACAATTTCATTAAAACTAGGGCATTCATTCAATTTCTATGGAGATGCCATATTGATGAATTCAATCATAAGTGCCAAAAGCTACAAGAAGCCCAGCCCAACTCTACTAAGGAAGATATAGAGAAAGAAGTCAAGCAGGAGATGGTATCCAATTTTGATAAGGTCACCCCTAAAGAGGGTAGGGAAATGATTAAGAAATAGGGAGTGCTCATACTACCTCAATGGGATTTAGCAGATGCAGTAGTTTTTTATGCTTTCAGGAAATAAGCAAAGCCTATGAGCACTACTGGGACATCAATTGGTGCTCAGTTTAGTGAAGACCATGCAGCCCTAGCAATTTGGTCATTGAAGAAAAAGGACAAGAGGAGAATAAAGGAAGGTAATGATATTGAGGATACAGGAAGCCTAATTGTGAAGAGGGTTGCTGACACTTCAGGAACTAAAGTAGTAAACCTCATTGTTCAAATAGCTATTTTAAGCCTAAGGGTAGATGAGAAAGAAAAGGAGGATTATGCTAGCTTAAATGAGAAGTATGAATTTGTACTTAAAGCCTACAATGAGGAAAAGGTCAAATCCTTGTTGAAGGATAACAGAATAGCAGTATTAGAGGGTAAGAAAAAATTCCAAATTATGCCCCAAGGGGTAATTGCTCAGGAACCTTACCAACCCTCTTCCTCTAGTCCATTTGTGACATATCCCCCCTCCCTTGCACCTTTGATTCCCACCACCCAAGAAGCCATTGATGCCAAAAGAGAAGAACTAGAGGCTGAGAAAAACAGGTTGATCAGTGAGAGATCAAGACTAGAAGAAGAGGGAAAAAGGGATCTTGAAGACTCCCCTGCATATAAAGAGGCTGAGGAATTGGTGAAACAAAAACATTCTGACCAGATATTTTCCAACCTTAGGAGGTGTGCTAGTGAGGTCAACCTTTCTAACCTCTATTTACTGGGAAAGAAGATTACAGGCATCATAAGCAGACATGATGATGGAAAGGAACAGTGGGATCTAATAGTGAATAACATGAAGGGGAAGGCAGCCCATGTCAAATATTTTTACTCTCTTTCAAAGGAGCAGAATGATATTGACATCATCCTAACAAGCACCCATAAATGTTTGAAATTGATGGTTAATTTGGACACCAAGAAGAACATGGTCATCAGGAGGGTAAGAACTTTGAGAGAAGAGTTCTCCAGGGATAGATATGAAATGTTTCCCAACATGTTCAAAGAGGATGGGATCATAAAAAATGAAGCGTTATGGCTAAGACAATTTAGTGAAACACTAACTAGCAGAACCAAAAGTATTGTTACATTGGGAAATATTGGCTGGTTTGTGTTAACTATTGATATTTTAAATAAAGCGAAGGCATTTTTTGAATCCTGGGAGGTAGAATTTGAGAAAGCTAATGTTGATTGGGAGGAATTCAGCAGCCAGAAGGATGAGGTCCTTAGTTTCAGTTGGCCAAATGATAAGGTGTTCACCACATGGGTTAGCAAGTATGGTATAGTCACCCCGGTAGCATAAGACAGTAAATATAAGGGGGACAACGAACACCAAATAGGTTGAGCAGTTTGAGAAAATTAGATATTAGGGGCTCTGCATCAGCAAGAGGATAAAATCTAGATGACAAGGACCCAGCCACCTCAAAACAACTTCAAGCATTCAGGCGATCATAGGACAAAGGGATTACATGGCTTATAACCAAGATTTGTTATTCCATCTGCCTGAAATTTTGTCTCATCTATAAACTATATTTTGTCCTCTAGCCTATTCATTTGTAGCTTGTTGCATCCTTATTTTCCAAAAGGATTCCAGGATGACTTGGGCTGTCTATAAGTAGTAAGTTGTAATGTTGTAATAAGGATGGTAAAAATAAAACTTCAAGGCAGACTTCTGAATTGTGTCTGAATGTTGTTTTTGAGTCTTTTGAATGTACTGATATCAAGATTACATTAATAAAATACAATGGAATCTCAATTTTGATACCAATGATGTCTTTTTGCATTTGCTCTTAGTTCTTGTATGTTCAATTTGTAAGACATTTTGAGTATACTGGTTACAAGGTAGCCAGATCATTGTTTGTGAGTTGCTTTCAAGGAAATTTTTGAATCTTGTAGATAATTGCAGAGGGTTAGGTGTTATGAAAGAATTTGATATAGGGGTATGAGGATGAGAGGATAGTTTGTAAGGCATTCCATCTGATTTTTATTTGTATTTCCATTAATTATCCTTGATGTATGTATGTTTTTTTCTGACTCTATGACCCATGATTAGGCACTGGCCAAAATGCTGACAAGTGGTTGTTATCATCAATCAAATTTTAATCAATCTTTATATTTATGTTATCTCAAATACATGTCTAGCTAATTGTATTTAGTACAACTCATTTTAGTGATTCCTTGAAGAGTGAGTCAATAGGTTAGCCTTCCTAAGCCTGATGGCATAAAAAGAAGAAGGATCACAAATCCTTAATCCACTGTTAAGATTATTGAAAGATAATACTCTTTCAAAGGTGCACCCGCTTGGGCATGTGGAGCCCAAAGTGTAGAAGGATTTCCATCCTTGTTAATTAGCCTTTTCCCTATGAGAATCTAAATTGGGTATTAGAGAGTCTAGCATTCATTGCTATTATAATTTATTCTACAAGAAAAAGAGATAACATGAAGTTCAAATTTAATCTAAATAAATCCTAACAAAAACCCTAATTTATATCTATAAATAAGGGAAGAGATCACATACGTCCTCATTCTTACCATTTGCAGGGTTTGGGAGAGAAAGAAGGTTGTTGAGCAGAGAGGACCTTCAAGAAACACAAATGGAGCTCCTGAGACAGTGCCTAGCCATAAGACAGCCGCTTCCCAAGGTAAGTTCACTATTTTTATATCTGTAATCTCAAATTCCTATTTTTTATAGGCAAGGTCAACCATGACCCTTAAATTTTAACCCTAACCCAGTTATGTTAACCTTGACCCTTTAATGTCGACACAAACTGGGAAGGTCCACACGTTTCCTAGAGTGAGGTTGACCCTGACCCAGGAAGGTCAACCTCAACCTAACAGAGGTCGACCTTGACCTAGTCAAGTTGGATATATAGTTTTGTAGTTCTATAATTCTGATATGATGTTGTTTTGTGCTTACATGACCTGGTTCATCTCTGAGAGCACCCCTTTGGAGGGCCACTACTAATCATCAGAGAGAAGTTGTCCGAGCTAAACAAGGATGAGACACAACTACTGAGAGACATAGGAATGTGTTGGGTAACAGTACTACCATAGATGAGATTCCACCAAGCCATGATATCATCTCTTATATAGAGGTGGGATGAGGACACATGTTCCTTTCATCTTCCCTCAGGAGAGATCACAGTGACACTAGAGGATGTATACAGGATCCTGTGACTTCCTGTTTGGGGCGATCCTGCTAGACCGAGTGTACAGCAGGGTTCTGAGGATATTCACATAGATGTAGAGTATTTCCTAGGATGGTTTCTACATATGCAAACCTGACCAGGCCATATCACCATATCAGCCATACTTGCAGGTCTAACACCCTTGGTATGGAGGGTTATGTTGTGTATAATTTCTTTGGTTGTAGTACCCAACACAAAGGGTACAATATTTTCAATGCCTTTTACCCATCTTGTATGTAGGATGGAAAGTGATAGGACCATCTTCACGTGGGGCCATAGCATTCTAGCCCATCTATACCATGAGTTATGTCATTTAGTGAGATATTAGTGAGAGAGTATCATGGTATGCACACTATTACAGATTTGGTTGTTTGAGAATTTCACATGTATAGGACCACAAGGTGTTCCTATGATGGTAGATGTGGGCACACCTAGAGCCTTTTCCTATCCACTAGGATATCTTTGGCAGCACTGAGATATCCTTTACTGGAGGGTACGTCTAGACCATGTACCTGGCATAGATGTGATATGGAGACCATACTATCGCATGATAGAGTGGCCAAATACACGACATTAGATGAGACACTCATAGGAGCACAAGCTGATAGAGGTTCATTCTAGTTACATAGTAATGTCATACTACTATGACAAAGTGATGAGGCAGTTTGGTCTTATACACGGGGTCCCTAGAGCAGTACCTTGGTATGCACATCCAACGAGATACTATCAGAGACCCGACACTATACATCGGCTATCAACACCGGACATCATAGACAATGATACAAACAAGAGAGAAGATATAGAGTTATCCCCTGATGTGGCCTATTTAGGCATCAATAGGGACTACATCAGATACTGGAGTTTGCAGGGAACCCACCCCATCTTCCCTAATGATTATCCCACAGGTGATCCAAGCCTTTCAGAGAGGACACACTAAGATAGTAACATAACAGAGGAGGAGGAGGATCATAGATGAGGAGGATCCCACCTCTGAGGGAGATCCCATGGAGGAGGATAGAGCAGAGGAGAGAGAAGACAGGATGCCCCTAACTAATAGTACTAGTGCAGATGAGCATTTTGTTCAAGCAACACCATTGAGATCACGACGACCTCCATGAACCCATATAGAGACACCACCTCCAAGACCTAGACATAGCGAGAATGTAGAGGGTATTCACTCCATGCCCCCACCATCTAGAACCTTCAGTGATACCCAAGAGGGAGATCCAGGTATAAAAAATGTATCTTATTTAAATATTTAACTTAATTTTTGAAGAAAAAGTACTAAAAGATAAATATATTTTAATGTTGCAACTAGTGTAGCAGAGTGGAGGAGCTTCATATATGAGGTCCTAAAGGATACATGCCTATCCTACCAACTACTAGTCAATGAGAAAGAGTTCCCCATTGGTCACAGAGATCCTGGCAGGCATGCAGACATCTTTGCTTGTGTCCAGCGAGAGCTGAGGTTATATATATATATTTATATATATATATAGAGAGAGAGAGAGAGGGGAGGTTGATGTCTGACCTACGAAGATCATAGGAGTGTGTATATGATCTTAGCATATTGAGGAGCCACTCATGGAATATCGTACATAGATCTTATCTTCACATCATATATCAAAGAGATCTAGGAGCCATCGACCACCAGAGCATAGGGATAGAGAGAGTGATAGATAGGGCCTTGTGCCACATATGTATCAAACTAAAAAAAAAGAACAAAATTATATATAGATGAAAAACTCTCTTTTCTAGTTATTTGTGTGATTGATTAATATATTTTCACCAATAGCATAAAACTTAACAGAAAGAAAGAATGTGTATAAATGTATTCAAATGTAATCTGCTAAAATCACATAACCTATAAACATAACTATTTTATAAGGAATACATTAATATACAAGGAAATAATGATGTATTAGGGACAATAACATTTTAGATGAATAATATTGATAGGTTCCTTAAAATGCACACCATCCATATCATCAATTTTGTAAGCACCTAAACCAAATTCCTCAATTACAACAAAAGGTCCAAGCCAATTAGGGCTAAACTTTCCTTTTTCACCAGGTAAATTATTCACATTTCTTTGATTCTCATATAACACTAAATCACCCACTGAAAATGATCATTCAATTACCTTATGATTATACTTCTTCTGAAGTGATTTATGATAAGCCTTTATATGTTCCAAAGCATTTATTTGTTGTTCATCCAACATTTCTAATTCTTGTAATCGTTGTTCTCAAAATGTTTATTTGTCAATTATCCCATGAAATGAAACATGTAAAGAAGGTATTTCCAATTCCAAAGGCATAATAGCATTAGTACTGTAGACAAGATTATAAGGAGAAGTACCCATGGAAGTATGAACACTAGTCCTATAATCCCATAAAGCATAGGTAAGTTGGGTATGCCAATCTTTTGCATGCTTATTAACTATTTTCCTCAGAATTTGTTCAATGACTTTATTTGATGCTTCATCTTGACCATTAGATTGAGGATAATAGGGAGTCGAAAATCTATGTTGAATTTGATATTTCTCCAAGAATTTCATGACTTCTTTATTTTGAAAGAGGTACCATTATCAGAAACTATCATCGAAGGAATACTAAATTGTGTTATAATATTGTTAAGAATGAAATCACAAATAACATCCGTAGTAGTTGAATAGAGTGAGACAGCTTCCACCCACTTTGTAAAGTAATATGTAGCTGTCAAGATATATGTATGTCCTTGAGAAGAAGTTGGTGAGATTTTTCCAATAAGATCAAAACCCCAAATACTAAAAGGCCATGGAGCAACTTGATTACGAAGCTCATGAGCAGGAGCATGAATCAAATTACTATGTTGCTGACATTGAGGACACTTCTTAGAAAACATGAAAGAATCATGTTCCAATGTTTTCCAATAATATCCCATTCTAAGAAGTTTATTAACTAAAATTTTCCACCAAAATCTCCCCCACAAGAACCAGAATGAGCTTTTGCCAAAGCTATTGGAATTTTGGTTCTACCAAGACATCCTAATAGCAAACCATCACAAGAGAATTTGTAAAGTGTATCTCCTAAAATGATATAACATGCTGCAAGCTTCCTAATATGATTATGCATGTTCCTTGTTGTCGACTCAAGAAAAGTGTCATCTTTCAAAAAATGAAAGATATGAGAATACCATTCATCCAAATGCAAATTGAAACAATCAAAGGTAACCTCATTGGAAATTTTAGGGTTTTGAAGAGTATGTATAGTAAATTGAAAGTCTTCGGTATTATTCTCAAGACAAACCAAAGAAGCTACACTTGCCATGGTGTCCATGTGTCGATTATCTTTCCTAGGTAAAGTTTGAATCGTATAAGAAGAGAATTGTGAAAGAACATTAAGAGCCAAATATCTATATTGTGTCATTTTATCAATCTTAGTCTAATAACCTCCTTTAATCTATTCCATAATCAATTGTGAATCTCCATAAATTTCCAAGTTTTTAATGTTAAGGGATGAAGTTTCTCGTAAGCCAGCTATAAGAGCTTCATACTCCACAATATTGTTAGTACAAGGAAAAGACAATTTATATGACATAGGGATCGGTTTTTTCGTAGGAGGGATCAAGATAATGCCAACCCCATAACCTTTCTTACATCTAGATCCGTCAAAATATAATTCCCAAACATAATCTTGTTTAATAGCTAGAATGTTTTCATCGGGGAATTATATTGAAGTAAAGCATGTATCGGAATGAGGACAAGGAGCTTTAGCCAAATAATTTGTTAAATATTGTCCTTTAATTGACTTTTGAGAAATGAAATTAAGATCAAATTTTGTAAGTAACATCACCCACTTTGCAAGATGGCCAGAGAGATCAGTCTTTGAGAAAAGATGTTTCAAAGGATCAAATTTAAAAATCACATTGACTTCAACATTTAATAGATAATGCCTCAGTTTTAGACAAGAATAAACTAAAGCTAAGCATTGTTTTTCCAAATCTGTATATCTTGTTTCGTAATAAAGTAAATTTTGGCTAATGTAGTGCACAGGTATTTCCTTACCTTCACTATCGTGTTGAGCCAACAATGCACTCATCACATTCAAAATGGCTGAAGTATACAAATAAAAGGGTTTATCAAATTGAGCAGGTTGCAAAATAGGAGGATTGGCGAGATACTCCTTAAATTGCTCAAAGGATTGTTTACATTCCTCATTCCAAGAGAAAGTGGTATCCTTTCTAAGAAAGGAAGTAAAAGGAATAGTTCTATCAGCTAAGTTGGAAACAAAGCGATGAATAGCTTGAATTTTTCCTTGTAAACTTTATAACTAAGAAATGTTCTTAGGAGGAGGCATATTAACAATAGCATCAATATTTTCAGTATCTACCTCTATGCCTCACTTAGAGATTATAAACCCCAATAATTTACCAGAATCAACTCCAAAGGTACATTTCTTAGGATGCAATCTCATATTGCAACTTCTAATCCTTTCAAATATTTATCGTAAAATAATAACATGACCTCCTCTTTGTATAGATTTTTCCAAGATATCATCCACATAATCCTCAAGAATCTTATGAATATAATCATGAAAAATCAAAGTCATGACTCGCTGATAAGTTGCTCCTGTATTTCTTAATCCAAAAGGCGTTATGACCCAACAAAATGTTCCTCAAGGTGTTATAAATGTGGTCTTAATTTGATCTTCAATGAGAATAAAGATTTTACTATAGCCCAAAAATCCATCCATGAAATATAATAGAGAATGACCCCATGTTGAATCCACAATCATATCAATATTAGGTAACGAGAAATCATCTTTTAAGGATGCCTTATTTAAATCTCAGAAGTCAGTACACATTCTTATCTTATTTTCTCCTTTTGAAATGACCATAATGTTTGAAATACAATTTGAGTAATCAATAGAGCAGATGAATCCAGCATCCAATAATTTTTCAATTTCATCCTTAAGTAATAAGACAATTCTTGGATTCATCTTTCAGGTTTTCTGCTTCACAGGTTTAGCATTTGGTTTGATAACAATATTGTGAGTAATAATCTTAGGATCTATACCTGACATATTTGAATATGTCCAAGCAAAAATATCCTTAAATTCAAGTAAAAGGGAAACCAACTAATCATGTTCATCTTGATTCAAACACTTCCCATTTTTTATCATCTTCCTAGAGTCATTTGCATCTATGGCAATCCGACCAAGCGTTAGTTGACATCCACAGGGGAATTTGTGGGGGAGATTCCAATGGTCTTGTCATGGCTCAAAGGTTGCTTAGGGTGGGGTACTATTGGCCTATGATGTAGATTGATGTAGTAGCTTTTGCAAAGTCATGCAAAAAGTGTCAAAAACATGGTAACCTGATACATCCTCCAGGTAGGGAGCTCATTCCTTCTATATCTCATTGTCCATTTCAGTGTTGGGCCTTTGATCTTGTTGGGAAGATTCATCCCAACTCATCAGGTGGACATAAGTTTATTATCACTGCTACTGATTACTTTAGTAAATGGGTAGAAGTTGTCCCACTTTTTGTTTCCTCAGGCAAGATAGTCTCTTTATTCATTTTGAACCATATCATCTGTCGATATGGAGTGTCTTCCAAGATTATCACTGACAATGGAGGACAGTTCAAAAATAAGGACCTTAAACAACTCTGCAAGAAATTCAAGATTAAGAAACATTGGTCCTCCATTTACTTACCGCAAGGAAATGGTCAAGCAAAGGCATGAAACAAAACCATTCTTAAAATCCTACATAGAACAGTCTGTAAGAATGGTAGAGATTGGCACTTACAGATAAATCTGTCTTTGTGGGCCTATAGAATGAGTATTCATACTCCTACTAGGGCTACTCCTTTTTCCCTTGCATATGGCACTGAAGCAGTGTTACCTTTGGAGGTTGAGATTCCTTCACTTAGAAGTTTCCCTCAAAGGTCTAGTTACAAATGAAGACTACCGTGCCATGAGACTTCAAGAGTTAGAACTTATAGATGAAAAACGTCAAGCATCATTTGACCATATGAGGGTTTATCAAAAGTGCATGTCCAAAGCCTTCAACAAAAAGGTTAACCCTAGATAATTCCAAGTGGGAGACCTTGTCCTACGTGAAAATCCTAAAAATTAACAGCATAGAGATCAAAAGGGCAAATTTGAACCTAATTGGCTTGGACCTTACATCATCATAGAAACTTTTGGGTCAGGTGCTTATTTAATGTCTACAATTAAAGGAGAGAAGCTCCCTGATCCTATCAATTTATTGCACCTAAAGAATTTCTATCCATGATGCCCATTCTATCTGGGGGCATCCTTTGTACATAATTATTGATCCTGAAAAAATCCAAAAAAATGATATTATGTCAAAAATTCTAAAAATCAAAAAAAGTCCTTAAAAAATGATCATCTTAGTGAAAACCTAGCAATAGGCACTTTGATGTATCTCCAAAAAAATTATACATTCCAAAAACACAAAAAATTCAAAAATTCAAAAAAAAAAGAAAAATGTGCCTTGGTGAAAACCTGGAAACAGACACCTTGGTAGCAAAAAATTCTAATAAAATCCAAGTGGTGAAAACCTAGAAATGGGTGCTACTTGAGGCCTTTACACCCCCATTTCTTAGCGCATGTCCTCGACACTTAGCCTTTCTCCATCATGCCTTATCCTTGTTGCCTTGGTCTGGAATTGGTCTTTGTCTTTGTCTTTGTCTAGGGGGCATAACTGTGTTAGCTTCAATCTCTTGGATGCGTTAGTCTTTAGGACACCTCAAAAATGGTGTTTTTCAACACCACCCCAACTGTATTTTTCAACACAACCCCTGACATCGAGTGTTTTTCAACACTTATCAATTTGGTCTTACCTAGTTTTGTCATGTGATCTTTCTTGCTTGCAAGCATTCGATCCTTATCCTCAGAACTCAATATCAGTTAACACACTTAAATTTTTAAGCACAACACTTAATTCTTAAGCTATGTCATGATATTTTCTTTGTGTGTTGATTGTTATTGATTTTTGTTGAGTGTCCTTGTCTAATAAGTCTCTCCGAGATGCATAGCTAGAGGACTTGGGGAATGGGGCCTATTTTTATTTGCTTTCTACTTGTGGGTGTGGTCTTGAAACTCTTGAGTGTCTCTTGTTGTTCCCTTGAAACAGTTATGAGATTTGAGGCTTCATCCTTGAATGTTTTTGCACAACCATTCTTCTGGTCATCTTGGCATCTATGCCTTGATGCGAGCGTGGTTTTGCTACATTAAATTGGGTAAGCTAACATCAAAGTCATCTTGACCTTTATGTATTTGATGCTTATGTTATAATCTTTCAACATTCCAATCCGATATAAATCATATTTATATCTTCATAGTTACTCTTGTGACTGGTGATGATTGTGTGATTTTCTGATGTTCGTTAATAATGGCCTAATGATGAAAATAAGTTCCTTAACATTTTATAATGAATAATGAACACAAATTCCTATGTTATAGTTTCTCTATTTCAAGTACACCTTTGCATTTTCATGAATCTTGCATTGTTAGACTTCATGTTAGTTTGAATTTTAGGCTGCATTATGAGTTTTAGAGGGTTTCCTTCATCTTTCTTGTGGACTTTTAATCAACTGTGTTCATGTTTGATCTTCATTTCCTTATCTTCTTTCATGATCTCAATCAAAATATTCTATCTTAAACAGTTGATTGATTTTGGAGCATTCTCTTTCTTAAGGAAAATTCTATTTCTTCTCTCCAGTTCTTTCCACCTCTTCCAAACTTCTATCTTCCATTCGCTTTCACCCTTCTTTTCTTATAATTCAACTTTGGGGGATAATCTTTCATGCTTGATGATCTACCTTGGTTCTTTGATCCTTATATCTTTCATCTTACATCAAGAACCTTATCTTTAGTTCGATTTGATCAAATTTATCAAATTGTTGTTTCTCCTATATCTCATTTTGATTTTGATCACGAGGGGGCAGTACCTATCAAACTTCAATCCTTGATTCAGCTTTATCAATCCCATCATTTGCTATGATTTGGGAAACCTTGCTTGAGATTATTATCTTGGACATGTCAATTACCTATTTACAAGGGTGTTGACCTTGTCTTTTTCAATTAGCTTATCTTTGTCCCAATGTGTTCCCATCTGGCGATCATACGTCTGGGTTGTTTTCTGATCCCAAATTGATCTCACACTTCAAATGCATTATTTGACTACATGTGTTCCCATAAAGATCACACATTAGTCAAAGAGGGGCAAATGTATGCACCTTAAAATGGCCGCCTAGACTATGGGCCCCCATTCTTCAATTTATCAAATGACAGAATCAATTTATCAATTTCCTGAATCAATGCTTTGCAACATTTAAATTCAAATCAATTTCCTTGATCAAATTGTAATTAGTTCAATTATTTCAATATTTCCTAAGGTTTGATCATTTCATCAATAATCTTATTTAATTAAAAGAAAATCCCTTTTTATTAAATAAAATAATCTTATTTAATTAAAATCCATTGGCAATTAAATAATTTTATCTTATTTAATTAAAATCTCTCTTAATTAAATAATCTTATCTTATTTCATTAAAATATCCCTTTTAATTAAATAAAATAATCTTTTTAATTAAAAGAAAATCCCTCTTTTAATTAAATAAATAAAATTCCCAATTAAATCACTCTTTGTGATGAAAAAAGGAAATAAATTAAATAAAAATTTATTTTTCTCTACACATATTCCTAAGAGGTGGGCCTTTTCCCATTTACTTGCCTTTTAGGGATTTATCCCACATTGCTCTTCAGGATGCTTTCCTCTCCACACTTTCCTTTATAAGGAGCCCTCTCCTTCTCATTTTGGATATAGAATTTTTATGTTATTGGTATGATGCAGGTTTGGAGAGCAATTTTGGAGGAGAGTTTGAGCATTTGAGCTGGAACCATGCAACTTCTTCTTCTTGTCTTTTTCTCTCATGCATCCATGGCAATCCATGTAGAGTAGATTCATGTTAATTTAGATTCATATTTCCTTTCATAGATTAAGCTTGCATATTTCCTTTCATAGATTAATTTGCATATTTACTTCCATGAATTGTTATGATATAGATTAGTTTCCTTCCATGCATTGTTATCATACATAATAGTTTTCATCCTCATTTGCAATGCATATCTGGTGATCATGGAGACTAGAAATCTTGCTCTTCCTCTTTGAATCTCTCATTTCATGGTGTACTTGCATGGGCATAACTAGGTCTAAACTGAGGGCCTCCATTACAAACCCTTGCACTCCATGAATAGGGAGCTATGAGTCACCATTTGAGACCTCATTCTTGAGAAATCTTGAATATAATGACTCATAGAAGTGTGTCACATTTTCAGCACACACACTTGAACCTTAATAGTCTCAGTTATTATCAAATTACTTTATATCAGAGAATCCATTGGTAAAGGATAAATATCATGTTCATCATGTTCTTCAAAATAAGATTTTATATTTAGATAATAGGGATTCCTTCTTTTATGATGAAACATAGGTAGATCTTCATAAGCTCCTAAAAAATCCATTAAGGCTTCATCTTTGGGAAAAACATCCAAGACAGGTTTTTGATCCATGTCGAGGAGGAGCAGGTTAAGCAGCTTCAAATTTCCACCACATATATGATTAATATTGAGAGGAAAAGACGATGGTTGTTTGTAAGGATTGAACCCCAATCCATATGTATAATCATAAATTTTTTTGTCCAAATGTACGTGTATACCTTGTTCGTATTTACCACATCCTTTCCCATTAAATCTCGATTTCTTCAACAGATGATAACCAGAACCATATCTATTGGCCATATCAGATTGAGTCAAATTATCCACATATGTCACAATGTCATAGCAATCAGGTTTTATTATTTCAATTGTTTCGTCAATTGAGGCAGCAACAAAGTTACTTTTTAATTCTGCAGAAAGTGGGGAAGGAGTAAAAATTTGTTTTTCAAACCCACTTTGTTGTTTCATGAATTCCAAATCAAAAATTTTATATTCTCCAATAAAATAAGGATTAAATTCCAACATCCCCTAATCATCCCCAGTCAAAGAAGAAGATGGAGCTTCAGTTTGTTTAACCTCAAGTGGCATTTTAGGTTCTTTACTTGGTTGGAGAGGTTCAGAAACTTTAGCATATTCCACATTTAAGCAAGCATTCGGTGCATCATCTGCATGTAGCATATACATCAAATTGTTATAAATGAACCTAACCTTGTGATGAAAAGTAGAATGAACTGCATGCATAGTATGTAGCCAAGGTCTACCTAAAATAAGGTTATAATTTAGAGGTCCAGACATAACATGAATAGGTGTATTGAGAATAACCAGACCAACCTTAACAGGTAACATAATAATTCCCAAAGTTCTCTTTGCAATATTATCAAATCCACGAATAGGGACATTATCAGGTTGAGTAGTTGTAAGATCAGCCTTAATTTCCTTAAGCATATCCATGCTACAAACATTAATCCCAGATCCATTGTCAATTAATGTTCTACGAATGATACTCTAATTAATAGAAACAAGAACCATAAGAGCATCATTTTGATTCTGCACCTCAACAGAAGGTAAATCATCATTGGTAAACACAATAGGAGGTACAAAAGGCATAGTATGCATGCACTCCAAAAAGGAATTAATATTATCTTTGTTAGGAGGCAAAGTAGGAAGGGTAGATAAAGCCTTTTGCAATGCCTCATGATATGTTGGGGAAGTTTGAACTAATTCCCATAAAGATATCTTAGCGGGAGTAGCACGTAATTGTTCAACTGAGTCATACTCCTTAAAGGAATATGGAAACCTAGGTTCTTGAGGAAACATAGGTTGAGGAGGTAAAGAAACTGGAATAGTAGGCTAAGGGTTATTCTGTATGTGATAATCATGTGAAATGGAATCCGTGTTATCAAAGAAATCCAAAGGATCTCTAGGTTTACCCTTAATTGTTATTCAAGGACATCCTTTTACCATCAACAAGGGTTTAGGATATAACATTCTAGGTGCATCAATGTTGCAAACAGTGGAACATGAAGGTAACCATGCACACGCCCTATGGTAAAGGTCAATTGAAGAGATTGTAGAGGAGGATGAAATAGGAATAGGATCAATGGAGATCTTATTCAAACAATTGTTATCCTCACTTCCATGTACCTCATTAGGGGATCTATCCTCTTTTACAATAAAAGCCTCATCAAAGTATTCAAAACAAAAATCATACATGTTGAACACAAAGTAACACTACAAGCATAAAAAATGTAAATGTTTTTATATTTTTAAAGAAATTTTGTGATTTTTTTTTTGTTTTTGAAATTTAAATGAAAGAGCATAAAAGAAATCTACTTTTATATGCATGTAAGATCTAACATAAAATGAAAATCTAACACCAAAAAGAAAGAGTTGCCGTAAACGGGTTCACCAAAGTGTAAGGTGGGAAATATGGATAGGGTTTAGAACAATGGGGGTTTGCTCATGAAAGAGAACCTATGCCTCTATTAACCACATACATTTAATTCTAATGATAAGGAATATAAATTTGGAAATGTTTGCAAAGAATAATGAAATGAAATACATACCTCCTAACTTAGCATATCTGGAAATTGTTGTTTTTTGGTGTCTGTATCGAGTTTCTAGAAATTCTGCAACCGGATCTAGAACAAAAACACAAAGATGGAGAAAACCCAGAAATATTTTTCTTTTTTGAGCCAGGTCAACCTTGACCCAAATACAAGGGTGCGATTATGCCCCTTTTTGTCAACCTTGACCTGCATTGCTTCGACAAAAATTTTGTTCACGAATCCTGAAAGTTTGTCGAAAAGGGTATCCAAATCTGCTCTGCAACTCTTGAAATAGCGATTGTAGATATCTAAAAGTGGTGTTTTGGGGTGGCTATATAGGGTTTTTCCTTAATCAAACCCCCATTTTGGTGATTTCCACCTCCACGAATAGCCTGATGTAATAGAATATGTGTGTGTGTTGCTCGTAGGAAGAGCTTTGAATGTGCAATGCCAAGATCTAATCATCTAGATCAAAACCATAGAATGAATTGAAATGAGAGAGCAATTCATAGATTTGAATATGATAAATAAATCATACCAAGCCCCCAAGGATAAAGTACTCTTACAAAACTCACAATCCGTAGTTGCTACTCCATGATTGTATCTTTTGAATGCTTGAATGTTGAAAGTAGTAGATCAAAGAAGAAGGAAGGATTGAATAACTCTTTCTTGCTCTAATGAATGTCCATAATAACTTGTTTACAAAATGATTTCTTTCATCAAGGAATAATCATATCTTGTCCTCCTATATCATCATCTTTCATTCTTGCATCATCATTTCATCATTTCATCTCATATCGTGATATCATATTATTTGTACCTTTTTAAATGAAGGCAAAAGAGAGTGCTTATATAGAGATTTCAAGGTAAGCCTCCTAGGGAAATGTGAGGGCCCCTAATTCAAATTTCACCTCAAATTATGGTCCAATCACAATAACCAACTAAGGAGGAAATTCATTAATTAAATTTTGGATAAAAACCCTTCCGCATTCAGATCCGAGGACCAATTTTGAATTTAGGACCCCGCTATGATCCAAAATTGAAATCGGGAACCAGAACCTAACAAAGGTCAAGGTCGACCTTGACCCTCACCTAGGTCAAGGTCGACCCCAACCTGACCTAGGTCAGGGTCAACCTTGACCCTGACCTGAGGTTTCAGGCCAGTCAACTTAAAGTGTCAGTGAAGTTTCTAGGTCGGCCAAAGACCTAGGATGATGGGAAAATAGAATAGAGTGATGGGAAAGGGAAAAGGGGCCTAGAAGATATGTGATGAAGGATAGGAGGGCCAGTACATAGGTCCTACCTATAAAATAGAGCTATGAAGAAAGAAATCAAGGAGAATCCTCAGGAACCTAACCCTAATTTCACCTAGAAATGAAGAATTACCAAATGCAGATGCATCCTAAATGCAAATCTATCATGTAAATGCACTAAACGAGGGTGCTAAACCTACCAAGATGGAAGTGCTTCCATTTTAAGATGATACAACACCAAATGGACTTTTAGAAACAAATTGAATGAGAATGGAGAAGTCACAAGGAACAAAGCAAGACTAGTATGCAAAGGGTATGCACAAGAAGAAGGTATTGATTATGGATAAACCTTTTCACTCATTGCTAGACTGGAAGGAGTAAGAATTCTACTTGCTTATGATGACATTAAAGGATTCAAATTATACCAAATGGATGTTAAATTTGCATTTCTGAATGGAATATTAGAAGAGTAGGTATACATTAAACAACTTGGAGGGTTTGTTGATCCTAACAATAGGAACATGGTTTGTAGACTACACAAAGCCTTGTATGGATTGAAACAAGAACCGAGAGCATGGTATGAAAGACTTCACTCTTATCTCATTAGTATTGGATTTGTAAGAACAAGTGATAACATTAATCTGTATTTGAAAGGAGATACTGATGATAAGATTTTGATTATTGAGATATTTGTTGATGATATCATATTTGGAGGTAATGATATGTTTTTGATTAAGGTAAAAATAGGTTTTGAAAGGACCCCAAAACCTTTTACAAAAAGAAACTAGAGATAAGCTTCAAAGGCACATACAAACATAGAAAGCCTACAATGAACAAAAGGTAGGACCCAATGAGACAACAAGGACCTAAAACTGGAAAAAAACAAAAACTGCCAAAGATATGCACAACTTCTAGCACAACGGCTCGCACAATTTCCATCAAAAATTCCAGACCAGAAGATGAAACATTACAGCATTTTCTGGTAGGCTTCCTCAGCCTCCTTCTGCATCTCTTCCATTTTGTCAATGGACTCCTTTAGCTCCAGCATCTCTTTCAGGATCTCAGGGACTTTTCTTTTTATTCCACTTCGGGTTCTAGAACCAGGGCCCGAGCTTCCTGCCTTTTCTTCTATTGTTATTGTGGTATTTTCTAGCAGGCTTCTTTCTAGATAAGCGTATAACACTTTTAGATTCTTAATTGACACTTTTAGCCCTTCATTACTATGCTTTAGGATGACCCGTATCATGTGCCCATTATGGCTTATTTATTTTTTCATCTCTTTTATCTTTTCTTCCACTGTCTCATTAACTCTAGGAGGTAATGATATGTTATGCAAGTCATTTGTTGATAAAATGAGAAAATAATTTGAGATGTCAATGTTTCAAGAGATCAAATTTTTTCTTGGTCTACATATTCTACAACAGGATGAAGGCATCTACATAACACAATCCAAATACATCAAAGAAATTCTAAAGATATTCAATTGTATATTGTCATTGATGTTACACATGTATATACACTTATGTAGTTGTTTTACACTAATGTCTACATTCAGACCAAGCACAGTTGGTAAATAGAATGAGTTGAGTTTGGGAATTGAAGAAGTTCAGTGTTGACCAAGTTCACTCAGGCATTTCAGTCTTGGTCGGGCATTCAATTGCAACTGACTAATAGTGATTTATATTATGTAATTAAATAGTTATATGAGGCCGACTGAATTATGATTTATCATTTAGAGTTTATTCAAGCTGACTTTATAGGGCTTACCATGTATTTATGAAAGGTCAAGTTTGGATTGAATGTGTTGAAGTCTAAGTGTGTAAGTAGAAGCCAAATTGAAAAGGCAGAAGTGTGGAATTTTGTGAAGGCAAAATCAGATGGGATTCTGATTGAGTATAGAACACGTGGAGCTGCAATAGAATATCTGATAAGCAAGGATCCAGTTACAATCAAGCAGAGAGCTGAATCAGTAAAGATAGTTTCTTACACATACAGGTCAATCCATTGTTACTTTCTAACAATTGTAGTAGTGATCAAAATCTCTTAACAGAGTAGACTTAAAAGTATTTTGTAAATCCTCTCACAAGGTAGCATTTCCATATTGAAGTGTTAAAGACCTCTAACAAGGCCACTCCTTACAGGGTGATTAAATCCTTTAAATAGGTCACACCTCACAGTGTGTTATTATAACCTTTAACAGGGTTGGCTCCTAATAGGGCTCACTTCAGAAGAGTGAAAAATAGTAACTAGTTACATTGGTGGTTTTTTCCCATATTGGGTTTACACGTTAAATCTTGGTGTCATATGTGTACTTGTTAATTGTTTTATGATTTATGTTTCTGCACTTAATCTCTAAGTATAATTGCATTAAAGATTGATTTGACACCCGAGTAACAATATTAAAGTATTTAGACATCTAAGGGACAAGAATTTGTTTTGCAGTAACTGATTCACCCCTCCCCTCTTAGTTACTTATCCCATTTCCAACAATTGGTATCAGAGCTTCAAGTGCTTTCAGGAAAGGTTTCAAGGCCTAAGCTAAAGATTAGAGATGTCTTATAGGAGGGAGATCCCAAAGCTAAACAAAGACAATTTCCTAGCATGGAAGAATTGATGAAGCTACATCTATCTACTATTGGAGATGTTGGTTTACAATTCTTAGAGACCAAATATGTTGAACCAACAGGGACCATGACTATGGAATAGATGATGGAATGGAAACTTCATAACATAATGATGATTGACATAGCTTATTCACTCAGCTATTCAAAATTTGATGAAGTCAAGGACTGCCCTATAGCCCATGATATGTGGAAGAAACTGTAGGAAATTCATGCAGGTGATGCAAATGTAAAGAGAGGTAAAACGGAAAGTCTAAGAGGACAATTTGACTAGATGAAAATGAAAGAAGGAGAAGATATCACAAAGTATAGTGAAAGAATCAAGAAGATTGTAAGTGCCATCAGAGAAGCAGGTGGACTAATTGAAGATACTATAGTAGTCAACAAGGAACTCAGAACTTTACTTCCTATCTATGCTATTAGAGTTTCATCCATTCAAGAAATGAGGTGCAACAAAGACATTACTCTGGATACATTAGTGGGAAGACTTACAACCTTTGAGCTAGACAATTTTGACAACTACTCTCCTGGATCTAGCAATCTTGAGTCTGCATTCAAAGCCAAATTGAACCTTGGTAAGAAGGATAGGTACTCTAAAGGAAAGTAGATTGAAAGTGATAGTGATGATGAATCTGATGATGAAGATCTTGACAACATTGAAGCACTGCTTGCAAGAATAGCTGTGAAAGGAAAATACAGAGGAAAGATACCATTGATTTGTTTCTCATGTAATGAGGTTGGTCACATTGCTAAAAAGTGTCCAAACAAGGAAGACAAGGATGAAAGGAAGTTTAACAAATTCAAAGGCAAGAAAGATTTCAATAACCACAAAAGCTATAAGGATAAAGGAAAGAATTCTTGTTATATTGCAAAAGATTATGACAGTGATGAAGAAGAAGAAATGGTTTATATTGCCATTAAGGATGAGTCAGATGAGGAAGATGAAAATATTGCACTTTTCTCACACATCAATAAAAATGATACTTGGATAATTGACAGTGGTTGTTCTCATCACATGACTGGTGATAAGACAAAGTTTGAACATCTTGAACACTATGATGGTGGAAGTGACAGTTTTGGGAATGTTGAACCTTGCCTCATAAAAGGAAAAGGTTGCATTGTTCTGACAGAAGGAATCAAATGTGATAATGCTTATTGGGTTGAAGGATTAAGGAGAAATCTACTCAATGTGGCACAACTGAACAACATTGGCTTCAAGGTAGAATTTATGAATGGTAAGGCCAAGCTCCTGGATGGTAAAGAGAACCTAGTTGGAACTAGCAAGCAAACAAAAGGTAACTTAGTCTATCTTGATCTCACTGAAGGTTCATTATTTATTACACAAGTAGAAGAAAGCTAGTTATGGCATAAAAGGTTGTTTCATGTGAATTTTGACAATCTAGTAAACATAAGCAAGAACAAAAGAGTCAAAGGTATTCCCATCTTGAAGAAACCCTATATAGAAATATGTAAACAATGTCAAACTGGAAAGATGAGCAAGACTAGCTTCAAGAGAAAGAATTAGAATACTGATGAAGTCTTGGAATTGGTACATACTGATCTATGTGGACCAATTGGAACAACAAGGTATACTAGATAAAAATATTTTATTATGTTTATTGATGATCATTCCAAAATGATGACTGTCATTTTTCTCAAAGAGAAATCATAAGCTTTTCAAAAATTCAAGTGGTATCTTGCAAGAGTTGAAAAAGAAATAGGAAAGAAACTAAAATGCCTAAGATCTAACAGAGGAGGAGAATTCATTTCTAATGAGTTCAATGAATTTTGTAATGAAAGAGGAATCAAAAGATGGGTATCTGCCCCTGGTACATCACAGCAAAATAGAATAGCAGAAAGGAGAAACAGATCCATTATGGATTGTGCCAGAACCTTAATGATTGAAAAGAATGTTGCTACCAAATACTGGAAGGAGGCTATCAACACTACAGTGTTCACCTTGAATAGAGTTCAACTGAAGAAAGGTAGTAATCAGACACCTTTTGAATTATGGTATGGCTATAAACCTAATGTTCATTATTTCAAAGTATTTGGAAGTAGATGCTACATCTTGAAGGAAGCGAGAAATGGGAAACTAGATGCAAAAAGTGATGAAGGAATATTCCTAGGTTACTCATGTAAAAGAAAAGCATACAAATGTCTGAATCTTACTACTCATAAAGTCATAGAGAGTGTACATGTCAAGATTGATGAGTTTGCAGAAAAATGTGAAGAGAAGAGAAGTAAAGAGCCTGAAGACTATAGAAAATTTGTATATCATGAACCTGATACTATACCTATGACTCAAGAAATGGTGATGGGACAACATATACTAACACAAACTGTACTACCTAAGTCATAGACTAAAGGACCCGAGTCACAGACTGAAGGACCCGAGTCACAGTTAGAGGGAACTGAGTATCAAATAGAGGAACAAGAAATAATGTTTGAGAATGAAAGACCTAGTGGATCAAGTCCAGAATCTAGATTGAAGGATCCAGTACTTTCTAGATATGTGAAAAGGCATCATGCACCTGAGAAAATAATTGGAGATCAGAAAGAAGGTGTAATGACAAGAAATAAACTAAAAGGTACATGCTTACTAAGTGAATTTGAACCTAGAACTGTTAAAGATGCATTGAATGATGAAAGTTAGATAGAGGTAATGAATGAAGAGATTGAGAAGATTGAGAAGAAAAAAACTTGGACTCTTGTACCTAGGACAAAGGACAAGAATGTGATTGGAACCAAGTGGGTTTTCAAAAACAAGATGGATGAAAATGGGAAAGTCTCTAGAAACAAGGCCAAACTAGTTTGTAAAGGATATGCTCAAGAAGAGGGTATTGACTATGGAGAAACTTTTTCTCCTATTGCAAGACTTGAAGGAGTCAGAACTCTTCTAGCATATGTTGCACATAAAGGATACAAAGTATATTAGATCGATGTGAAGTCTGTATTTTTTAATGGAATCCTAGAAGAGGAAGTCTACATTGAACAACCAGAAGGCTTTATTGATCCCAGCATAAGGAATATGGTTTTCAAGCTACACAAAGCATTGCATGGACTAAAGCAAGCACCCAGAGCCTGGCATGAAAAACTACATAGCTATCTAATAAGCATTGGATTTCAGAGAACCAATGATAATAGTGGCCTGTACATCAAAGGACCACATAATTAAATATTGTTAGAAGAGATATTTTTTGATGACATATTATTCACTAGTTATGATGACCTATGCAAAGCATTCTCTGTAGTAATGAGCAAATAATTTGAAATGTCTATGTTTGGTGAGATCAAATTTGTTGTTGGTTTACAATTACATCAAATGAAGGATGGTATCTACATTACTCAATCAAAATATATCAAGGAGATACTCAAGAAATTTGGTATGGAAGATTCCAAACCTATTGGAACACCCATGTGTACTAGACAAAAACTATCTAA
>MU225430.1:311913-347992 GCA_018584345.1 Thuja plicata
TATATATATACATTATCGCTAGAAATTTAGCCTTTCTATGCAGGCTATAGGCTAATGTCATATCTCACTTTCTCCTATCACTTCATGACTCATTCTTTTTTGTTCTTTGGATACAATAATGTTAATGACTCAAACCCATCTCATGGACCCTACATGGAAAACCTTCTACAATCAAATATTTAGAGAGATAAGCTTACATACTTCAAACTGAAAAGCAACCAGTGACTATGCTTTTACATTTAGATAGATTGACACATTAAAACACACACACACACACACACACACACACACGCAGATATAGATATAGATATAGATATAGACACACACATTAATATACTTATATATATATATATATATATATATATGGATCTATACATCTTGTTTATATAAAAAAAAATACTTTAAAAATGTATACATACATTCTGAGATTTATTGATTTGTTAACATATATATTTAAATAGACTATTCAAAATTTCATATTTCAGTATATATATTTCTACATGGAAGGGGAGTTTATGGAGTCAATTAAGATATGTAATAGATGTTCACTAAATAATGATGAGGTACAAAGACTATAGACAATAACTTAAGAGGAGGTAAGATCCACACACCCCTTTGTTATTGTAACCTTGACAAACTCTTATTTTGAAATCACCACACATAGAGCGCAAATAATCCATGTGGATTCCAAGATAAGATATGAATAAGGTTACAATAACTTAAGGGGATGTTTGATTTTATTTGAGCCTTATCTGTAAACAAAGAAGGACTTTTTAGCTCATTCAGTACTATTAAAGAATAGTTTGTCACTTATTATCTGAATATCTTTGAAATTTCATTCTTATTGTTTGATAGTTGAATCTTAAGTAATTTCTATTAAGGACACTTTATATGAATGCAACTGTAAAGGGAAAAGGAAAAATGAGCGTGATCTTTTACACCTTTATTGCAAATGACTATACATATTAATTTTAAGAGTGTCATAGTTATGTCTTCATCTAAATTTTATGTCAGATAGGGATACAAAATAGTATTAAGCATATTGAAGAATTTTTCTAAAGACTCTAACAAGGATCTTTGCCAAGTTTGAGAATTGATAGCTTGCAGGTTTTGACAAAGGTGATTTCCATGTAAGGTGTTTATCATGAAAAGAAACAACATGATTCAACAACATGAAGTATTATGATATATACCTAATCATATAAAATATGCATCATGTACTCAATACAAAATTGTAAATGGGGGAATGCCCTCAACATTTATCTTGTATAATTTTTTCAGACTTACGTCTCGGGCAAGACTGGAGGTTTTCTTCTACATTCTTTCCTACCAATGCCCGCATCGAACTGATACCCTTTGTAATTACGCTTTAATTAATAAAAAAAAATTGGCCTCGACCTATTACCTATCAAAAAAAATAAAAAATTATAATAATATGTTAGTATAATAACAATAATTTTATCTTTTGTAAAGAGTTTAGTAGAAATAAAAATAAGAATATTATAAAATATATTTAAATATAATCATATCATAATTATAATTTAATATTACTATATCATAATATGATAATTTTAAGTAGAATAATAGACAAATGTGATATCTATGGATGTCATTTACATTTTTTTTTCTAAATATATGTATCCTAGTTGAACAAAATACTATTATTAAAGCAAAGAAAATAGTACATAATATCATATTGTTTATATTATGTATAAGTGATTATAATAAGTTATTATTTAATAGATGATATTATTAAATTTAAATAGTTTTATAGAATAATATATGTAAGACATGAAAATCACAAAATTAAATTTATGTTGTATTTCCTCACTATTTATTTTAAAATTGTTTTTACCACTTAAAAATGATCCAAAAATAAGGTATATAAATTTCAATTTATGCCTCTTTTCTTGTCCTGCTCACTGTCTTTACTCTTGACCCCTTAAAACATATTTTTTGATATAAAATAAAATTCTTCTTCAATTTATATATGGTGAAAGTTATCTACATTTCAATTTTTTCTATTTGACTATGGATAGAGACTTTATTGACTATCCAATATTGCAAAATAACATCTTGTTCCACTTGTTGGAAAATATAAGAATGCATAAAAAAATATCTCCCTTGTGTTATGATTCTAATTAATTTTTTTGTCTGTAATACCCCTCTAACCCTAATATGAGTTTGTTGCTTTTGCTACATTCTTTTGAATGAGGTAAGATCTTTTGACGCTTCTCTTACTACTTAGATATTTGTGATACTTGTATCATCTACTCTAACAGTTTATTTATAATGATTTCACAATCTATTACTCGATGATTCTAATGTTAGACATGTTTTCTAAAGGTATCCTTTGGTGTGTGTGCTTATCTCCACTTTGAGGTTTCAAGCCTTTCTAGACCTTTCTGTATGTAACATGGTATATGATATGTTCTTGATGGATATATAAGTGGTTGTTATTATATTTTCCTCTATTAGGGTTACTTTTGATGAATTATGTATCTTACTTGACAATTTTAGATGTTGATCATGATGTTTGATGATTGTGCTCATGACTGATATTCGAATAGGATTATGGTCACCACTAATGTTCTCTTCATATGATAATCTCTTTATGGTTTAAGCTTTGTAATTATCAACCTAACCTTGATCATTGATAATTTATGATTGATATACAGACAATTGTATGCTCCATGATTATGTTGATTTATAATATGATATTGATTATGGACAAACCCAAGACATAGGATGTGATCTTGTCTTGTGTATCTGCAATATTGATATCTCCATGATGTGTTTGCATGATGTGGGTTAGAATCTTAGTCACTTAATTAGTGAGGCCCACACAATGTCTCAATATCCATCATTTTTTGTACTACCTTCCTTGAGATATATATGCATATGTATGTTTCTAATTGTGATGCAAGCTTGCAGGTAACGGGCATCAACTTCACCTGGCTTCATGGGTTTGAGCATGCCCTCTAATCCTTAATGGTTGTTCTTATAGAGATACTACCAAGGCCCTTGCATGTGTCTCCTCATTACCCTTACCTAATTGAGGAACACTATGGGTTCATGTTTAGTCAACCCTTAGTGAGGGGGACAAACCCAGAGTCACCTCACCAGTTGGGTTTGGTTTTGGATAGCATCTTGTGGTTCCTTGTATTCTTGATATGTTTCATTAATTATCCTTGAGATGATTCTTCATGATATTTTCTATGTTTGTTTAAAGGATTTCTGCTTGGTCTATAGTTCGGCTTGTATTTCTACTGATGACCTTGTTGATCGTCATGACCTTTTTGGATATTAGAGTTATTTTGGGGTATGTGATGTTTTTATGGTATATATAGTATGCATAATATTATTTGTGGTTGATTTCTCCTTATTTGCGTGAACCATAGTGTTATAATTTTGGTATGTATATCTATATGAATATATATAAGTATACATATGGGTGCACACATGTATGTATACGTATATATATATATATATATAAATATTTAATTTATATGATTAAATTTGCATGATGGTGGATACTATGTGAGGTGATTGTATCTAAGGATCAAGGAAAATAATAGTAATATTAATATGTTAGAATAACTGAGAGGGGGTGAATCAGTTAGCTCCTAATTATCCTACAGTCCCAAATTCCTCCAGATGTATATAAAAATAATTTCAAACATATAATTCAAATCGGTGAAATGTATTCTGTAATCTCAAACTTTAGTCATATAGTTTTTATCGAGTATCAGTAAATTAATACTGTGATTACCGATCAATGTCAATAAAGTAATGTGTAAAGAAAATTAACAATCATACACATTGACACATAGATTTTTAATATGGAAACCTTGCTAATGTAAAAACCACCTGGGACCGGTAACCCAAAATATTTCACTCTTCTGAAGTGAGCTCAGTTAAGAGCCAACCCTATTAAAGGTTACAATGCACACCATTAAATGTAACCTGGTTAGAGGATTTAAAACTAACAGTTCTCTCTTGAACATGCATTCACTATGGAGTCAACAAGAAAACACTCAAAATTCATTAGAATTTCATAATAAATACTTTCACATCCTACTCTGTTAAGAGATTTATCTGTAACAATGTTTAAACTAATATAGTAATGTTCTGATTCAAATACAACTCTATTTTATAGATTTTCAGATCTATGCTAAGTACATAATACCTCTGATCAATTTGTTCACTTTAGTTCATCTAATTCTTTATACTCTATTCTTCTTGGTAATGCTCTTTCCTTTGTCGCTCGGTGATGTCTGCAGAAAATGCTCGATTCTGTCTTTAACTAGTTTGATCAGTCATGCATAAAATTTGCATGTGCGCATCATAGCATCATGTGATTCAAAATGAATCTCTTGTCTCTTATATAGACATCATAACTCATTTAATTTCTATCTTTTAGATTTTTTTGCTTAATCTGCATCATTGATTTTGCCACTTAAGCCATCCTTGACAGTTGTGTTAAAAACATGTTTCAATCTTCATCGTCTGATCTTCCTTTAATTTTCATAATCATTTGCTCAACATAACAAACCTTATCATTTACCTCAGAATCATCAATTGCTAGCTTAGCATTCTAGTCAGCCTCAGTTTGAATAAATTTCTCAGTCAGTACCATGATGTGTCAGAAATCCCTAGCTTGGTTATCACTATGCCTGGTATACACTATATTTTACTCGGTGTTCACTATCTCTCGATGTATACAGAACTCTTCATTTACCGGCCACATAAACTTTGTTTTTTCTATATCTTCAATCCATAATAGATGTGTGTCATCATAATGATACTCAAATAAGTTGACATTAATGACAATACATTAACTGATAATGTCAATCATCACATCTGTAACTTGGTTGACTATCAACAAATGACTTCAAACACACAATCAGTTTTAGTTCATCAATCTCTCCCTTTGGCATTGATGGCAACACAATATGAAATATGCAGTACAAAAATGCCATAAAAAAAATAAGAAACTTATGTTCTACAACTGCAAAAATTATGTAGCTCTCCCTAGCTTGAATATAGAAAATGTGTCAGCATAAAAAAACTCACCATGCATGCTCTCTCTATAGATTTGACTCTTCTGTTCTTGAATCTCTCTGTAGATAGATATTTCTCTACCTTTATTTTTTTCTCCCTTTAGTGGATAGATATTCCATTGATCATTCTCTCCCTTTGACAACAATGCCAAAAAGAAATATGCATCCCTTCAGTATCCAAAAAGAGTATCTCTGGTGTTTGGTGCAGTAGAATAAGTACCTTGCAGTGTACTAATATTGTTGTGTCAGTCTAGTTTAGCTTTGAATCAACATGATTGATATTTTTATTTCATGTAGGTTGATGCAACCTCCTAGTCAGCTTAGTGACCAATAGACAAGTTTTGAACCCCTAGTATACCTCTCAAGTACTCAAATGTATCATTTGGTAAGGGTTTAGTGAATATGTCTGCAAGTTGTTCTTTTGATTGTACATATTCCAATATCACTTGTTTATCTTGTACTTGTTCCCTCAAGTAGTGATATTTGACAGATATATGTTTTGTCTTTGCATGCATCACAGGGTTCTTTGAAATATTTAATGTAATTGTATTATCATAGTAAATTATCACTAGGTCAGTGATCTCTTCATTCATGCCTTTCAAAAGTTGTTTTATCCATGCTATGTTCGAACAGTTTGCAGTAGCAACAACATATTTTGCTTCTACAGTTGACTAAGATATGCATCATTGCTTCTTACTTATCCAAGTAATTAATATTTCTCCTATAAATAATGCTCCACCAGTAGTGCTTTTTTTATCATCAATGTTCCCAGCTCAGTCAACATCAGTGTAAACTTTCAGTTTGAACTTTCCTTCCCTTTTGTACCATATTCCATAATCTTTAGTGTTCTTCACATATCTAAAAATTCTTTTTACAACAGTCATATGTGATCCTCTAGGATTAGCAGAAAATCTTGCAAAAATTCCAACTATGTGTGCAATGTCAGGTATTGTGTGTACAACATACGTCAACTTTCCAATCATCACTATCACTGTCACTGTATTTCTAATTATGTGTTTGCTACCAGATTTACCAATTTTCAAAGTAAACATAAATGCAGATTTCATATTAGGTACAACACTACTGTCAAAATTATTTAGCTCAAAAGAAATCAAACTTCCAACAAGACTATCAATAATAATATTATTTCCAGGTGTTGCTCTCATTTCATGTATTGCAGAGACTCTTATAGAATAAATAGGCAATAAAGTTCTAAGAATCTTACTCACAATAGTGTCTTTGTCAATAGTTTCACTTGCTCCTCGAATAGCATTCACAACTTCCTTAAGTCGGGTATTGTACTTTGTTATGTTCTCTCCTTCTTTCATTCTCATATCATCAAATTTTCCTCAGAGACTTTCAGCTTTAGTTCTTTGTACATTTTCATGTCCTCCATAAACTAGTGTAATCGTATCCCACATCTAGTTGGCTTATGTACATGTCTTGATATCGGTAAGTGAAGAAGCAATATCCACCATTATAACATTATGTTCATGTTTCTCTTTCATCTGATTAACAATCAAGGGTCTAGTAGGTAGACTAAATTCATTATACGGGTATATTTCAATGTCATCTCCAATCCTTGATAGGTATAGTCTCATTCTTCTTTTCCATGTCAATAAGTTCTCCTTGTTCAACTTCGGTGTGTCTCTCTTATACATCTTGTGATCTTTAGCTTAAGTCCTTCAAAACTTTCCTTCTAAGAAATGTATGCTCTGATACCAATTGTTAGAATAACTTAGAGGGGGGGTGAATAAGTTAGCTCCCAATTATCTTATAGTCCAAAATTCCTCCAGATGTATAAAAAAACAATTTCAAACATTAGTCATATAGTGTTTACCGAGCATCAGTAAATTATTACTATGATTACCGATCAATGTCAATAAAGTAATGTGTAAAGAAAATTAATAATCCACAACAATCATACATATTGACACATATATTTTTAACATGGAAACCCTACTAAGGGAAAAACCACCTGGGACCGGTAACCCAAAATATTTCACTCTTCTAAAGTGAGCTCGGTTAAGAGCCAACCCTATTAAAGGTTACAATGCAAACTATTAAATATGACCTCGTTAGAGGATTTAAAACTAACATTTCTCTCTTGACCATGCATTCACTATGGGATCAACAAGAAAACACTCAACATTCATTAGTATTCCATAATAAATACTTTCACGCCCTACTCGGTTAAGAGATTTATCTGTAACAATGGTTAAACTGATACAGTAATGATCTGATTCAAATACAACTCTATTTTGAGGATTTTTAGATCTAAGCTAAGTACATAATACCTCTGATCAATTTGTTCACTTTAGTTCATCTTATTCTTTATACTCTATTCTTCTTGGTAATTCTCTTTTCTTTGTCGCTCGATGATGTCTGCAAAAAATGCTCAGTTCTATCTTTAACCAGTTTGATCAGTCATGCATAAACTTCACATGTGCGCATCATAACATCATGTGATTCAAAATGAATCTCTTGTCTCTTATATATACATCATAACTTGTTTAATTTCCATCCTTTAGATTTTTCCACTTAATCTCCATCGTTGATTTTTCCACTTAAACCATCCTTGGCAGTTGTATTAAAAAAACATTTCAATCTTCGTCATCTGATCTTCCTTGAATTTCCATAACTGTTTGATAAACATAACAAACCTTATCATTTACCTTAGAATCATCAATTTCCAGCTCATCATTCTAGTCAGCCTCGGTTTGAATAAATTGCTCAGTCAATACCGTGATGTTTCGGTGATCCCTAGCTCAGTTTTCACTGTGCTCGGTATACACTGTGTTTTACTTGGTGTTCACTGTCTCTCGGTATATACAAAACTCTTCATTTACCAACAACATAAACTTTGTTTGTCCTAGATCTTCACTCCATAATAGATGTTTGTCATCATAATGATACTCAAATAAGTTGGCATCAATGACAATACATTAACTGATAATGTCAATCATCACATATGTAACTTGGTTGACTATCAACAAATGACTTCAAACATACAATCAGTTGTAGTTCATCATAATAATGCAGGATATAATATCCTTAATTATTAATTAATTAATACTCACACTTATTACTAGAAGGGATTTAAATTATGCTATTGTCAGTTATGGTTATTGCATTAGGTTATATATTAATTAATTGTGGAGAGGTAAGGTAGACTAAATATTTGTATTTATTAATTAAGTACTATTAAAAAATTTAATAAGGAAAATGAGAATTAAAATTAATTATTAAATAAGAATTTTGGGAAGTTAAAATTTTGGTATTGGTTTAAATAAACCAATTGTTATCATACCCGTTATGAATTGGCTCATTTCCATATAACTCCCTTCATAACTTTATAAATGGGAACAAAAATTGGATTTCAAGGAGGGATGGTTCCTAAGAGGAGAATGGAGAATGAAGATTTTAGGAAGAAAATTAAAGAGAGGGAGTTAGAGGATAAAACTTTTGGAATTATTTGCTCAGATAGTTTTAGGGAGATAGTTTTAGAAAGAAAATTTTATGTGGTTGGAGATCAAATAATTGGATGGAGGACTCCAGGGAGAGAGAGTTATTGTGTTTTTGTGAAGCCTCTTGGTCTTGTTTGCATTGGATGGTATTGAATTGGTTTGGTTCTCCCTTGGATCATCTAGGTGTTTTATTCCTTCTACCTTCTTTGCAGGACTCCAGGTAGGATCCATACTTGAAAGAGAGTTTGCTCTATCAATGTATATTGTGTGTGTGTATTGCATTGTTCTTTCTTCTGGGAGATCATATTTTTTATTATTAAATAAATGTACTATATTTTTTTCATGAGTATTCTATGGCTATTAATGGTTCTTAAAGTATTTTATACCATCTGAAATAAATTTTATAAGTTTGGAATCATTTTATGTTGGTATTTCCTTCTTTCTCCATTAGGATGTGTTTCTGTTATAGGTTAATTTCCTAGGATGATATGATGTTCTGTGTGTTCTAATATATGTTCCTAGAAGTAAGTCGAGGAGATCTCAAATGGGTCTTACTAATATTTCACTTTTGGTGCCCAGAAACTTCCCAACCAAAGTCATTTATGAGACCTTGTCAAAATTGTCTTGTTCTGTGTCAACCACACAAGAACAGAGCCCAACTATGCAAATTTTAGCCCAATTGTACATAAAATTGGCCCAATTCCATAGAAATAAGGCCCAAGTGTACAGAAAAAGTACCCAAGTGTGCATATTAGGCTACCAAGTGCATAGGTCTTCCAGATTGCCTATTTTAGGGTTAAATTGATGTTTGGGGGTCCTATTAACAACCAGAGGCTATTGGGATCTGATTTGCGACTAACTTTATGTATGATTTAATTTAATGTGGGTTTTATATCATTTATGGTGCATTTTGATACCTCCTTATACATTTTGAATATTTTTGAATGTCGGATTAGGGTTAAGATTATCCGGTGAACTAGGGACTATTAGTGATCTCCTTAACCCAATCCAATGATAATATGAGGTTATGAATTATGATGCTATGAGGTTATTGAATTATTTATAATATTTTTAATCATTTTAATATATTTTGATTCCATGCAGATGTATTTTAATCCACCTAAGAACCTGATTGTGGTTTAGGGTTATCCTGTGGATTTGGGGCAACTAGTGGTTTCCTAAACTTAATTATTTGATGTTGTGTCATCAAATCACCTTTCCAAACATTGTAATTGTGTGATCACAATTCCTCTCAAGAAAAGAACAATAAAACCTTTATGCACAAAAAAATAATCTATCGATTTTCATTGCACAAAAAATAATGTAACAACTAGTGCTTACATATTCAGAATATTAATCAATTGATAAAAGCAGCTAAAATATTTGTTTAAAAAAATAGTTTCTAGTAAAACACTTACCAAAGGCATTAAATGAAGCAAAAAAAATATTTTTAATTTTTAATTAATTTTTTTTTAATAAATAGTACATCGTGATCCGTGCATATCCCTTCCACCAAATTGAGGCATAAAGTTTGACTGATTAAAAGTAGTGAAATTTTAAACCAAGATATAAGACATCCTAAAAGAAATTAATTAAAAATGTACATGAAACTATTCAAATCTAACTAAGGTTAAAGGAAAAACCACTGCAATAATAAATCCCATTGTCATCGGATAAGGATATTTATTTTGCTCTCACATATAGAGGGCTTGCTGCCATTTTATAGGCCATACTACTTCAAGTGCTGAAGATGAAGAAGAATTTATAAAATTGATTATAAATTTATGTATACTATAATGTGGATTCCTTATGTTCTTATGATGCTTTTTTGGGGTCAGGAAACCTAAGTACTTTAGGTGAGTTGCTCACATTGTGGGGTCGGGGCTCTAAGTGGCTAGTACTAGGGAAACCCGCTATCAAGTTGTCTTAATCAAGTGAAAACATTAATAAAATTGTTGGGATGTGATTACACTTAAAATAAGATAAATTTATGCCTCTCCCATGCCATTATCACTAGTAAAGGCTAAGGATGGGAGTGGGAGAATGTTCATGTATGTTGGCACAATCGAACAACCTTGTCCTCACGAAAGGTGTCCAGTTCCACATGTGCCTACTTGGGGGTCGGGGCCCAAAGTGGATAGTACCAGGATAAGCCAAGGGGTGAAGGCTATGTGATGAAACTCACCTAACTTGTAGGTTAGTGTTCCTACCAATGTTGATCACGCATCTATTGGTCCTTATGGTCTTCTTGTGCTTTTAGTTGTGTTTTGTTTTGGGAAAGGTTATCACCACCTTAGGTATGTTTTAGTTATTACCTCTTGAGTGGACCTTGCTTTTCTATCTCCTAGCTAGGGGGAGTGGGCTTATTGGTACCACGTGGTTGGGTGGTTAATATTTATTATATCGAGGTACTTTTCATGGTTCCATGGATGATCCTTGCACGAGTTCCTCTCCATACTTGCAGTTGAAGACTTTATACGATATCATGTATTTTGTTGAGATGTACTTGATGTAAAATGTATTTGTGTGATTGTAAGCTTCTCTAAGGAGACAATTGTATATGATGCAATGATGTAATTTGATTCAAAGAAATTTAACAGGAAGGGTAGATTCTAGGTGAAATAAAAGGGAAAGATTGTGTTATAATTTGTATATGTTAAAAGCATTAAATTAAGTGGGTTATGTTAATTGTTTACTATCGTATGTCACCCTTCTATAAATGGAATGAACTTAGGTATAATTGTATTTGTGGTATTTAGGATAATGTTGGCAAAAGGAAGTTATTTATTTTAATTGTTCTCATGTTAATCATCTTTAATAAATAAACTTAGACTTGGATTTTGTTGAAGTATTGGAAGGAAATGATATTGATTGGATAAAGCTCAAATAAGTGTATTAGGAAATGGTTGATCAATTAATAAAATTATAGGCAAAAGATTGGTTATTTTTCAATGAAGTGAGGTGGTATTTTGACTAGCAATGTTTGATGAAGTGATTTCATTATTTAAGAAGGAAATGATAGAAAATGTTAGAAATGTAAGGGAATTTGTAACTAATGGATAACTTTTGAGAATAAAATATTAGTTTTTGTTGTTTGATATGAAATGAGATAGGCACTTAATAAATGGATTAGTTACAATATATGGTTAACTTGTGTTTATGAAAATAATGAACTAGGAACATTTATTTGGTGAATTAAGATGAACCTAGAGTAATGAAATTCCATAGTTTGGTTTAAGCTTTGATGGATTCTTAACTCTTCCCTAATGTTTAAATGAGATTGATAGAAAGGATAGATTAGTAGATATATGATTTCAAAGATTAGCTATGAAATAATGACTTGAGTTGGTAAAACTAATATTGATCATAAGTGATTGAATTATGTTCAATGAGATAGGAATAGTACCTCAGTGCATTATAAAGAATGAAAAGCTTATAATTCAATGTGTAACTTTGACAGGTGAATAGGTTAATCAATGTTACTGAAGTAGAGATGTTAGGGAGCCTATGAGGAATTAGTTTTGTTCGTAATCTTATCTTCAAGTTTTTTAATCATGTGTTTATCTATGTATTAGAATTGATGCATATCTTATTAGTTATCTTTAAAAAAACAATTGCTCACACCTTTTAGAGGTTAGATAGCTTGTCCTCCTGGGTTCCTTGGCAGGGTTTTACATTGTCTGTATGTATATGTTAGCCATGTCACAATAGGAAAGACAAGAAAATTATAAATGAAAACCCCATTTGTATTATATAAAGTTTTAGTATGGATTTTACATTAAATATAAGATTTAAACACGTGAATTTGAATACACAAAATACACTTAAACACACCTAAGAAATCAATTTACAATAAATATCTCTTAAGTAAATGATATAGTTAAAAGGGTATCTTGCTTTGATATCTTACTATATATTTAAATAGATTAATTACTATTACATGTACAATAATACTTCATCTCAATTGTTCACCTTTGTCATTGAGTATATATTACAATAACTATGATGTGGTAGATTGGAAGATCAAAATGAATTTGGCCAATATTGAGCATTCATTATGATAATTGATCAATTATGCATAAGAATAAATTGAAATCCTTAATTTTGGATCATGTAAATTAAACCAAAAATAATCTTAAACAAATTATCTTAATGTGAAGAAGTCCTAATATGTATATATAGAAATTTAATGCACATTATATCTACTAACATTTTCCTTTAAGATTATGCAAAACTAAATGTAGCGTTTATTTACTCTTGCGAAAGACTTTAAAGTTATAAAATTTTAGATTATATTGTAAGTTATTTTTATAAAGTTTGATAAGAAATATATTCTATTATTTAAAAAATGTGTAATTTAATGATGACATTATCAATGAGCTTTTGTATACAATACAAGAGAATATCAATCTTGTTATGAATTGGTGTTGTATCTAACACTATAACTATCTCAAATTAAGAGTAGTAATTACATCAATCTATAAGTGACAGATCTAGAATCAAGACTAAAATGTGCCATTCATTAATCTCACTAAATAAGAACTTCAAAAATAATTGAACACATTCTAGACTATTCTCTTTCTTTATATCAATTTTAGATGAAGCAAGAGATTATCCCACCAGAAACTTGGTAAGATCACATCAAGTGTGAGCCAATCATCTAATGTTTTTAATTAACTATTAAAATAAGGTTGAATTAACCTTCATTTAAGAGGTTAAGTTTTTAATTTGATCCAAATTAAAATGATGATTAGAATGGTGTATACACCCTAAATTGGTCAAGAAAAATCAAATTCAGATCAAGCAAGGAAAATCAAGCATTTGAACATAAAATTATGAATTAATTGAAATCAAATCTATTGGATAAATTAAATTAAAAAGATCAATTGATTTTAACCAATTAACTGTATAGTTTAAATCAAATTTAATCCAACCCTTTCAAAAGGAACACATGGCTAAATCAATTACTAAATGCATTTATTATCACCAACCACAAAAGGATAAAAAATAAATGAACCAATGAGAATGAAGGAAGGAGCTCACATTGATCTGAATTATGAAATCAAATTACAATACCTGGTGTGATACATGTGGTATTGTTAAGTTCAACATAAGAACTAGAAGATTAACAACAGAATTGCAAGCCAAAAAGTGACCCATTCTATTCAAAATTGGAGTTTATACAAATCTAATGGATCTCAAGGGTCACTAGAACCTCTTGGAAATGAAATGAAGAGTCCTCATAATTTTTATTACAAATAAACTATTAAAAAATTCCAAAAATATTTTAAAAACTACATATAAAAATAAGCCCACTTGGAGAAGGCATAACTTTCTAGTCCTAGCTCCAAATTGTGAACTGTTTACTCTGTTGGAAAGGTCTTAAATAAAACTTGAACCAAAACTAAGAGGTCACACAAGGGTGAGCCCTCTGGAGGCATCAAAGCCCTAAAATTCCTTGAAGACCTTCAAAATTATAGTTTACTGAAACATAGAAAAAATTGAATAATTATATTTTAGTATTTTCCCAATTCCATACTCGACTATGCTTTGATCATTCATCCCTCCTTGAGATGAAATGGGCCCCATTGCACTAATATACCACAGCAAATGAGGAAATTATTCTTCAATTTGTTCCTTAGTTAACCACTTGCCTTGATGAGAATGTTGACCCGCTCGAACCACCCAATAAAGAGGAATATTCTGATTTCTCAAAGTCTTTAAAATGACTTCAGTAACATGGTCACACCGGAATGGAACATTAGTAGATGGATTTAATTATGCAGCTTGAATGTGTTTAGTAGCTTTGGAAATGTCCAACAAAGGAGGAAAATAGGGTCTCAACAATTCCACATTGAAAACTGGATGCAGTCCCAAAAAGGATGGAAAATTAAGTTCAAAATAATTCTCACCAACTTATTTCAAAAGAGTATAAATACCATAATGAAGAGGACAAAGCTTCTTTTTTGGTCTGTGAAGGGGCTCTTTTTGAAGATGTAACCATACCTTGTCACCAATTTGAAACTGATGAGCATTTCTATGTTTATCATGTCTTTCCTTATACTTCTGATTACTCTGCTCCAAAATCTCATGAACTTGTTGTCATAGGTGTCTAATGTTATCAATGATTTTTTCTACTTTATCTACCTCCTTGTCAACATTCAAAAGACTATCAGATTGCAGAACTGGTAGTGATATAACCATAGGTACCACTAACTGATACACAAGACAAACCTCAAATGGAATATGCCCTATAGTACTATGGATTGCATGTTATAGCCATGTTGCACGTAGGGTAAGATTTCATCCCATGTGCGAGGATGTTTTGAATGATACATCCGTGAGATGTGAATGATCATTGAATTCACTTCTTCTGTCTGCCCATTTGTTTGGGGATGGAATATTGTGGACTTTGTCAACTTTGTGTCCATTTTAGCCCATAGTGCAGACCAAATTTTACTGATGAACCTTCTATTCCTATCAGAAATAATGTTTTTTTCAAACCAAAATGAACCCAGACATGTTCAAAAAATAACTTGGCAGTCTCTTCTGCAGAAATCATTTTAGAAAACCTATCTACCACAACATATACACAATCATGCCCCCACCTGGTAGTCAGAAGCCCAGACATAAAATCCATTGAAATAGACTGTCGTGGCTTATCAAGAATAGGTAACGATAAATATATACCCAACTTACAGTTTGTTGTCTTTGCAATTGCATAGGTTGCGCAAGCTTGTATATATGAAATGATATCTTGCTTCATTTTTGGCTAATAGAAATACTTTTGAAGGATAGCGGTAGTCTTACCAATACCAAAATGTCATGTAACATGACTGTAGTGAGCTTCCCATATCATTTTCTTTTGTTCCTCACTGGGTACACATATATGACCAACATGGAAAAATAACCCAACCTGCAAGTGAAAATCAGAGACAGAATTTCCTTCTACCAAATTAGTATAGATGTTAGCAAAATTAGGGTCAGTACCATATATTTGTTCCCAAGTGGATGATTGATGACCACGTGAATCCAACGTCATTGTAAAAATAGCAATTGGAGGCCTACTCAAACAATCTACCACTTTGTTATTGCTTCTTTTTTATGATGAATGTTGAGGTGAAATTGTTGTAGATAAGATGGCCACCTTTGATGTCTATCATTCTACAACTTCCCTTGTGTTTGAAAGAACTAGAAAGTTTTATGGTCTTTATGTATAACAAATTCCTTTCCCGGTATATAATGTTTCCATTGTTTGTAGGCCTGAACAATAGCATACAAATCCTTGTCATAAGTGTGGTACCTACATACTGTATCAAAAAAAGTTTCACTGTGTTAGGCAACAAGATGGCCCTGTTGCATGAGTACCACACCAAGAGCGTAATCAAATGCATCTGTTTCTATCTCAAATGATTATTATAGATCTGGGAGGACCAGTACTGGTGCTGAACATAATCTTTTCTTTAATTCCTCAAATGGTCGTTGCTTTTCTTATTGTTAGTGAACAGATTTGTCTTTCTACAAATACTCTTTTAAGTTTTACTCTATCACCCCTTAAAGACAAACTATCTCTAACAATTGGGTAAGCATCTTTTATGATCACTTCCCTCTAAATTTTGTTATAGGTACAGCTCCCTAATATTGATTTTCAATGAAATTTGATAACAGCTCAATTGGTTAGCTTTTAACCTGAAAGCTTATAAAGGCTGCAATATCATTCTTTGATGATATGCTATTAAACAATTGTAAAGGAAATAAAACTGAATAATGAGTGGGAAGAAAAACACAGTTACTTCTACGATTACATTTCATGAAACATAAACAACTTCTCAGCTAAAGATAACAGAAGATAGATAAAATCTAGAATTCAGATATTATAAACCAACAGACATATATATAGTAGGATAAACAAGATGTCAACACAAGGCACTTCGCTTTTGGTTTTCAAATAACACAAATTCGATAAACCTCACTGTAATATATTTCAAAAATTACTGCATAGGCAATTGCATGAAATCTGTTCTTTCCATAACATTAAATTATAACTATTTTTTTCTTTAACCTTCTCCAAAAAACCCAAAACTATAACTATCAAAATCTATTATCTATCAGCAATGAGTTTTTTTTTTTCAACCCTTTAAAAGTTTCAGCAGCCAAATATATAGTATCATAGCACTGAGAGGTCTCCCAAAAAACACAACCTCTTAGGCAATTAGTTATATAACTAAACCAGTAGAAAAAGGACACATGTCCTTAAGAGTTTGCATGTTAACCAAGTAAAGACTAAATAACCAAATCTGGTTCCTTATTGATAGCATGATCCTCGCTCCCCACTGGACTCCCTTCTTCTTTGGTAACCGATTGGGCAGGTTTCCATTCTTTATATGCCTAGACCAGCTCCTTTGCAAATGACAGATGCAAGATCTTAGAATTTACTATCCGAGCCATGGAGGCATCTTTACTCCACTTCAATTTCTTCACCTTTTCTATGAAATGGGGCAGCTGATCCACACACAGATATAGCATAGATTCAATCCTTGCCATCTGAGTTAAGTCAGAGGCTTTAGGATTAATCTTTTCTCTGATAGTCTTTATTGCCGAGTCGAAAGAATCTAGAGTGCCCTTCAATTCTTGCTCACCATAAACTGATGGATAGGTATAAGTGAAATTGATCACTTTCAACTCGTTCAGGGCAACCTTTTGAATCTTCTTAGCTTCAGACTCATATTCTTTGTTCTCTGTAATGGTGCTCCTTATTAGAGTGATGTGCCAACTGATGTTCTTCCTGAGGATGAAGAAACTGGATTCTTCAGCAGCTTTTAGGGACTTTTCCATGCAGAATTTTTTAAAACCATGCCTCTCTGTCTCCATAAACTTTGTCATCACTGACACCCATTTTTGTTCCTCTCCATCCCAAACCTAGCGTTGGGCTTGCAATTCTCCCATTACGGCCTCTCTGTCATGAAGAACTAAGTGTGAATATTTGATGTATTGTCTATCAGTGTTAAGCACTTGGGACATCCACTCATCAACTAAGGAGACCAATGTTTGACCCCTCTGAACTTGATTCAGTAGTATTTTACTTTTTGTCAAGTTTGGGTCGAATACCTATAATGATTGAGTCAGTGGGGTGGCGTCAAAGTTACAGAAAGTATTTATGAACTGAGAGAGTGAGACTATGGTTTGCTTGAGTTCCTTCTTTTCCTTACTATCCTGCCATGATGTTATCAACATCTACTAGGCTATCTCTTTGAAAAGGTGATTATTTCCCGCTTTGTCCATAGTCCCTAATTCAATTTTAGTGACTTCAAAATCTTCGACTGCAACATCCTATTTCTCTTCCTTCAAAATTGTACGTGGATACTTCGGCTATCCACTTCCCATTTTTAGTATCAGCAAACATTCATGTTGTACTCTTAACTTTCTTGGCCTTGGGAGTCTTTTGAGCATATTTACTTACTATATCTTACACTGGAATCAAGCTCCATTTCTTATTCTGAAGAGGTTAACCATCTTTGCATATCATTTGTTGTTGCTGGCTGGGCAGTAGTCTTAGCAGGGGTATCCATTAAATCTAGAGTCACATCATCAAGATCAAAGAGATCTTTTCTGATTTTCTCATCTTCCCCAATTTGGTAGTTTAAATCCCCAAATTTGTCATCCTCCAAATTGGTTGTTTCTATATTCTCTTGAGTCATCTTTCCCTTTTTCTGCAATTGAGATCTTGATCTAGTAATGCACCAAGGTGAGGCCACAAGGGAAAGTTCTACAATAGATTTCTTCCTGGGATCCTTTTTCTGTTGCTTATCTGATGAACCTACATTACCAAATGGTTTAGGAGGATTAGAAACAGAGGGGGAGGAAAATAAAATTGAAGTTTTAACTCCAATTGTTTTAGGACTAGACTGTTCTCTTTTTGTCTGTAACCATTCTTTGGTTAATTTGAGTACATGTTGTGTCCTGCACTTAATGTCGTCTTCCTCCTCTCTTGACCAGTCAATATCCAACTCTTCATTATCCAGAAGCCTTTTGAAACTGGGTTCAACTAAGTTGGAACCATCATCTTTCACCCCCTCTATGTTGAACTACAATCTCCTGGATAGGATTTGAGATATGCAGAGTCTACTATGACCTCTCTTCATAATTGGGACTCATTTGCACAGTCTTCCCATAAATCCTCTAAATGGGGAACTGGAAACATGTGAGATCTAAGGCCTAGATTCCCACTAGCAAAGTTTTTATTATCAAAGCCTGTTCTCTCCATGTAATACTTGAAACTAAAATGACTAAGGTCACTCCCAATACTTATTGCATCTTCAATAGTTAAGCATGCAAATTTACCTAGTTGTAATGGGAAAACTTTCTCCCATCCTTCTTCGGGAAGAAAACGTTTAAGCATAGTAGAAAGCTTCCTACAGACTTCTGCAAGAATAAAACAATCAAAGGCATACCTAGGTAATTTTGTAGGGGAATCCTCAAAACCACCAATTCTAATATAAGTGAACCTGGGGAACTGAATGTAAAAAATGCCAAATCTTGTCACAAATTGTTGAGCTTCTAAACTCATTCTTCTGGCTGAATCCCCAGTCATCTCAAAACAAAGTTTACCCATAAAAGTATCATGTACCCTCCTGTAGTTCTAAAATACATTGTCTTTACGAAGAATGGGAAAATATTCAAAAACACACATTCCATTTATCCAAGGCTCATGAATCATCCCATCCCATTTCCTACTACATGCTAGACAGTACATCAGATAAGAAGACGTGAAAAAGCTACATCCAATGAGTTTGGAATTGTTCAGTTGTTCTCTCATAGAGTCCGTAATAAATTCAGCCCAATCCAACTTATGTTTTCCTTTTAAAACAATCTGAACATAACAGAACAGCCAGTCTGAAAAGAAGAACGCCTCAGGTGACCCTCTGACTCTATGCAACATTACCATAACATCACTAATATACGGGTGTACATGACTTTTTTTGAGATTTTTGGGTAAACGGGAACCTCCCCTTTGGGCATTTAATAACCAATGCTTGGCTATTGAGGTACGATTTGCATCTGCATTTGGTTTGAACTTGACAAGGGACTGCACAGGAGAGAAAGCGGAAAAAGTTTGCTCTTGAATTTGGAAAGCTAATGCAACAATTCCTCTATTTACAACCATCAAGACCTCACCATTTCTCTTGAGAATTGATTCGATTCACTGGTCATAGTTGCGAATACACTCATGGACAAGTTCAGGACAGACTACTGCAGGAGGAAAACAAGCAGCTATGCACAACCCACTACTCAAAATTTCAAGAGAAGAGACATTCTCTTCTACAGACTTAGTGAGCCTATCAGCAATTCCTTCTACATCATATCCTTCTAAATCTGTGTCTGTCACAATGGGATTTTCACATACCAAACTAGACACACTTCCAAAAAAATGGAATGTAGACTTCATACTTGCAAGAACAGACTGATAATTGTCACAGAAACTTTCATAAATTTCACAAGCTCTTAAATTTAAACACTGTAGGGATTGCAGCATGACTTACCTTAATCATTGTATAAAACTCTACAACTGGAGCTCCAAAAACCCTTACATTAAATCTTCACACATACAGACAGCGACATCATTTCAAAAATAATGAATGCTAAGAAGGGTTTTAAATAAGAAATACCACAGATTTGACAATTAATTTCCCATCATTAAGGCAATAAAAGCTTGGAGAATGAAGTGATTGTTCACGTACACAATCATTTAATGCCACTTGCACAAACTTTTATGCTGCATGATTTCCTCATAAATTTGACAGCTCGGGCACGCTTAACCCCCGCCAATACCTTTCTTCATTAAAAGTCTTTTCTAGGTAGGGCCCACAACTGAGTGACGAGGGTAGTCCTTTTCTTTTGCCAGGTGTCACTTTTCAAAATCATTGAACACGGATGAACTAAGTTCAAGGGTGTTCTTATGTGTTCACCACTGTTCAAGTCTGTTCCCATTTTAATACCCTGCCTTTATCCTTAAACTGAATATCCCATGCTTAGTCATTGATTCCCAACTTTGATCATTCAAAAATTCTACACACCGCGATCATGAGACCCCTTTTTAGTGATGACTTTATTCACCCGCTATTCCTTCATAAAAAATATGAACAAGCTTGAACACTCTTGAACACTCATGAACCAAGTTCAAGGTTGTTCAAGTATGTTCAAACCTATTCAAACCTATTCAAGAAAAATGTTAGCAAATGATTTTTCTAATTCCACAAACACGGATGGACCATAGGGTTGACACTTTCACTGAGAATTTGAACATGAGGACTTAAGAAACTTTGAGATTCACAAAAATAACATGGCAACTCTAGAAATCAAATATAAGGACAAGGACTAACACTGGCTCTAACTAGGGACTGGCTTTTCTCAAAATTCAAAGAACTCAAAAACTCTAGTTTCACAAACTGCTGCAAAGGGCTCAGAAAAACACACAAGAAAGGAAAAACACACAACCTGAAAGCAAAATAAAACTAATATATACAACAGGACACAGGAACCTGAACTAGAGCTTTAGCAATTTGAGATCTTGCCCATTATAGGAAAATGGCAAGATCATTCCATCTGGGTACGCTAGCTTAAAAGCATTGGTTCCTAATTCTTCAGTAATAACAAAGGGCCCTTTCCAAAGTGATTCAAATTCACTATGGGTGCCTTTTGGAGCTTTCCTTTTGTCCCATAGCAAGACCTCATCTCCTTTCGTAAAACTTTCGGGTCTCGCCTTCCTATCAAATATACTTTTCACTTTGGCCTGATGTTCAGTAATTTTATCAACCAAAGCCTCTCTTTCTTCTTCCAGCTTATGTAAATACATAATCCTTTTCTCTAAAGAGTCTTTAAATGTTTGGTCTTCAATGGCCATTTGTAGTTTAGCTGGTGAAAGTTCCAAAGGAACTAAGACTTGTTTACCTATCCCATATACCAATTCAAAGGGTGCCATGTCAATTTATCTCTTGGGAGTAATTCTATCAGCCCAAAGGGCTTCATAAATTTTCTTGTGCCAATTCTTACCACTATCATCCACCAACTTCTTCATGATCATTATCAAATTTTTATTACTCGACTGAACCTGTCCATTTCCCTGAGGGAAATAATCTGATGAATGAGCCAGACAGATACTATGATCAAAATAGAAAAGGGAAAGCTCCTGCGAAGAGAAGTAAGTAGCATTATCGGCTACAACTTTTTGAGGTACTCCAAAATGTACCAAAATATTATCTTTTAAGAAATCACACACCACCTGAGAATTAGCCTTCTTGGTTGGAATGGCCTCGACCCACTTAGTGAAGTAGGCAGTCGCTGTTAGGATGTAAGCATGACCTGCACTTGACTAAGGATTAACAGGACCAATGAAATCAATTCCCCACTGCTTGAACAGTTCACTTACCACAACTAGTTTCAAAGGCAAGGCAGCTAATTGAGGTCTTCCAGAGAATAACTAGCATTTTTCACAGTTCCTAACAAATGCATAAGCATCCTTGAACATCCCTGGCTAGTAGAAACAATTTTGAAGAATTTTTAATGCTATCACAGTAGATGAGAAATGACCTCCACAAGCCTCTTCATGAAAATTTTTAAGCAACTGTAAATGCTGACTTTTATCCACACATCTTAGAAATGTATTGTCAAGGCCTCTTTTATATTATACACCCTGCCATATTACATATTTCATAGCTTGAAGTCTCAAAGTCCATCTCTCCTTAGGCATCAGTCTTTGTGGACATTATCCATAAGTCAGGAAATGAGCAATGTCACAGAACCAAGAATCTGTCAAACTGACCAACAATACCTGAGATGTTTCACATTCTAGATTTTCATGTTGGCTTACATTTTCTGCAATAACTTTACACAGCCCCCTTCCCCTGACAATTTTGGTGGGCTTTATTGTCAAGTCATATTCCTAAATCTTTGTCACCCATGTTGCTCTCTTGTTCATAGCTATTTCTTGTTGCGTGAGAAGCACTTTTACTGCTAAATCGGGGACAAATACTGTGGAATGAGAATGAAGGATATAGAATCTAAACTGCTTAACTGATTTCACTATAGCAAAGGCTTGTTTCTTTATGGGGGATTATTTTATTTCATGATTTTTTAATGGTGTACTCATGAAAGCAATGGGTGCCTCATTCCCTAAAACATCTTTCTAGGTTAGAATCCCCGCCAAAGTATGATCGGAAGCATAACAATAAATGATGAAATCTTTTTTGTAGTCAGGGTAAACTAGAGCCAGGGCATTTGCTACAGTAGTTTTGATCACACCAAAAGCTTTTCTACCTTCTTTTTTCCATTTAAAGGGATGTTTTTCACTCATCATTCCCACAATGTGCCTGGTTAATTCAGAAAAATCTAGGACAAAAGCTCTTAAGAAGTTAATCTGACCGAAGAAAGATTTGACTCCTATTCTGGTTGAAGGCAGACTGATTTTTTGAATCGCCTTTACTCTTTTAGGATCGATCCTAATCCCTTCTTTGGACACAATATGTCGCAACAACTTTCCTCCAGTCACACCAAAAACTAATTTTTTAGGATTAAGTGATATGCCATGGTCTCTGCACCTCTGTAGGACTGATTTGAGATCTCTAACGTGATGTTTCCTTCTTTTGGAGTACATAGTCAAATCATCAAGGTAAATTACTATAATTTTATTTTTTAGATCAGCAAAGGAAGAATCCATTGCCCTTTGGAAAGTTGCCCCTGCATTAATCAAGCCAAAGGGCATTCTATTATAGGCAAATGTTCCCCATGGCGTGGTAAAAGAAATTTTCTATTTATCTTCATCAGACACACTTACCTGATTGTATCCAAAAAACCCATCAAGTAGAGACATCATTTCTGATCTGGCAACCGCCTGTAAAACATGTTCCATCTTGGGCAGGGCATAGTTATCCTTTAGACTGGCCTGGTTTAAATTTTGGAAATCTACACAGATCCTTATTCTGCCATTCTTTTTTTTGACAGGGAGAATATTTTCTATCTAAGTAGAGTGATGAATAGGGTAGATGATTCTGGCTTTTAGCATCTTGTCAACTTCTTTCAGAATCACTTTAGAAACTTTAGGATTGTAACTTTGAATTTTTTGTCTGAAGGGTTTTGATTTAGGTTTAAGAGGGATATGATGGCTAAATTTTCCTTTCTAAAAATATTTAAGATCACTATAATCCCAAGAAAAAACATCTGTGTAGGCTATTAACAAGATCTGGAGGTTTTTCTTCTCTTGAATAGACAGAGTCTTACCTATAGATATCCACCTAGGTTCAGCTGTAGTACCAATATTCACCTTGGCATATTCTTTTGGCACATCTGACTGAGGATTTTTCCTTGAAATGAACCTGTCATCTTTTTGAGAAAACAAGTTTTCTAAGGAAACTAAACCTTTGGGAATTTTGTTGCTCTTCAGTTGGACAACTTCTTCTTCTAGCAGGAACTTAGAATTAGACTTTTCACCATCTTCATTCATTCCTTCAAAGTAGGTAGATGAAAAAACTTCTATACACGCCATGAAATCCTTGATTCGGGCATCATCTTCAAAAACTTGTAGATGTTCAATGTTATCCAGGACAGTAGGTCTATATATCATTTCAACCCTGTATGTGTCTATTTTAAATTCTAGGTGAGGGAGTAGTAGCGACGCTGATACAGCTAGGGAATCAGCTCTTGTATTGAGACTCCTGGGAATGGCTTCAAAAGAATTAACTTCATCCCATACTAAGTTTTTGTAATGTTTCAGACGTTCATTTTTTACTGTAAATTGGCCCTTCACTTGTTTAACAATTAGTTCAGCATCACCTTTCACAGCAAGTGCCTTGATTCCCAATGTCTTTTCCTCTCACAACCCTAATAATAGAGCCTCATATTTGGCGGTATTACTAGTATTTTTAAAATCCAATTTGAAAGAGAAAGGGATATATTGATCATCTGGGCCTTTAAAGACTACACCAGCCCCCGAACCTACATTGGCACAACTACCATCAAACTCCATCAACCAAATTTTTTCCTTTTCACCAAAGTCTACACAAACAGGAGGGGCTTCATCTGAGAAAATCATGTAATTGCCAAACTCACAGTCTTGGAATAGGATTTGTGCCTTAGGATCATCGAATGGGATTACACTGTATTTATTTTTAGCTTTAGGTTCCAGTTTGACCTTTTTCTTTCCAATAGGGATAACAGCTTCTGACCAATCCATCTTTATTTCTCCACCCATGTCTCTGTAGAAAGTTTTGCTCAATAGCATCCCATAGCTTGTAGGTATATCTGCTACTAAAATGGTTAATTTGAGTCTCTTATCAGGATAAGTGGCTAAAATAGCTTGGGCATCTTTAACTTGACCTATTAAGGGCACCTATTTCCCATCCATAGAATAGAACCTCCCAAAAGTTTTAGTCATGGTTAAACCTAAAGCTTTGGCAACAGATGATGGCATAATGTTATCAGAGGCACCTGAGTCTATAATGAAATTACTTAGTTTGAGACCGTGAAGGAGCAGAGAAATATAAAAGGGGTCGGGCTTCCTAATGTCATCAACTTCACATTTCAATTCTGAGGTGGGAGTGGTAGCAGCGTTGCTCTAATTCATAACAAATGGTCAAACAACTACGGGAGAGTCAACTGGGTCATCAATTTGACTTACAGTGCACTGATTAGATTGAGATGGATTTGATAGGTCACCCTTGACGTACTTGACCAACTTATCAAGTTCTTTGGGATTTAATCTCAGATATTCAGCAGGAAAGATTTGGATAGCAGAAGACTTGCAAAATTCTACAATATCAAAAGAGGACGAGCCAGAATCTTTTTGTACAACCTTAACATCAAGAGTCTGAGGACTGGGGGAAGAAGAATTACTTAAAAGATCTTGAGTCTTGTGGAAAGTGCAAGATGATGTTGGAGTTTTCTTTGAAGACTTTTGATTTTGAGTGAGCATGGCACAAGCGGGATCCTCAAGGGTGACCAGAATATCTCCTCTTTCTGATTCAGATTCATATTCTAAAAAGTATGAGCCAGAGTCACTGAGTCTATCTTGAGGGACTTCTTCTTCAGTACATTCTCCTAACACATCTTTTGTGGCTTCCATTTGTACGTGTCTTTGTATATCTGGGTAAGAATTACCATCATGATCCGTTATCAGGTGAAAAGAACACATGATAGCCTCTTTTGGTGAAGCTTCCAGGGACAATCTTGGTTGATTAGAGGGAAACAAAGGGGTTTTATTGTGCCATTGATTAGGATGATTTCAACTGATATCTTGATAAGGGGAAGGAAATGAAGATCCTTGCTTTGGTAACTGCCTCTTCAAGGCAATTACATCATTCATGAGTCTCTGAACAACTAGATCTGTAGGAGCAGAAGTAGAAGGTTGAGAGTGAGAAGTCTGTACATCTTTTCTCCATTTCTCGGTCATAATAAGATCATCTTCTAACTCAGTGGTCTGTCCTTGGGCAATAGCTAAATCAGCTGGTCTACTCCTTAAGTGAAAACCTATATCTGGGGGCATAGAGTTTACAAAGAAATATTGTTGGTTTTCTGGGGTCGGTCTTTTGGCAGCAGGAATTCTGTGAATAACTTTGTTATATCTAGCCACATAGTCTCTCATTTTCTCATGAATCTCTTTCTTCATTTGTGTTAATTGTGCTAGCAGGGAATGATCATCATCAGCCCCTTTAAAATGTCCTTCAAACATGGTCTTCATGGTTTGCCAGTTTGTGATAGACCCAGCAAGCAAGTGACCAAACCATTCTGTAGCTCCCTCTGAGAGGGATTGTGCAAAGAGCCTAATGGCTACATCTTCATGTTGTACTTCCAAAATGGCAGTAGCTAGATTGAATGCATTCAAGTGCTCATCTACCGAGACTTTTCCATCTCTGGAAAATTTAGGCAAGACTTCTTTAATACCTTTAGGGAGAGGATGATGAGCTCCTAAATTTAAAGGACCAACTGCTTCACCCCACGGTTGAGCCATGACTGCACTTGGAAAGATTGTTACTAGTGGCGGTGCTTGAATACCAGACAAAGTCAAGGCTTTCCAGACGCTAGAGGATGGGGAAGTATTTGAAGAGGTTTTAGGAGGGGAAGTAAGTCTACTCTTGGCTTTGGAATTTGAAATGTAAGAGGTTGAAAAATGAAGGTTTTGCAAACTCTCATAAAAAGTATCAAAAATTCCCTCCTTCCTCTGGGACCTGGTATATGGTCAGGAATCCAATATTATATTCTTTTACTATCTTTGAGAAACTCTGTCAACGATCTATGCCTCTTGGGAAATTGGGATCCCCTTCAGCCACTCTCCTATGTCTTCCTCTTCTTCTAAAACTAGGAGAAATTGTTGATACTAGTGATAGCTGGTCTTTAAATTCCAAGCAACAGTGTTCAGATCAGAAATTATGTCCTCTTGGGTATTTTGGAAATTAAGATCTGGTTGAATGACAGGAGGTTGTTCATCTTGGTTTGGTATCACCATAGCTGGTAGGACCATATCTTGTTCATAAAAGAAAACATTTAAAAATAGGTCTACACTGTGAGCGCTCCCCAGTAGAGTCGCCAAAAATCTGTTAGCAAACAGATTTTTCTTTCTACAAATACTCTTTTAAGTTTTACTCTATCACCCTTAAAAGATAAACTATCTCTAACAGTTGGGTAATTATCTTTTATGATCATTTCCCTCTAAATTTTTTTATAGGTACAGCTTCGTAATATTGATTTTCAATGAAATTTGATAACAGCTCAATTGGTTAGCTTTTAACCTGAAAGCTTATAAAGGCTACAATATCATTCTTTGATGATATGCTATTAAACAATTGTAAAGGAAATAAAACTAAATAATGAGTGGGAAGAAAAACATAGTTACTTTCATGATTGCATTTCATGAAAAATAAATGACTCCTCAACTAAAGATAACAGAAGATAGATAAAATCCAGAATTCAGATATTATGAACCAACAGACATATATATAACAGGATAAACAAGATGTCAACATAGGACACTTCGCTTTTGGTTTTCAAATAACATAGATTCGATAAACCTCACTGTAATATATTTCAAAAATTACTGCATAGGCAATTGCATGAAATTTGTTCTTTCCATAACATTAAATTATAACTATCTTTTTCTTTAACCTTCTCCAAAAAACCCAAAACTATAACTATCAAAATCTATTATCTATCAACAATGAGTTTTTTTTTTAACCCTTTAAAAGTTTCAACAGCCAAATATATAGTATTAGAGCACCGAGAGGTCTCCCAAAAAACATGACCTCTTAGGCAATTAGTTATATAACTAAACTAGCAGAAAAAGGACACGCGTCCTTAAGATTTTGCATGTTAACCAAGTAAAGACTAAATAACCAAATCTGGTTCCTTATCGACAGTACAATCCTCGCTCCCCGCTGGACTCCCTTCTTCTTCGGTAATCGATTGGGTAGGTTTCTATTATTTATATGCATGGACCAGCTCCTTCATGAATGACAGATGTGGGATCTTAGAATTTCCTATCCGAGCCATGGAGGCATCTTTACTCCACTTCAATTTCTTCACCTTTTCTATGACATGGGGCAGCTGATCCACACATAGATATAGCATAGATTCAATCCTTTCCATTTGAGTTAAGTCGGAGGCTTTAGGATTAATATTTTCTCTGATAGTCTTTATTGCCAAGTTGAAAGAATCTAGAGCACCCTTCAATTCTTGCTCACCATAAACTGATGGATAGGTATAAGTGAAATTGATCACTTTCAACTCGTTCAGGGAAGCCTTTTGAATTTGCTTAGCTTCAGACTCACATTCTTTGTTCTCTATAATGGTGCTCCTTATTAGAGCGATGCGCCAACTGATGTTCTTCCTGAGGGTGAAGAAAGTGGATTCTTCAGCACCTTTTAGGGACTTTTTCGTGCAGAATTTGTTGAAAACATGCCTCTCTATCTCCATAAACTTTGTCATCACCGACACCCATTTTTGTTCCTCTCCATCCCAAACCTGGCACTTGGCTTACAATTCTCCCATTATGGCCTCTGTCTCATGAAGAACTAAGTGCAAATCTTTGATGTATTGTCTGCCATTGTTAAGCACTTGGGACATCCACTCATCAACTCAGGAGACCAATGTTTGACCCCTCTGAACTTGATTTAGCAGTGTTTTACTTTCTGCCTAGTTTGAGTCAAATACCTATGATGATTTAGTCAGTGGGGTGGTGTCAAAGTTACAGAAAGTATTTATGAACTGAGAGAGTGAGACTATGGTTTTCTTGAGTTCCTTCTTTTCCTTACTATCCTGCCATGATGTTATCAACATCTGCTGGGCTATCTCTTTGAAAAGGTGATTCTTTCCCACTATGTCTATAATCCCTAATTCAATTTTAGTGACTTCAAAATCTTTGACTACAACATCCTATTTCTCTTCCTTCGGTCTGTAGGTGGCTACTTTGGCTATCCACTTCCCAGTTTTAGTATCAGCAAACATTCGTGTTGTACTCTTAACTTTCTTGGACTTGGGAGTCTTAAGCATATTTACTGACTATATCTTGCACTGGAATAGATACTGGAATCAAGCTCTATTTCTTATTCACTGAAGAGGTTAACCATCTTGGTGTATCATTTGTTGCTATTGGCTGGGTAGCAGTCTTAGCAAGGGTATCCATTAAATCCAGAGTCACATCATTAAGATCGAAGAGATCTTTTCTGATTTTCTCATCTTCCCCAATTTGGTAGTTTAAATCCCCAAATTTGTCATCCTCCAAATTGGTTGTTTCTGTATTCTCTTGAGTCATCTTTCCCTTTTTTTGCGATCGAGATCTCGATCTAGTAATGCATCAAGGTGAGGCCATAGGGGAAAGTTCTGCAATAGATTTCTTCCTGGGATCCTTTTTATGTTGCTTATCTGATGAACCTGCATTACCAGATGGTTTAGGAGGATTAGAAAGAGAGGGGGAGGAAAATAAAATTGAAGTTTTAACTCCAATTGTTTTAGGACTAGATTGTTCTCTTTTTGTCTACAGCCATTCTTTGGTTAATTTGAGTACATGTTGTGTCATGCACTTAATGTCATCTTCCTCATCCCTTGACCAGTCAATATCCAACTCTTCATTATCCAGATGCCTTTTGAAATTGTGTTCAACTAAGTCAGAACCATTATCTGTCACCCCCTCTATATTGAACTACAATCTCATGGATAGTATTTGAGATATGCAGAGTCTATTATGACCTCTCTTCATAACTTGGGACTCATTTGCACAGTCTTCCCAAAAATCCTCTAAATGGGGAACTAGAAACATGTGAGATCTAAGGCCTAGATTCCCACTAGCAAAGTTTTTATTATCAAATCATGTTCTCTCCGTGTAATACTTGAAACCAAAATGACTAAGGTCACTCCCAATACTTATTGCATCTTTAACAGTTAAGCATGCAAATTTACCTAGTTGTAATGAGAAAACTTTCTCCCATCCTTCTTTGGGAAGAAAACGTTTAAGCATAGTAGCAAGCTGCCTATAGAATTATGCAAGAATAAAACAATCAAAGACATACCTAGGTAATTTTGTAGGGGAATCTTCAAAACCACCAATTCTAATATAAGTGAACCTAGGGAACTGAATGTAAAAACTCCCAAATCTTGTCACAAATTGTTGAGCTTCTGAACTCATTCTTCTGGATGAATCCCCAGTCATCTCAAAACAAATTTTACCCATAAAATTATCATGTACCCTCCTGTAGTTCTGAATTACATTGTCTTTATGAAGAATGGGAAAATATTCAAAAACACACATTCCATCTATCCAAGGCTCATGAATCATCCCATCCCATTTCCTACTGCAGGCTAGACAGTACATCAGATAAGAAGACATGAAAAAGCTACATCCAGTGAGTTTGGAATTGTTTAGTTGTTCTCTCATAGAGTCTGTAATTAATTCGGACCAATCCAACTTCTATTTTCCTTCTAAAACAATCTGAACATAATAGAACAACCAGTCTGAAAAGAAGAACGCCTCAGGTGACCCTCTGACTCTATGCAACATCACCATAACATCACTAATATACAGGTGTACATGACTTTTGTTGATATTTTTGGGTAAACGGGAACCTCCCCTTTGGGAGTTTAATAACCAATGCTTGGCTATTGAGGTACGATTTGTGTCTGCATTTAGTTTGAACTTGACAAGGGACTGCGCAAGAGAGAAAGCAGAAAAAATTTTCTCTTGAATTTGGAAAGCTAAAGCAAAAATTCCTTTGTTTACAGCCATCAAGACCTCACCATTTCTCTTGAGAATTTATTTGATTCGCTAGTCATAGTTGTGGATACACTCATGGACAAGTTCAGGATAGACTACTGTAGGAGGAAAACAAGAAGCTATGCACAACCCACTACTCAAAATTTCAAGAGAAGGGACATTCTCTTCTGTAGACTTAGTGATCATATCAGCAATTCCTTCTACATCATATCCTTCTAAATATGTGTCTTTCACAATGGGATTTTCACATACCAGACTAGACACACTTCCAAACAAATGGAATTCAGACTTCATACTTGCAAGAACAGACTGATAATTGTCACAGAAACTTTCATAAATTTCACAAGCTCTTAAATTTAAACACTGTAGGGATTACAGCCTGACTTACCTTAATCACTGTACAAAAATCTGCAACTAGAGCTCCAAAAACCCTTACCTTCAATCTTCACGCATACAGACAGCGACAACATTTCAAAAATAATGAATGCTAAGAAGGGTTTTAAATAAGAAATACCATGGATTTGACAATTAATTGCCCATCATTAAGGCAATAAAAGCCTGGAGAATGAAGTGACCATTCACGCACGCAATTATTTTATGCCACTTGCGCAAACTTTTATGTAGCATGAATTCCTCATAAATTTGATAGCTCAGGCACGCTTAACCACCACCAATACCTTTCTTCATTAAAATCCTTTTCTAGGTAGGGCCCACAACTGAGTGACGATGGTAGTCCTTTTCTTTTTCCAAGTGTCACTTTTCAAAATCATTGAACACTCTTGAACACGGATGAACTAAGTTCAAGTGTGTTCTTATGTGTTCACCACTGTTCAAGTCTATTCCCATTTTAATCCTCTGCCTTTATCCTTAAACTAAATATCCCATGCTTAGTCGCTGATTCCCAACTTTGATCATTCAAAAATTCTGCACACCATGATCATGAGACCCCTTTTTAGTGATGACTTTATTCACCCGCTATTCCTTCATAAAAAAATATGAACGGGCTTGAACACTCTTGAACACTCATGAACCAAGTTCAAGGTTGTTCAAGTATGTTCAAACCTGTTCAAGAAACATGTTAGGAAATGATTTTTCTAAATTCACAAACACGGATGGACCACAGGATGGACACTTTCGCTGAGAATTTGAACATGAGGACTTAAGCAGCTTTGAGATTCACAAAAATAACATGGCGACTCTAGAAATCAAATACAAGGACAAGGACTAAAACTTGGACTAACACCTATGTTAACTAAAAAATTTCTTGTGCTCCACCACGTAGTTATTGAATAAGAGGCCATGATATATGTGAGAAACCAAACACAAATCTACGATAGAAGTTGGCTAAGCCCAAGAAGCCGTGAATCTCTGTGAAAGTTTTAGGATATGGACAATCTCTAATTATTTGAATCTTTAATAGGTCAACATGAACACCCTCAATATCAATGATATACCCTAATTATTGAATACTCTGCATACCAAAAGATAAATTCTCAATGTTGGCATAAACTTTATGTTGTTGCAAAGTTGAAAGAACTTGTTCAACATTTTGCAAATTCTCAGACCAAGTCTTGCTAAATATGAGTATGTCATCCAAATAAACAACCAAAAAAAATCAATGAATGGTCTAAGCACATCATTCATCAACCTCATAAATGTGGCTAGGTCATTTGTTAGGCAAAAAGGCATAACCAACCATTCAAACAAATCTTCCTTAGATTTAAATGCAGTATTCCACACATCTGTTGGATCAATTAGTACTTGGTAATATCCAGACTTCAAGTCATTTTTTGTAAACAACTTAGCCCCTATAAGTTGGTCCAACAAATCATCAATTTGAGGGATTGGATATCTATTTTTTACACTAATTTTGTTCAATACCCTATAATCAATACAAAGTCTCCATGTTCCATCTTTATTTTTAGCAAGGACAATTGGACCACCACAGGGTGAAGCACTTGGATGAATGTATCCTTTCTGAATCAAATCTTGAATTTGTCTCTTAATTTCATCATTTTCCAAAACTGACCTCCTATATATTGGCTCATATGGTAGTGGTGTGTGTGCAATTAAATCAATAGAGTGCTTGACTTGATAGTGTGTTGGAACTCCCACTGGTGGTTTAAAAACACTATGATATTCTTTCAAAATTGTATCCACCTAATTTTTTTTATTTTTTATTGTGGTTACCTTAGCATGTCTATTAAGGACAACTGACTTTGTTTGTTCAAGGTGAATCATGAGCAGAAAAAAAAAGCTCCAATTTGAGAAATCAACCCTTTACATTGTTTAGCACTAATTAAAGAAGCAATTTCTGTTGGACATACCTCTGGTATTTGATACCACTTCCCACCAAGATTGATTGTAACACTACGTGGCCTAGATTCATACACTCCATGCCTCTGATACATGTATGGATGCCCCAAAAAGACATCACATATATCTAGCGGTGCTATATCACATATCACTTCATCCTTGAAAGGCTTGATTGAATATGACAGATGAAGTTGTTGATTTATTTGAATATTTTATCCCTCGTTTACCCATCCCATAGAGTATGGTTGTGGGTGTCATGTCACTTTCAAATTTAATCTTTTGACTGTCTCCCTAGAGATCAAATTATTTTGGCTCCCACTGTCAACAATAAAATGTAGAGGCTTTCCATCAACCCAAATCTGTGAATGAAAAAGTCTCTCTTCATATTCACGAGGCAATACTTTAGCAATTACAACTATGGCATATGGGTTTGCTTCTAAAATGGAATCATTCTCTTTTTTCTCAGAAGTATCTATTGGTGATTGTATGCACCGTAAAATGGTCGCCTAGACTATGGGCCCACATTTTTTAATTTATCAAATGACCAGGATCAATTTATCAAATTACTGAATCAAGGGCTTGCAACATTTTCATTTCAAATCAATTTCCTTGATCAAATCATAATTAATTCAATTATTTCAATATTTCCTAAGGTTTGACCATTTCATCAATAATCTTATTTAATTAAAAGAAATCTTTTAATTAAATGATCTTATCTTATTTAATTAAAATCTCTCTTTTAATTAAATAATATTATCTTATTTAATTATAATCTCTCTTTTAATTACATAAAATAATCTTATTTAATTGAAAGAAAATCCTTCTTTAATTAAATAAATAAAATCCCCACTTAAAGCTCTCTTTTTGATGAAAAAAAGGAAATAAATCAAATAAATAAATAAATAAAACTCTTTTTTCTCCACACATATTCCTAAGTGGTGGGCTTTTTCCTCTTACTTTCCTTTTTAGGGATTTATCCTACATTGCTCTTGAGGATGCATTCCTCTCCACACTTTCCTTTATAAGGAGTCCTCTCCTTCTCATTTTAGGGGAAAGAAATCAGAGATATAGAATTTTTATGCTATTGTTATGCTGCAGGTTTGGAGAGCAATTTTCGAGGGGAATTTGAGCACTTGAGCTTGGATATTGCAACTTCTCTCTTCTTGTCTTCTTCTTTCATGCCCCATGGCAATCCATTTAGATTAATTTTGCACTTGCATATTAGATTAGATTCATGTTTCCTTTCATAGTTTAATCTTGCATTTGTATTTCCTTTCATAGAATAATCATGCATTGTTATCATATAGATTAATTTCCTTTTTTGCATTGTTATCATATAGAATAGCTTTCATTTTCATGCATACTTGATGATCATAGAGACTAGCATTCTTTCTTTTCCTCTTTGAATCTCTCATTTTATGGTGTGCTTGCATGGGCACAAACTAGGTCAATCTGAGGGCCTCCATTACAAACCCTTGCACTCCATGAATAGAGAGCTATGAGTCACCATTTGAGACCTTATTCTTGAGCAATCTTGAATATAATGACTCATAGAATTGTGACACATTTTTAGCACACAGTGATGATTCAGGTTCAGCTTCCTCTCCTCGTATTTTTGTCATCAGATTTTTAATACTTTGACAATCCTTTATATTATGGGTAGGGGACTTATGCATCTCATACCACATGCATGTATTTATTTGTGTCTTTTTAGTAGCCCACCATGTTTTCTTATGTGAATTTGAGTAAGGTTCCTTGGTCACCTATTTCCCTGCAGATTTATTGTCACCTTCAACCCTTGGGTTATTATTAGCAAAGTAGTCCATCTTCCCTTTCTACTTGAATTTCTCTTCAATTTTTGTAGCATATTTATAGGCAGTTGCTAATGTCTCAATATTAAAAAATTCCATCTTTGTTTCAATATACCTGTGATGTCCACTAAGATATTTTAGAATTTGATGATTCTCTAAATCCTCAATACCATGTTTTGTTAAAAGTGAATGGAATGTATTGGTGTAATCTTGCATAGATTGATCCCTCTTCTTTCAAAGAAGTTGCAACTCTATGTATTTTTGTTCATATACATCCTCAGGAAAGTATGCTTCTTTTATGTATTCCACAAATTCTCCCCATGTGGGCTTCTTGTTAAGAGATATTCTCAAGCCGTCTTCATCAGATAATTCTCATTCCCTATTTGCTAATTTCACATGGGTTTCACCTTTGAGGAGATAAAATGTTATTTTTTCTACATCTAAGAAATTATTTACAGAAAAGTATCTATCCAATTTTGATAACCAGTTATCAACAGCTTCAACATCGAATTCCTTCAAAATTTGGGATGTCAAAATTTACCTGCACTTTGAAAGGGAAATTTTCATGAAACGGTGTTCCTGATCCAAAGGGTTGTTAATTTTGTAGAAAGCATGAAAATTGACTCATCATCTCCTCACGTTTCATATTTAAATCCTCTTCCACCAACTACTTATGTGATGCCCAAAAGTTGGGCAGAAACACACCAACAATTTTTTTTAAAACGTTAAAGGTTTACTAAGTTATCCTAAAGATATCACGAACATGCAAAATGATGCAGTGGGAAATGGTTAACTAAAATAGTTTTAAGTGATTGAAAACAACTCAAGGGTCCAACCAGAAGAAGGTTGACCAAGTTGAATAAAAGTCAAACTACATAGGATAGTGTTCAAAACTACTCTCTAGGGTTCCCTAAGCTCCATGCTTCGTCTAAGCATGCAAATCGAGACAATTGACTAAAGTCAACCATGCACGGTTAAATGGGTAACTAGGGGGTAAAAGCACAATAATTTGTCACCCTTTTACAAAGGAAAAGGACGAGAAAATAAAAGTTGTTCAGCTTCAATAGTATAAAAGTGACATTTATGTTTGGAATTTGAAGATGATGTAAACTAATAAAATGTTTTAAAATGGATAAAGTTTATGATTAATATTTTTAATATTTTTTTTGAATA
>MU225430.1:378120-406500 GCA_018584345.1 Thuja plicata
ATCTTGCATATCATCTTAATATTAGCCTTGCATTATCATGTTGAATGAACACTTGAGACAAGTTCCTCATACTTGTTCTTGAGTTATTCATTCTCTTAGTTGCATTTAATAGATCAATAGTGGGATTTATATATATTGTGTTGGGAGAGCACACCCACACACCTCTCTAAGAGCAAATCAACAAGGTCTTAGGTGCCCTTGTTCAGCTCATCGGAGGTCATGATGGAGTTTCTTATTTTCGTAGTATGCTTTAGACATGTTAGTATAACTTATTGATTGTTATTTCTCTAACGTTTGCATGTCTGAGCATGCTCCCAACAGGTAGGTTTCCAGCATGTACAGCTCCTGCATTTTTTAATCCAAAAGGCATAATGTTCCAACAATAGGTACCCCATGCACAAGTGAATGCAGTCTTTTCTTGATCTTTAGGAGCTATCTTAATTTGATTATATCCGTAAAAACATCCATCAAGGAATAAATCTCATAACCCACAATCATATCCACTATCATGTCTATATTGGGAAGTGGAAAGTCATCCTTTGGGCATGCTCTATTGACATCTCTAAAATTTGTGCAAACTTGAATGGATTTGTCATGTTTGGAAACTGGTACAATGTTTGATATCCATTCAGCATAGGCAATAGCTCTTATGAATCTTGCACTAAGGAGTTTCTCCAATTTTGTTTTAATTAGGAGAGCTATGTGAGGATGCATCTTTCTCAATTTTTCTTTAACTGGTTTGACATATGGAGCTATGGAAAAGTGATGCATGATAAGATTAATGTCCAACCCTGGCATATCTGAATAATTCCATGCAAAGTTGATTTTCTTTATCTATAAAAACTTAGTGTAAGCTTCTTTTTCTTGAGGTGACAAGGACTCAGCCAAGTGTACTATTTGTGGAGCCTCATATGTACCCAAATTGACTGCTTGTGTTGGTTTAATAAGCACTGAAGATCTATCTTGAAAATGGTTGGGGAGATGATCAAGTACCTCATCCTTAGGCGCCTCAGAGAGGTTTTCACCCTTGGATACGTCATTTATTTTTACTTTTTTCAGTTCTGACACCGCCACACAGTGGTTTTCGCGATTAGAACTCCTATTCTTTTTATTTTGTGACTAAGGTACTTTATGTCTGGCTCTGTCATGCTGGTAGTCGATTCACTAGTGGAAGAGACTACGGGTTCAATGGCATTTAGGTAAAAAGCTATCTCATAATCATTTTGAAATGTTAAGAGCTCAGGTTCTTGATAGCATTGGGACTAATCAATGAGGTCGCGATGAACAAGAGGCAAGTCAATGAGTGGTTCCAGGTTAGAGATGTAAATGATATTATCGATGGTGACCAAAGAGTCAGAGTCTGTCAAGTATCTTTCTAAGCTACCCAAATCAGGATTTGTCCTAACAAGTGAAGAATCATCCACTAAAGCAACACGTGGGTTCAAATCCTCTAATCCTACACGTGACTCGTTGGCTACTTTGGGTTGAGAACTATAAGTGTGGATAACATCAATATCTCTATCAACTATGGAGGACTCAGAAAAGGAGTCCCATTCATACTCATATGAACTTGTGTCTGAACTACAACTAGGATGTTTACACTGTGAAGGTTTGGGACATCTTGAGTTGGAAGCTCTAGTGTCATCAAGAGTAACTCATTCTCTTTCCATTAAATGAACAAGATTATTTTGTTGGCATTCTTTGAAAGGATCTTCTATATCTGATTCATGTTTTTCTAAAGTTGCAATTGACGCATGAGCGACCGAAATATCTGAATCTCCCTAGAGGATATTAGTGGAAGGGACCCAATCTTCACACATGTCATGTTGATTTGTCAAACTAGGTATATATTCTTGTTCATCTTCACTATCTGACTTATCAAGGATAGGAGTAGTGTGCTTGTTGTGATTTGCAAAGCCTAGGCCAACCGACTTCTTAGACTTGCGTCCAAAAAGAGCATGATTAAGAGGTTCAGCTCTAGCATCCAATCTATGATTAAGAGGGTCATGTCTAGGATAGCCCATCTGTCTGACAAAATTGTACCCTCTTCCATAAGCCTTAGGAGAGGGAGAGAAGTTCTCATTGTGCATATATTTCTCTTCTCTATAGATCCAGTCTCTAACAAATGTCTCTTCTTTCTCATCTTGGATAGGCACTGAGGACTCTACAAATATGCCAAATAAAGTCATAGCTGAAGAGGAAGGTTTCTTTTCTTGTGAAGGCTTTCCATAAGACCGAGGCGAAACTAGTAATGTTGTAAGGGAGTTGAGTTGATACCCCCCCATGCCAAGGTCTATCAACTTAAGCTTGTCTTTACATTCAGCTAAGGTTTCATTAAAATCTTATGCTTCTCTATTGAGGGGAACATGAGTTCCTACTGAAATGGAATTGGTAGATAAAGTGTTATCCCCAGGTATACAAATTTATATTCTATTATAGGGGAACTTAACACACTGATGGTAAGTAGATGACACTGCTTGCATATCATGAATCCATGGTGTACCAAGTAAGATATTATACGCAAGGGGTCCAGCGTCAACTATTTGAAATAAAATATCTTTTTAAACAGGGCCAATCCTAACAGGAAGGATGGACAACCCCTTGGAACTTCTTTTTACTTCATCATAGGCTTTGATAGTAATCCTTTTTCTGGTATCTATGACTTTCTCAGAATAACCCAATTCTTTCAAAAGATTAAAGGAACAAATATTAAGCCCAACACCCCCATCTATCAACACACGCCTGACACGGGTTCTGTGGATCATGACCTCAATATGAAGGGAAAAATTGTGTGGGTGGCTCAAGGATTTATCATCATCCTCTGAAAATGTAACGTAATGACGGCTAGCAATGTGGTTAACCATGTTCTGGAATTGATCAACATCTAAGTTGTTGGGGATGTTTATCATGCGCAAAGCATCCTCAAGGACTTTCTTATGTCTCGGGGACAACTCCAAGAGCTCAAATATCAAAATATGAGCTAGGGTTTTCTGCAACTAATCAACAAGACTATAACTTGACTTAGGATTGACGGCTATTTTTAAGGTGACATTCTTGGATGTCACTTTCTTAGGTTTACATGGTTGAATTGAATTGGGTCCTCTAATAACAATGGGACCTTGACTTTGTGTGACAGCATTAAGAGTTTGCGATGACACTTTAGAGTTAGGACCCCTTAGCACCACAACATGTTCTTCATCAAAGATAGGAGGAGAGTCCACGTCTAGATCATAACCATAGAGATCTTTACCCCTCATCATGTTGACATTTTCTTCTACAAAATCAAGCATATTGATAGTATTCTCCATATCTGTGTAAGTGTAATTGATCTCAGCCTTTCCATTCTTAGCTTTAGAGGTTTCCCCCTTCTCATATTTTGGCAACAATTCCTTGAATGCCTTATGATCGGTGTTAGTGTTCAATCCATCTATTTTGAGCTTTCCATTATCAATGAGATCTTGAATAAGATGCTTGAGTTTGTAGCAATTTTCAATGTCATGTCCAATACCATTGTGAAACTTTAAAAAGGCCTTCTCATCCCACCAATGTGGCTTAACATCAGGTATATAATGCTTCGCAGGATCTTGAGGATGTGCAAGGTTGTTGGCGATAAGTGTTTTCAAGACATCCTCATATGAGTCACCAAGCTTTGAAAATTGATGCCTCTGTTTCTTAGGCCTATCTTGGTGTCTCAGTTTGTTCTCTTGTTGATTAGATGTATTGAGCTTCATGGCTTGAACAACACTAGACAAGTGGAGCACAGTTTGATCTTTAGGTTTGGAGGATTCCACAACTCCATCATTGACCACTTGTTTGTTCCTATTCCAATGTGAGTTCTTCCCTTTATCCTTGTTAGGGTTGTTGTTATTTTGACCATTGTTGTTGTTTCCATGTTTGGTCAAAATTTCTTGTTCTTTTAAAACATCCTCAAAACTACATGTGGTTTCAACCATGGTGTCAAAGGAATCAAAAACCATCTTCCTAACTTCATACCGCATTTCGGGAACCAAGTTGCTATCAAGGATATAAATATTTTCATTTTCAGGAATGGTTCTAGAGTAGTGAGAGCATTGTCATCTCCACCTTTGCAAGAAAGTAACAAAGGATTCCCCTTGATTTTCCTTTAAATTTCATAAGTCCAACATGGTGATAGATCTTGAAAGATTGTATGCAAAGTGTTGAACGAATCTATAGACGAGCTCTTTGAAAGTCTTAAAGGGGGGATTTATGTTGGTGAACCATTCCATCTCTTGACCCTTAAGACTCCTCGGGAACAATCTCACGAGGTATGAGTCATCTTGATGGGACTCAAAAATTGTGGTATAAAACTGGCGCACATGATCATGTGGATCTCCATTCCCATCATATTTATCATATTGAGGGATCTCAACCTTTCTAGGGAACTCTTTCATGTTAACACTTTTGTCAAAAGGATTAGGACAAATTGAATCCAGCGAGAATGAATTCTTGGGTTCTAACACCTTTTCCATCATGTTCTTAAGTTGTTTGATCTCCTCTTCTTGAGATGGACCTTGCTTCTTAATATTTCTGTCCACATCAAAGTTGTAAGGGACTCTAGCACCCTTTTTGATTAAACTCTCTAGGAACTTATCCTTGTTTTGCTCTAAATATTTCTCCACATACTATTGGAAAAGTGGCTCTTGTTGCATTTTCATGAAGTCCTGGGAGGTGAGATCAAAACTCGAGCTACTACCCCCATATTGTGAACCATGATGAGCATGTTGTGAAGGTTGTCTTGAGTTCCTAGGAGGTGTTTGTCTCCTATAATGATCATGTCTTGAGGCCCTTCTTCCTCTAGGGCTAGGAGATCATGATGGCCTTCTTGAATGTCTCCCACTTCATGGAGTCTTAGGAGGAGTGGATGGAGGAGAGTTATTTCCACCACTAACACGCATGTTGTTGAATTGATCATTGAGTTGCTGAGCCAAGAGCCTATATTGCTCTTCTTGGAAGGCTTTCTTTTCCATTTCCACCAAAGTTTGTCTTTCCAATTCTAGGAGTATAAATTTCTCTTCCTTTTCAGCTTGTTCATCTAGGAAGGCTTTCTTTTCACACTCAATCCCCTTGAGTCTTTCACTCATGTATCTTGAAGATGTTTTGAGCGGTGAACTTGGTCTTGAATTTCTAAAAAAGCTGTTGGTATAGGTTGCATTAACATGAGTGTCATAAAGTTCATCTCCTTGGTTCTCATGTTGTGATAAATCATCTTGATAAGCTTGCCTCTTACCTCTCTCAGCCCTTTGGTGTGCATCCATATATCTATTTGAGATAAGGGGTGAGATTGGGCGACTATCACGAGAGGAACCACCAAATGAAATAGCATCTCTATGCTTCACAAATATGTTGTCAAGGCATTTATCCATGTCTTCCCTCTCTCTCTGAGTCATTGTGTAACTCATATCTATAGAAGAGTGGGAAGATGCTAATGGGGTACCCAACTCACTAAGGAGACTCTTGGAATCAAACCACACTTCCAAGTTGTTCCAAGGTGATTGATCAAATATGGGTTCTTTTCCCTTGCATTTTTGACAAGTTTAAACTAAGGTTAATTGGCTAAAGACCAATTGAGGTCATTTTCCTTGATTTACTTGATATCTTGTTGTAACTGGCATGAAAGAAAAGGTACTAGGTGATAGGATGACCCTAAGAAATGTTGGTACTAAACTAGGATAGTAAAAGCACTCTCTTGTCCAAAAGAGAGGTGATAAGGTAGGATTTTGCAAGAGGCATAAACCAACACTGCCACAGAGGTGCCCACTGAATGGGTGAATACCCTAACACATATGGATCAGGAGGATGATTTACCCAAGTTATATTGATTGAATTTGAATTTTTATGGAGGTGAATAGACAAGAGACTACTAAAAATCTCCAAGTGTGTTATCAAAGGATCTAAAGGTTTATCTTCTCAATAAGGACAGTTTCTAGCTCACCAAATCCAAGCAAGGTCACTTGTGAAACCAAAGATTACTAGTTCAAGAGGTCAAAATGCAAGAATCCAAAGTGTAAACAAGCTTCTAACAGCAGGGTAAGTGACCTAATCTGATCTGGATCAACCCAGGAAGACTGAAAATGACAGGATAGAAAAAATGATCAATTTGACAGTTTGACACTTAAGAATGCAGATTTGTTGATTATTTTGGTGTTTGTCTTAATGTTTGGGGGTACGTTTTGATCTTTCACTCACGCAAGACACATCAAGCAGATTGTTTGTTGTAAAAGAAATAGTCACATCACAACCTAGGCTAGTCGGGACAATATCTGTTAAATTCCCACTTGAACCAAAGTTCAGCCAAGCTTACTCATAGCGGATGACTTAGAAGCTTGGAGGCACGATCTCCTCCTTACATGTGCACTCACTTCTTAGGCACACCAAGATTTGAATCCCAAGGAAATCACTTCCCAAAGGACTGTTGTCTCTACTAAGAGCCACAAAAATGTAGGACATCTTAGTCGGTCTCTAACCTTCTGCGCCAACAGATAGAGGGTTTTTGGTCACTAAAACAAAGTTTGTAGTCAATGCATCTGTTCAGGTGGTTGTGATCAAGTCATTTTCCCAATTAATGGGGCTCTCCCTGTTAGAATGAATTTAGAATAACTGAGAGGGGAGGGGTGAATTGGTTACCCTCAGGTCTAGATGTAGCAAATAAAACTTTTTGTATTTCAGATCAACTCGACAGCTATAGCATTATGTCAACAACTTTAATCATGCAGTTTACTGTCTAATGAAATTAGCTTGTAGAAACATAACAGCAAAACAACCATAAGCATTCACACAAGTTGACACAAGTATTTAACGTGGAAACCCAATATGGGAAAAACCACCAGTAACATGCTACCAATTTTTCACTCTTCTGAAGTGAGCTCTGTGAGGAGCCAACCTTGTTAAAGGTTACAATAACACACTGTTAGGTGTGACTTGGTTAAAGGATTTAATCACCCTGTCAGGAGTGGCCTTGTTAGAGGACTTAGAATATTCCACCCGAATGTCACCTTGTTAGAGGATTTATACAAATGACTATTAGGTCAACCTTGTTAAAGGATTTAACTGATACAATGGTTAGAAAGTAATCAGCAATTGTGATCTGATACAGACAACTTACTTTGCAAATTCAGATCTAATTACAACTCTGGTGTTAACTTACTGGATGGCCTGCATTGTCATTTCAATCTTCTGATCTACTTGGAAATCTATCAAGCAATCACACATGCAACTCTCTGCTTCTGTATTCAGCCTTCTCTGCTAGGTCATGCCAATCAATAAATCAACTATGCAAACCTCTTGCATACACACATGTACTTCCACACACTTGCATACTCAGCAACACACAATGAATAACCCCTGAGGTTATCATATACCTCTCTGTCTAGGTCAGATAATTCTTTGCCGCTTAATCAAGATCGTAGATCTTAGGTTAGGTCAGATCCAACGGATCATTCCATCATTTACATTACTTTTGCTTCTCCAAAGTAGTCTCTAATTAAATCTTGAAACCATGCATTAATTACGGTTACCCATACATTAAATAACATGGATCAATCTTTAATTAACTTTATATATCCCAATAAAATTAACTAAGTTAGCCAAAGATCTCAAATCTCATCATTAATCCAATTATTGTAAGTCGGCCAACATCACTGTTTCCACTCGGCAATTTCACTGGTTCTCGGCACTGAACAAACTTGCTCGTCACAAACAAATTTGCTCGGCACAAGCAACTTTGTTTGGCACAAGCCAAACTTGCTCGGCACAAAATAGCCAGAAAAACTGTCTTTGAAAGATAAACAACTAATTACTTTGCTAGAGTGCCAACTGATCAAGTACCATTTTGTTTTCCTTAACACAACCATTCACTTGGTCTTCTTGTTAAATCTTCTTCATCAACAGTGGATATGGTACTCAAATAGATAACAATAGTCTCACTAGTTAAGGTTTGACAACAATGACAAAATAACAATTGCTTGCATTGTCACTTTCCAACACTCCCAATCCTTTCAAAGCAAGGTTTCCACCTTAACTATGTAGGGACTTTAATGCACCACTAGGGTACTAGAGGAGATTTTGGTTGCCACAACGAATTCACACCTGTCTACTATGAGACTAATCACAATGACATTTTTTATATACCAATTTTAAAGGGCTTGGCTTTAGCCTGTTATCGGTTGGGCAATCCACTCTCACTAGCTCTATTAAAGCACTCGGGAGGTAGCCATGCTAAAATAATTATATGAGTTTCTCTTACACCCAAGATCCATAAAGGCAAGGGGAGAGGATATGTTCATATAATTCTTAGGATTACAATCTAAAAGACACTTCAAACACATAAGAAAATGAAAATAATGTTTCTGGATTTTTTATCATCCCAAAAGGGCGAGAGCATAGTTTCCTGACATTATTGTCATTCCTAAAAATACCAAATAGAAGTTCATTTTAGAATTCTTGCATGTGGGTTCCTATTTTAATAAAACAAAACAAAATGCAAGCACAATATTTAGTGCACTATCAATCAAGGCAACCTGGAAGATGATTTGTTAGTAGTCTTTGTTTGAGTCTTCTTTTTCAACGTCCTGCAAACCACTGTTAGGATGTAATCAAAGATAATCATCAAGAACAACAAAGCCAAAGATTGGTCAGTGTTAGAAAAATTAGAAATCTGATTGCATATTAGAAAGTAGATGAAAAATCACGCACTTTCAAAAAAATTGCATTAAAAAATGTTACTGTATGAGCCCGTACGAGGCTTTGAAAGCTGCAAAATAGAGGATTAGACAGGTACAGTGATGAAAACCAATAATTTTTGATAAATTTGTGACTCAAATCTAGAAACTAAGAACAACCCAGAAATCTTCAAACAATTCTACCCAAAATAAAAAAAATTGCACTTGATTTGGACCTAAAATGAGCAAGATATGATCGTTTGAAGTTAGACTACAATTTCAAAAACTCCAATGGTGAAGGCAAAGACTTTTCAAACCCTGCTGATGTCAGTAGACTACGACATTAAAATTGATGGGTTTGGGGCCATCACAGAAGGCCCAAATTTTGACGGTCGTATGGCTGTCAAATTTAACATAGTAAAAAAAATTAGATTTTAGATTTTTTTCAAAAATCTACCTCAGGTTGCGCGTAGAGATTATCTGAAATCTGCCTCAATTTTTGTGCAAGCTTGTTTGGGCAAAAATATTTGCCATAGTTTTGACTTTCATCAAATATGGGCAAGTTTATAGTCGTTTTCAACTGAAACGGCGATCCAGACGCGATGGTGGAGTTAGATTTGGCTCAAAATGAGATCTTTAAAGACACTGAGAGAATACTAGACAAAAGATAGAAGGAATTTTTGAATGTGATGATAGAAATAGATGTTCTACCCCACGGTGGATGCTAAAGATGTGTGCTAAAAATGTGTCACACTTCTATGAGTCATTATATTCAAGATTGCTCAAGAATGAGGTCTCGAATGGAGACTCATAGCTCTCTATTCATGGAGAGCAAGGGTTTGTAATGGAGGACCTCATATTGACCTAGTTTGTGCCCATGCAAATACACCATAAAATGAGAGATTCAAAGAGGAAAAACAAGAATGCTAGTCTCCATGATCATCAAGTATGCATGCAAATGAAAGCTATTCTATATGATAACAATGCAAGAAAGGAAATTAATCTATATGATAACAATGCATGATTATTCTATGAAAGGAAATACAAATACAAGCTAATCTAATATGCAAGTGCAAAATTAATCTAAATGGATTGCCATGGGGAATGAAAGAAGAAGACAAGAAGAGAGAAGTTGCAATATCCAAGCTCAAGTGCTCAAATTCCCCTCCAAAATTGCTCTCCAAACCTGTAGCATAACAATAGCATAAAAATTCTATATCTCTAATTTGATCGTTTAAAATGAAAAGGAGAGGACATCCTTATAAAGGAAAGTGTGGAGAGGAATGCATCCTCAAGAGCAATGTGGGATAAATCCCTAAAAAGGCAAGTAAGAGGAAAAATCCCACCACTTAGGAATATGTGTGGAGAAAAAGGAGTTTTATTTATTTTTTATTTTGTTTCCTTTTTTTCATCAAAAAGAGAGCTTTAAGTGGGGATTTTATTTATTTAATTAAAAAGGGATTTTCTTTCAATTAAATAAGATTATTTTATTTAATCTTAGCTTCGGTCTTTGGATGCGTTAGTCTTTAGGACACCTAACAAATGGAGTTTTTCAACACCACCCCAACTATATTTTTCAATACAACCCCTAACATCAAGTGTTTTCAACACTTATCGGTTTGGTCTTACCCAGTTTTGGTATGTGGTCTTGCCTTCTTGCAAGCATTCGATCCTTATCCTTGGAACGCAGGATCTGCCAAATTCAAGTTTGAATGTGGGCGGGACTGGTTCAAAAGAGGTAGGACCTTCTGAGAATAGTAAGCATGACAATGGGAAGGACAATGAGAACCAAGGGGAGGATCCTGATGCTGGTCTGGTGCCTGGGGACCCAGGCAGGGGACCCAGGACTAATGAAACACAGAAGCCTTCTAGAAAATGGGTGTCCCTTTTTGGAGTCAAACCCTCAGGTAAATCTTGTTTACCACCGGTTAAGAACATTTCAATACCTTCTCAAGGTAGCTTTTCAATAGACATCCCAAACCATATTATTGATCATTCTATAGCTAGAATGAATAACTCCTTGGTTTGAATATTTTTAGGGGTTAGACCAAATATTGAAGTGGTAAGGGCCTTCATATCCCGAAGATGGGGTATGAAAGGGAAAGTAGATGTGGTAGCCATAGAAAAGGGATGTATGTCCTTTTTCTTCTCTTGTGAGGAAGATAGAATGAATGTCCTATGCAACGGGCCTTGGATGATAGGGAAAAATACTCTTATTCTCCAGAAATGGCACCCTAATTTAGTCTTTGAGGAGGAAGATGTCAGTAGGGTTCCTGTATGGATCAAGCTCCATGGTTTGTCTCTTGAATACTGGCTGGAGGATATATTTGTAGGGATAGCTAACTCATTTGGAGAACTTCTCTCTATAGATAATGTTACTGCTTCCAGGAGAAGACTCACCTATGCAAGGATCTATGTCGGCATTACTCAAGATACTAATATACCAGAGAAAATAAATCTAAACTCTAAATTGGGATCGTGGGAGAAAGATATTGAGTATGAAACCATCCCTTTTGCATGTTTTCACTGCAAGAAAGCTGGACATTGGGCAAAGAAGTGCCCAACAAAAGTCATCAAGAAAAATAATAAGAAATAGGTTCCTGTAGGGAGGACTATCAAAGTTGGAAGAGAGATAGCTAGGGAAGGCCAACAAAAAGAGAAAAAGGGACAAGATAGTAAATCTAACACTACTAATAGTGCTCTAATAGGAAATATTGTGATATCCAAACCTATTGCAGTTATTCTTACAAATAATGAGGATCCTGAGAAAGATGAAAATGAGGGACAAAATTAGGATACAGAAGAAGCCCAAGTGGAAGAGGGGGAGATTACAGAATCAGTAATAGTGGATATAGAAGTTGAAGAAATGGAAGATCCTAATGGGGAGAAAAAGGATAAACAACAGGAAGGAAGCCCAGAGTCTGACACTTAAGAAGTGAATGCAAATTCTAAAGAGTAGCATAAACAACAGGATATGGTGGTGAGTCAAGAAACCCTTAATGAATCATAAATGACTCCTAAGGGGGGAAGAAATCATGAAACTGAAATACCTAACTGGGGGGGCCCTACTAAGATAATCCAAATCCTTGTGGGGGAACAGAGTGAAATGGAAGATGAGAAAGAAACTCAAGGAGAGAAGAAAAAAAAGGAAAGAAGGACAAAGAGCTACCAAGCAGAAAGGTAGCAACAAGAAGTAGCAGGAATAGAGATGTGGGAGCTATTATATCTTCTCCCAGTAGGCCGTCAAACTAGAAGGCGAGAAATAAAGAGGCCAAAAAGAACATTGCGGATGGAAGACAGCGAATTCTGGAGGTAGGATCCTTTCTTAAATCATGAAGATTATATCTTGGAATATTAGGGGGCTGAATAATCCCCATAAGTAGGACATTGTTAGGAATATGATTAGGGATAATAGACCATATATTTTTTGATTCAAGAAACAAAAATGTTCAAGGATAAAGTTGAAAAGCTTCAATTTTTTAAGAATGGGATAACTTGTCGGGGTGACTCTAATGGTACTTATGGGGCATTGCTACTATATGGAATGGAGACATAATAAAAGGGGATATTATATATCAAGGTCATAATGTGGCTTGTATCAGGTTTAGGCATCTGAAGGATAATACCTCCTAGGTTTTGACTAATATTTATGCACCCAATACTAAAAAAGGTAGAGAAGTATTTTGGCAACAGCTGTCTTCTTTGAGAAATTCCTTTAATAATGAAGAATTGATTGTTATGGGAGACTTCAATACCCCATTAAGAGAAAAGGAAAAAACTAGAGGAAGCCAATCTAATCTAGACAGTAGGATGGACCTTATGAATTGACTATCATTTTCTCCATGACATTGAGTTATAGGGAACTGAATATACTTGGACCAATAGAAGAAATGGTAAGGACCTCATTCAAGTTAGGCTGGATAGGGCTCTCATTACTAATGATTGGTTCACTAATTATTACTGCTCTTTATTAGTTCATATTAGGGTGGGATCGGATCATAATCCCATAACCTTTCTGGCTGACCCAATTGATAAGAAAAGAAACTTTCCATTCAGATTTGAGAAAATGTGGACTTTGCACCCACAACTTGAACAAAGGATAGAGGAATGGTGGAAAATAAATATTAAGGGGACTGCCATGTTCATCCTAGCTAAAAAACTTAAAAATGTCAAGGATAATATCAAAGCTTAGAACAAAGAGACTTTTGGCAATATATTTACTACTAAGGCTAGTGTCAGTTTAGAGATTAAGGAAATCCAGGAGAGCATCCAAAAGGATGGTTATGCTTATATTTCAAGAGACCAAGAGAGTGGGAAGCTGGTCGAGATGTATGACATTATTGCAAAAGAAGAAACTTTTTGGAGACAGAGATCGAGAAAGATTTTCTTGAAGGAGGGAGATAGAAATACTAATTATTTCTTTATGACAATGCTAAAACACAGAATGGATAATAGGATTTCTAAACTAAACATCAGTGGAACTATTTCTAATAATGAGGAGGCAATCAGATTGGAGGCGAAAAACTTCTTTCAAAATTTGTTGTAAAAGGATAGTGAGCTCGACAAGGATGAACAAAGGGAGTTTCTGAAGTGCATTCCAAATATTCTTAATGAAAATCAGAATGTCAGGCTTAATGCTATCCCTTCTAACTTTGAGATTAAAAAGGTTGTCTTTTCTTTTGAGGGAGAAAAATCCCCAGGGCCAGATGGTTTTCCTATGTTCTTCTTCCAATATTTCTGGCATATTATTGAAAAGGAGGTGACCAATTCGGTTAAAGAGAGTTTTGGAACTAGAAAATTTCTGAAGGAGTTGAATGGAACCTTTATAGCCCTTATCCCTAAGAAATAGGGAGCTAATAAGATGGATCAATTTAGACCTATTAGTTTGTGCAACTCTGTTTACAAAATTATTTCTAAGGTTCTAACTACTAGGATTTTGGTGATTCTCCCTTCTTTGATTTCTTGGCAACAAAATGGTTTTGTGCCTGAGAGACAAATCATGGACTCTATCATTACAATCCATGAAAATTTTTATTCTCTTGTGATGTTTAGGAAGGAGGGCCTTCTTCTGAAACTGGATATGTCTAAAGCTTATGACAGAGTGGACTGGGAGTTTTTGGTGCAAGTCCTGAAGGCTTTTGGATTTAATAAAAAATGTACTGATCTCATTTTACAGCTTATTTCTTCACCTACTTTTTTGGTTTTGGTTAATAGGTCACCTACTAGGGGGATCCCCCGTCCCCTGTTCTTTTCATCCTCATGGCTGAATGCATGGGAAGGTACATGGAGAATCATGTGAGGAAAGGTGACATTAAAGGGTTACAACCATCTTCGAAGAACCAAGTTTTCTCTCATCGGCAGTTTGTTGATGACTCGGTAATTATGGGAGAAGCCTCAGTTAAAAATGCTAGTAATATTAAGAAAGATTTGACTAATTATGGGAAAGCTTCTGGCCAGATTATAAATTGTGGAAAGAGTTCGGTGTATCTCTTTAATGTCCCTGACAGAAGAAAGATGAGAATCATAAGGATTTTAGGATGTGACATGGGGACTATGCATGGTACTTATCTTGGTCTTCCTCTCTGTTTGGAACCTCCTGATACTTTTTGGAGCTCCTTAGTGGACAAATTTCATAGTAAACTTGTGGGATGGAAAGGGATGTTGCTAAGTCAAGCGGGTAAAATATAGATTCTTAGAGAAACCCTCCAAGGTCTCCCTCTTTATGCTTTGAGCATTTTTAAAATTCCCAAAAATTTTGGTGAAGCTATTGAAAAAATTCAAAAGGAATTTCTGTGGATAGGGATGGAAAAAAAAGGATAGAGCTTATAGCCTGGGACAAAGTTTGTTGTCCAATCAAGAAAGGTGGCTTAGGGCTAAGAAGAATTGAGAACTTGAATGAGAATCTCCTTACTAAATTAATATGGAGATACTATAACTCAAAAGGAAAATGGACTCTTATATGGGATAACAAGTATAATAAGGATAGGCCTAATCTTGATGCCTTTCTGAATGAGGACAGGGAGAGGGTTGAATCCTTCAAATGGAAAAATGTTATGAAAAATAAATCCAGGAATCAAAAAAGGAATTAAGTGAAAAGTGGGAAATGGTAGCAAGGTTCTTTTTTGGGAAGATGAGTGGATTCTTCATTCCCCCCTCAAGGAATGCCCTGAATGGAGTATCTTTGAGAATCAGTGTAAAATTATTTTTGGAAGGAAAGTTGAAGACTATTGGGAAAGGGATCACTGGAAAGATTTATCTATCATTGATATAAGATTGGGTCATCTTAACAAAAATCTCAACTCAATCAATTTGATTGAGGAAGAGGATAGGGTTGTTTGGAAACATAGTACTAATGGTAACTTAACTGTCTCTTCTCTGTACCATTTGGAGTTTGAAGACCTTATTGAGCCTTTTTGGGAGAAAGTCTGGGATAAAAACCTCATTCTTAAAATTAATGTTTTTTTCTGGATAATGATGCAAAATAAAATTCTAACTACTGACAATCTCAGAAAAAGAGGTATGACTATTGTTAACAGGTGCTATCTTTGCAAGCAAGAGGAGGAAAGTGCAGGACATATCTTCATCCACTGCCCCTTTGTTAGAAAGATCCAGGATCTTTTTTTCCAGATCCTTAATATTAAGTGGGTTTTTCTTGATAATCTGGAGGGTCTTTTTAAATCTTGGATATATCCTACTAAGCATGACACTGTTGTTAAGATTTGGAATTTTGTCCTTCCCCATATTTGCTGGGGGGTCTAGAGAGAAAGAAATGATAGAGTGTTCAGAGACAAGATGACTAGTGAAAAGGAGGTTTTCTTTAAGATTAAGAGAGCCATAAAAGAGAATCTTATGATACAGGATAAAGTGTTGGAACCTCTACAAGAGAATGATATTATCCTGTTCAAAAATTGGAAAATCAATGGCAATTCCAAAAAAAAGGATAACAAAACAAAAAAAGAGGATGCTAGATGGGATTGTCCCCCGAAGGGATGGCAGAAAATCAATTTTGATGGCACCTCTAAGGGCAATCTGGGGGTGGCAGGATGTGGCATTGTCATCAGAGATGAAAATGGTGTCTATACAGGTATGAAATCTATCCCCATTGGTAATCAAATGAATCATCTTGCAAAAGCCTATGCGGCTCTTCAGGGTCTTATTTTAGCTAAAGAAAAAGGTAGCACTAAAGTTTGGTTAGAAGGGGATTCTCTCAACATAGTCAAATGTTTAAATAATGATACTCCTGCTACATGGACTATTTATAATATTATTCAAAAATCCAAAGATATTATGCACTCTTTTGAAAAATGTATTATTACACATAATTACCATGAGGCAAATAGTGTTGCTGACTGGGCAGCAAATACTGCGTGTAAAAGTGATGAGGTGGCACAGTGGAATGATGGAAATGATGTGTCATCTCAAGCAAAATTATTGCTTCAGATGGATTGATTAAGGATCCGTAAGAAAATTATTATAAATGGTAAGTTGTTTTAAAATCATTAATATGGAGGTGATGTGTCATTATTGCCTTCGAAGGTGCAAGTACTCTTTCATGATTGTGAGATGGATTTGGCACACTTGTTGGGTCTTTTTGGCTTTGCGTAATATTCATTTTGGTATTATCATTATCCATTACAGAAATATTTGTTGCAACCAGAGTAAGAAAATGGGCGGAAATAAGAAAAAAGTTGAGCCTGTTAATTGCAACAACTGGAAGAAAAAGCACAGAGTTTGGAAAATCGTGAAAGAGGGTGGGTTGGCTATTTTTTTGGAACGGCTCCATGGTAGGAATCCTTCTATCACTAGGATATTTATGAAATCATGGAAAGAGGGCAAGATTTTGGTTGGCGACTAGTATATGGAGGTTACGGAGGAGATCATTGTTGAAACTACGTGAATGGGTATGGATGGAATTAAGTTTTATAGAGATAGACTGATCTCAGATAAAGCTTGGGAGACTTTCCTAGAAGATGAGAAGGAAAAGAATATACTAGTCAAGATTGATGCTTCCTACCATAATCTGAAGCGCATTTCCAGGCCTTGGAGGTATTTCCCTTATGTGATCATCAGCTATGTAACTCTTGATGGTAGGTTTACTAGGGCGTATGGGCACCATTTAATGTTATTAAACAATTTTAGGCACAAGGTTAAAGTTATTTTACCTTACGATCTACTTATTTTGTTAGATTCTACCATTTCTAGCTTACAGAAAGACCCGAAGGGGGATCATGCATCCCACCAAGGGCTTATGCTTCTCATATATGAGGTGTTGAAATCTAAGAAAGTGGAAAGGCCTTTGGGGAAGAATATCTTGAAGGAGGAAGAAGAGACTGAAGGGGATGAAGATGATAGTATGTATGGGGAAGAAACAGAAAGCGAAGAGGATTCCAAAGGGTTTAAAACCCCTAAATCTAACAGAAAAGGTGTTTCAAAAAACCAGAAGAAACCCTACTCTGAAGGGTCAGAAACAGAGAAGGATAGTGATAGGGAGATTGGGGAGGGAAGTAGAAAGAAAAAGGGGTAAAAAGATAACAAATAAGATGATTCAAAATGAGGAGTTAGAAACTAAGACTAGTATTAAGGAGGAGAAAAAGGAGGATAAAAAAAGGAAACTCAGGGAGGGTAAGGAAAAAGTTAAAATTACCCATAAGAGTAGCCACTACAGCAAGAGGAGAATTAATGTTACCTTGGACAAGGAAGATTTAAAGGAAAACACAGAGGAGAACAGGGAGGATAAGGAAAAAGGGGAGAACAGGGAGGAGAGAAAAGATGAGGTCATTGATGACACCAGTCTCAGGGAGAACACTGAAGAGAAAAGCAGGAAGAAGGAAATATAAAAGATGAAAAGAATAACAGAACTTATGAAGAATCTGGGCATAAGGATTATGATTTCCACGATAATGTGGACACGGGGGAGCACCATTTCTCTATGGACAACAAAGATTGCATTGCGGGTTTCAATGGTCTGGTAAGTAATTTGATTGATGATTAGAATAATCTGAAAAAATAAGTTGATATTATAAAGGCCGAGATAAATATTCTTAATAGTATGGGAATTGGGGAAAAACTGGTGGTTGTTTGTCTGAATGAAGTGAAAGAAGTGGTAGGGAATTCTGAAGTCCATGCAGAATTTGTTAATAAAGTGGGGATAATGGAGAGAAAAATCAAAGACATCCAAGACGGGGCTGAGAAAGACAGTAATGTTGAGAAGATCACGAATCTGACTACTAAGGTGGAGAGGTTGGATGCTATAGTTAAAAAAATCAAGGAATAATGTATTATTAGTCTCAAAGCTTACTGTGGCCATGCACAGATTTTGATGGACAAAATGGACAGGGATAACAAGGAGAAGGAAAGCAGAGAGATCAAAGAGGGAATCAACCCGGGATCGCATACCAGAGCTAGTACTAAGAAGAACAGTCCTAAGGAGGACAAAGACACTAAGGAGCTCAAGAGTTTGGTCAGCAACATGCAGATTATGATCATCGAAGTGGAGGAACTTGTGCACGGAATGTAGTTGTCTTGTTTTCTGTCCCTTTGGGGGTTTTTGTTGTCCCTATTTTTATTGTTGTATCTCTGGGACCTCTTTTGGCTTAGTTGCTTGTTTTTCTATTTCCTTTCCTTTTTGGGTGCTTGGGCACAGCTGTATTTTCTCTTTGTTGAACATTTGTTTTTAACTCTTTAGGTTTCAGGTCCTTGTAAAACCTGCTGAACTTTATTACTTTGTAAAGGTTTCAGGTCCTTGTAAAACCTATTTTTAATTAATTAGAACACACTTAAATTTTTAAACACAACACTTAATGCTTGAGATATGTCATGATATTTTCTTTGTGAGCTGATTGTTATTGATTTTTGTTGAGTGTCCTTGTCTAATAAGTCTCTCTGTGATGCATAGCTAGAGGAGTTGGGGTATGGGGCATGTTTTTATTTGCTTTCTTCTTGTGGGTGTGGTCTTGAAACTCTTAAGTGTCTCTTGTTTCTCTCTTGACACACTTAGGAAATTTGAGGCTTCATCCTTGACTGTTTTTGCACAACCGTTCTTCTGGTCATCCTAGGCTCTATGCCTTGATGCGAGCGTGGTTTTGCTACATTAAATTGGGTAAGCTAACAATGAAGTCATCTTGACCTTTATGTCTTTGATGCTTATGTTATAACCTTTCCACATTTCAATCTAATATAAGTCGCATTCATATCTTCATACTTGCGCTTGTGACTAGTGATGATTGTGTGATTTTTCGATGTTTGTTAATAATGGCCCAATGATGAAAATAAGTTCCTTAACATTCTCTCATGAATGATGAACACAAATTCCTATGTTACAGTTTCTCTATTGCAAGTACACTTTTTCATTTTTATGTAGCTTGCATTGTTAGACCTCATGTTAGTTTGCATTTTTAGGTTGCATTATGAGTTTGAGGAGGTTTTTCCTTCATCTTTCTTATGGACTTTTAATCAACTATGATCATGTTCTCATCTTCATTTCATTATCTTCTTTCGTGATCTCAATCAAAAATTTCTATCTTAAACAGTTGATTGATTTTGGGGCATTCTCTTTCTTAAGGAAAATTCTCTTTCTTCTCTCCATTTCTTTCCGCCTCTTCCAAACTTCTATCTTCCATTCGCTTTCACCCCACTTGTTTTCTTCTAATTCAACCTTGGGGCATAATCTTTCATTCTTGATGATCTACCTTGGTTTTGTGATCCTTATATCTTTCATCTTACATCAAGAACCTTATATTTAGTTTGATTTGATCAAATTTATCAATTTGTTGTTTCTCCTCTATCTCATATCGATTTCAATCATGACGAGGCAGTACTTATCAAACTTCAATCCTTGATTAATCTTTATCAATCCTATCAATTCCTCCACTTGGGGCAACCTTGCTTGAGATTCTTATCTTGGACATGTCAATTACCTATTTACAGGGGTTTTGACCTTGTCTTTTTCAATTTGCTTATATTTGTCCTAATGTGTTCTCATAAAGATCACACGTCTGGGTTGTTTTGTGATCCCAAATCGATCTCACACTTCAACTACATTCTTTGACTACATGTGTTCCCACAAAGATCACACATTAGTCAAAGAGGGGCAAATGTATGCACCCTAAAATGGTCGCCTAGACTATGGGCCCCCAGTCTTTAATTTATCAAAGGACCACAATCAATTTATCAAATTCCTCAATCAATGGCTTGTAACATTTTCATTTCAAATCAATTTCCTTGATCAAATTGTAATTAATTCAACTATTTCAATATTTCCTAAGGTTTGATCATTTCATCAATAATCTTATTTAATTAAAAGAAAACATCCCTTTTAATTAAATGAAATAATCTTATTTAATTAAAATAAATCTTTTAATTAAATGATATTATCTTATTTACTTAAAATCTCTCTTTTAATTAAATAATATTATCTTATTTAATTAAAATCTCTCTTTTAATTATATAAAATAATCTTATTTAATTGAAAGAAAATCCTTCTTTAATTAAATAAATAAAATCTCCACTTAAAGTTCTCTTTTTGATGAAAAAAAGGAAATAAATCAAATAAATGAAATAAAAAATAAATAAAACTCCTTTTTCTCCACACATATTCCTAAGTGGTGGGCTTTTTCCTCTTACTTGTCTTTTTAGAGATTTATCCCACATTGCTCTCGAGGATGCATTCCTCTCCACACTTTCCTTTATAAGGAGCCCTCTCCTTCTCATTTTAGGGGAAAGAAATCAATGATATAGAATTTTTATGCTATTGTTAGGTTGCAGGTTTGGAGAGCAATTTTGGAGGAGAATTTGAGCACTTGATCTTGGATATTGCAACTTCTCTCTTCGTGTCTTCTTCTTTCATGCCCCATGAAAATCCATTTAGATTAATTTTGCACTTTCATATTAGATTAGATTTATGTTTCCTTTCATAGAGTAAACTTGCATTTGTATTTCCTTTCATAGAATAATCATGCATTGTTATCATATGGATTAATTTACTTTCTTACATTGTTATCATATAGAATAGCTTTCATTTGCATGAATACTTGATGATCATGGAGACTAGCATTCTTGATTTTCCTCTTTGAATCTCTTATTTTATGGTGTACTTGCATGGGCACAAACTAGGTCAATCTGAGGGCCTCCATTACAAACCCTTGCACTCCATGAATAAAGAGCTATGAGTCACCATTCGACACCTCATTCTTGAGCAATCTTGAATATAATGACTCATAGAAGTGTGACACATTTTTAGCACACAGTGATGATTCAGGTTCAGCTTCTTCTCCTCGTATTTTTGTCATCAGATTTTTAATACTTTGATAATCCTTTATATTATGGGTAGGGGACTTATGCATCTCATACCACATGCATGTATTTATTTGTGTCTTTTTAGTAGCCCACCATGTTTTCTTATGTGAATTTGAGTGAGGTTCCTTGGTCACCTGTTTCCCTGCAGATTTATTGTCACCTTCAACCCTTGGGTTATTATTAGCAAAGTAGTCCCTCTTCCCTTTCTGCTTGAATTTCTCTTCAATTTTTGTAGCATATTTATAGGCAGTTGCTAATGTCTCAATATTCAAAAATTCCATCTTTGTTTGAATATACTTGTGATATCCACTACGATATTTCAGAGTTTGATGCTTCTCTAAATCCTCAATACCATGTTTTGTTGAAAGTGAATGGAATGTATTGGTGTAATCTTGCATAGATTGGTCCCTCTTCTTTCGAGGAAGTTGCAACTCTATATATTTTTGTTCATATACATCCTCAGGAAAGTATGCTTCTTTTATGTATTCCACAAATTCTCCCCACGTGGGCTTCTTATCAAGAGATATTCCCAAGGCATCTTCGTCAAATAATTCGCATTCTCTATTTGCTAATTTGGCTTCCCATGCTAATTTCACATGGGTTTCACCTTTGAGGAGAGAAAATGTCATTTTTTCTACATCTGAGAAATTATTTATAGAAAAGTATCTGTCCAATTTTGATAACCAGTTATCAACAGCTTCAACATTGAATTCCTTCAAAATTTGGGATGTCAAAATTTACCTGCACTTTGAAAGGGATATTTTCATGAAACGACATTCCTGAACTAGAGGGTTGTTGATTTTGTAGAAGGCATGAAAATTGACTTATCATCTCCTCTCATTTCTTATTTAAAGCCTCTTCCACCAACTACTTATGTGATGCCCAAAAGTTGGGTAGAAACACACCAACAAATTTTTTTAAAATAGTAAAGGTTTACTAAGTTATCCTAAAGATATCACGAACACGCAAAATGATGTAGAGGGAAATGGTTAACTAAAATAGTTTTAAGTGATTGAAAACAACTCAAGGGTCCAACTAGAAGAAGATTGACCAAGTTGACTAAAAGTCAAACTATGTGGGATAGTGTTCAAAACTACTCTCTAGGGTTCCTTAAGCTGCATGCTTTGTCTAAGCATGCAAATCGAGACAGTTGACTAAAGTAAACTAGAGTTGACCAAAAAGTCAACCATGCACCATTAAATGGGTAACCATGATATTAGGGTTTGTTATGCTATAGGGAATTCCTGTACACGAAAATTGACGCATTTGAACTAGGTTTGACCAAAGTCAACCATGCAAGAAAATGGTCAACGATACCATTAAGACTATAAAATTCTAGGCATAATGATAAGAAGTTGCTATAACCCCCTATTGATTTATTACGTTCATCCAGTTATAATAATGAAGTTAAATTGAAAGTTGTGTTATTAAATCTAATTAACTTACGTATTTAATTAATCAATTAATAATGTTATATCCACAAATGAGATATAAATCTAAAGCTTAAAGCATAGACTAAAGTTAATAAATAATTCAATTTAATTAAACTAATTAACGAAACACATTTATCTTAAAAGAAAATCATTACAAATTCTAAAGCTCATGGATTAATTTACTACCCTATTTAAATGCCAAAAATTACACACTCCAATTATTTCATACAAGAAAATAACCCCTTTCTTTTAAAATAAGTCTAAAAACAATTAGTTTAACTTATTTTCTATGATTAATTAAAACCAAACTTAATTAAAATATATCCAAAATCTAATCTAATCCAAGATTAGATCTCATTTTATATTATAACTTTTAAAGTCTAAAAAAAAAGAAATTCCTATAACTACTAACCTAACAACTAACCTAGGTTTTCTAACTGAGGTTCTAACATAGTTTAACATCTATATTTTTATATTTATTCCTAACCCCTAGTTAGGGTTGCAGGTCGCAGGTCGGCCCTCAATGGAGGCGGTCGAATGCAAACAGCGGTGCAAGAGGGAGCTGACAGGCATAGGTGGTGGCGGTGCTGCGTGAGACAGTGGTCGGAAGCCGCGGGCGACGCAGTCTAACTACGAAGGGGAGTGGCGGAGGGAAGGAGTGGAAGGGGTCGGGGCGGCATGACATTGTGTGGCACTTCCCTCACCCACTGTGGTAACACAATGGGCGAGACAGAGTGGGGCTGCTATTGCGCGGCCTCCACACCAATACGGTGGGTCGGGGTAGGGCTTCGGCCCTCCCCACCCAAAATTTGCTTTTTATTTCTTTTATTTTAATTTCAAAACATTTCCCCTTTTTAAAAATGTTTTCAAAAAAATAGTATAAAATTAATATATTTACATATTATGAATCTCTATATTTTTTTTTGCCTAGGGTTATAATAGTAATTTTTTTTATTGACTGGTTAATAAATTAATAAAATTTCTGCTCCAAAATAGCAAGTACTTAAGCACTTTTTAAAAAAAATTCTAAAAGCATATTTACAGTCTAGGCAATTTGTTTAAGACATTGTAGGAATTAGATTTTTGATTTGGACAATTTAATTTTTTTTGCAAACAATTTCAAATTTCCTCTAAGTATAAAAATTAATTTCAATAAGTTACATATACTTAAGTCCATTAAATTTTTCCAACTATGAATAAATAAACAATATACTAAATTTCATTGAGTAAGAGCAATAATTTATTTGCGTATAACTAGAAATTCAACTAACTATATAGACCTTCAATTCTCATATTTTGTGAACTTTACACCATACCAAATTAATTGGATTTGATTATTTAAAAGGAATTATGTTTAATCCACAACTTACTTATATACTATCAAATTCGAGATGTTCACATAATGGGATTTGCATAAACTTAGGAATTTAATTTGCATACTAATCCATTTACTTATAGAAATACAAGTGTAATTTCTAAAATTTCCTTTCCATTATCATAACTAAATCCAAATTACATAATCATTTAATCCTCCGTTTTACAATATAAATATAATAAAACTATAAAGTATTACAAGGTTACAATAGAATCCCTGATTCCAAATTTCAAACATAAATAAATCTGACAACTCCTAACATCCAGCTAAATCCTGTTAAGATGAGGTTGACCATGGAGGCTCACCTCCCAACAGGAGGAAGGTCTCAAAGAGGCCTTCCTGAAAATAGGGGTGGTGGTAGACAGTCAGCGGAGGAGAAGCCTAAGTATACAAATAAAATCACAAGCCACACATGGACTTTGAATGATCATCCACACAAGATGCAGTCATAAATAAAATCTTCCTTATGCCCCCCAGGTGCCCTTAGGCCGTACTTGGAATCATGTGTATCAAGAACCCCATGTATTTCCCTCCTCACATGGGAGACTCTACACTAACTTGTAGTCACTTCCTACCACTCCCTTCAAGGTTACTTTTCCCTCCCAAGGGTGAGTGTGCCTTGAAGAATCCCATTCAAAAATGAAATTAAAAATTAAAAACAACATAATAACACACCAAAAAATTCAAACAAGAAACCAAAAAAATATCAAGGACTCCATTAATGGAGATCCAAGCTTCTACACATGCAAAGAAAATCATCTACACTAAAGGATGAACCAACCTTGCTCCAAGCTTAAGGTTAAATCTGAAATCCTGAGTTGAGCTATCCTTCCAAAGTAATTCTCTCAAAAGCTCCTTCAATTCTGGAAATGTCGTTAAAGGTAGAGAGTGGGTGAAAAACCCAAACTCTCCCTTAAATCTTCCCTATAAAGGAAAACCTATAAATCTGGAACCAATAAATGATGAGGTGACCTTAACCATCCCTTTCTTCCCACTTGCCTTCCTTCTCCATGAATGGAGATAAATGCAACTTGGGAAGAAAAGAGAGATTAACCAAAACTTCACAACTCTTCAAATTCACTCAACTTTGAAAAGGAGAATTTAGGGGAGTAATAATTGAGTTTTAAGACTCTTAATGTGTTGAAAATAACCCCTAACCCCTAGGGTACCAAGTTGGGTAGCTAAAATTGACCTCGGTTACCTTCTGGGAGCCTAAAAGACCCTCCTAAACTCCACCTAAAGTTTACCCACGAATTTCTAAGTTAAGTTGACCATCTAGAAACTTCCTAATCTGGGGTAGGCTTGGGTACAACATTAAGGTAACCCCTAGTTAACCCTACACCTATCCATGATTCACTTAACTAGTCATGCCAACACTTAATCACAACAATTGCCAAAATTGGCACAATTTAAATAAACAAATGACATGGCTTATTCACATTTATTATAACTAAATTAAATACACACATGCAAACCACATTCACGAATAAACAACTTATACAATGAGGTCTATGTTTTTTTGTATAAACAGGACCTTGGAATTCATGGAATATAACATAGGTTCCAACTTTAGGTCCTCGATTTAGATCCATGGTCAACTATCCCTATGCACTCATTGTACACATCAGTAGGTCCAAAATAACATGATATGAAAATGTAATACAACATCAATACTAAATTGCATATAAACTATATCTGCATTTGAATTAAATAAACATATCATCAGTTTCATAAACCAATTTTCATCACAATTGCATCCAGACAATTATTCCCATATATGACATCATCTTAAACTAAAACTGGATGAAAACATAAAGTATCTCGAGTGTACCCTGATTACATAACTAGGTATCGAATATATAACATGGGATTCAACAGATCCTTAAATACATAAGAGTCTCAAAAGTTAAAGTATGTCTAAGTAAATAATCACTGAAAGCATAGAAGATAAAGCTGTAAAACTATGACGGTCTGAGGTAGGTCTCACAACTTCATAGCATCCTTTGACATCTTTGATCGTGTACGTCTCAAAGGTGGATATTTTGACAATCTTGTGTATCCATTCCTAATCTATGGTAGGAGGACATTGTGTAAAATAACAAAAAGGAGCGTTCCCACTTTGATACCATTGATCTGAATTATGAAATCGGATTACAATACGTGGTGTGATACTTGCGGTATTGTTAAGTTTGATATAAGAACCAAAAGATTAACAATAAAATTGCAAGCCAAAAAGTGACCCATTCTATTCAAAATTGGAGTTTATACAAATATGATGGATCCCAAGGGTCACTAGAACCTCTTGGAAATGAAATGAAGAGTCCTCATAATGTTTATTACAAATAAACTATTAAAAACTTCCAAAAATATAAAAAAAACTATATATAAAAATATGCCCACTTGGAGAAGGCATAACTTTCTAGTCCTAGCTTCAAATTGTGAACCATTTACTTAGTTGGAAAAGAATTCAATAATCTTGAACCAAAACTAGAGTTCACACCAAGGTGAGCCCTCTTGAGGCGTCGAGGCCCCAAAATGCCCAGAAGACCTTCAAAATTGCAGTTTACTGAAACATACAAAATACCAAAAAATTGGATTTCAGTATTTTCCCAATTCCATCTTGGACTATGCTCTGATCACACATGGATCAAGGACAAATCAATTATCAACCCTTCATCTTGGAAATGTATCTTTACCATCCATATTTGTCTCTTTGTCCCAATATTTGAAACCATCAACTTGACTCAACCTTAATAAGGGTTAATTCACTCTACCCCTACCCTTGGAAAATACTATAAATATGATATCATTCTAAGAGAAAATCACCGATTCACATTTTCTTCTTCATTATAGTTAAATTTATTTTGGCATTCATGCTTAGCATAGCTTGAGCTCTTTAACTTTGTTCTTTCATCTTTAGTTTAAATTGCATCATAATTCATCATGTGTTAGCTTAATTTTCTTATCATATAGCATAATCTTTGAATTCTCATTCTAGGATTGTCACTTTAGGAATCCTTAAGATATGAGAGCATTATTTTAGCTTCCTAGTTAGAGAGACATCAGACCATTTTGATTAATTAATTTAATGTTTAGCATGTTAGATCTTTAAATCCTTTTCAAATTGATTAAATTGAGTTAATGTTTCTTGAATATACATTTGATTATATACAAATGGTTTATAATGCTCCATGAAAAAGGTGAAAAATGAGATTTTGAAATTCTTATTTCTATATAATTCTAAATATATAAAAAAAAACATAAGAGCACAATTTATTTATATATTAAACTTATTATTTTATTTAATTAATATAAATGGTCATTCATAAATGATTCCAGAGAATAATAATGTCATTTACATTTAAACAAGAAATGAAGAAAATTGATGCTTCTATTTTTGAAAAATCATTAGACTTTATTTGCATAGTTTTCCTCCACTATAATAATTTTAACTTCTTTAAGAACTTTAAATCCTTTTTTATATTTAATTCAACAATAGATTTCAAAATAACCTTGTTTATAAGATTAAGTATATTGCTTGATTTAGATGAGTTCCTTGTTACTATATTATCAATTTTGTGAGGTCTTAGTATTTAATGGTTGAATAATTGGTACTTCCATTTCGTAGTCAGAAGTTCTATAATTGTCTAGTTATTTCTACACATTGTTCCCTCAATCCCATGTTCATCTAAAGTCTCAAACGAAATCAATTTCTTACATAGATAAAATGACAATAACATTAAAGTTTTTTTAGTTGAATTAAACATAAGAATATGAATATACAATAGTCATTTGCCTTCAATATGCTCTGTTGTACCAAACACAAACTTTCTCTTCCTGAAGACCTACTCTTTTGACAAGAAGAAAACAGTTGGCTCTTCTATAACATAATTTTCTGATAGCAATGCATGGCCATTTTAGGTGTAACTTTTAAAACAACGACGACTAATCTCCATGTAAGACAAAATAAAGTCAAATCTCTATTTTTTTAGATTCACAAAAACACACTAATTTTTTTTTTTGTTTTTTACCATAAAATATGTAGGTCACAAAGAACAAATGCTGAAAATTTCACAAAAATCTATTGTGTTTCCCATTTTTTGAAATTTGGTCAACAATACATTTGCATGGAGAATAATCGCGTCCACAAAGATATCACACCTATACAATTTAATGATAGGTTGATAAGTGTGCTTTGGAGTTTGCATTGAAGTACCATCTAATGATGACCTTTATGTACTTTAGAAAATTATAAACAATTTCATGCCATATTTTATATCACTTAATTATAAACCTTGTCCACAACCCTATGTCAATTGCACTATATTTCTATTCACTTTTATGAACATAAATGCTCGTGCTTTCAAAATTCAAATTTAGCAAAATGATTATTGTGAATCATGTCCAAGCGATTGAAACTAGTATTTTTTATTGATGAATAAGTGTACAAGAAAACATTGTTTATATCATATTAAAAATAAATAATTAGTGAGTAGAATGGTATTATATTTTAAGACACAATTTTAAATTAAGGTATCAAAATAAGGAAAATGATACATTTTATTAGGTTGTTAATATTATGTAAAATATATTAAGATAA
>MU225430.1:416969-434469 GCA_018584345.1 Thuja plicata
TTTTTCCTGTCTCTGGCCTTTTGGCCGCCATAGATTCTTCTTCTGTCTTCTGTTTCTTGCTTCTTCTCGTGACAGGTTTGCATGCAGGTGTTCTTGGGAAGATTTGATGTTTATCAAATCTAACATGATCTAATAATTTCCTCTTAGGAGATCACAAGCTCCAATGAACATATCAAACACATGTATCATTCCAAAGCTATAATGCAAAATTAAGAGTACATCATGACATAATACAAACCTTCCTCTAAACCGAAGAACACCTATATGCAAGTCACAATACCTCAGCCAAAGACTAGAAGTCCTCCATTCCATACCAATATATCAACATCTCCATTCAACATGAAGATAATCTTCTCCAAATAGCGAGCTTTCAAATGTGAAAGAACCCTTTTTCAACAACAAGATCTAAGATCTCCTCCAAAACATCTACAATATTAAAGATGATCATCCATTGTCCAATGGAAAATTCACATCACTACCAACAAATCCCACTAAAATATGATAACAAGTCACACATGGCATTGTGATAACCATGTCCTAAATAAGATCATGTAGCCCCCCCACACACAAATATAATTTTAATACATCATGTGAAACCAAGAGCTCCAAACTAAGAAGATACAACCGCCAAAAAACCATCAAGAATATATCCAACAATCCCAATCCATAGTTATTAAAAGCTCTTGCTAAAGAGCATAAACAAGCTATACATGACATCATGAAAAAAATCAAATAACCAAGAATTAACCAAAACCATGATCCTCAAACACGAAGATACACTGCCAACAAACATAATGAATCAATCCTACTCTGCGAATCCATCATTGTCAAAAGATCTCACTAAAAGTGCACATATGAAATTTAACCAAGCTATCCATGACATCATGATAAACCACATGCCACAAGTCCCAAAACTAAGTATCCATATACTATAAACAACATTCATCCTCCCATCTCAAAGTAGACACACGCCAATGTACAACTGATTGTAGACAATGACAACTAACAAAGTGTGCCTCAACATTAAATCAACCCGTTGGATATATAAAGTCCACACTTGAGTCATCTCACAACAACTAAATAGGTGATTAACCCACATAAATGTATATCTCGTTAATATAAAAACTAAAACACACAAAATCATCGTCACATTAGTAACCTACAATTGAGATAGCAAAGAGAATAATCCTGCAGACCATAATGCTCAAATACCAAATCAACCACAAATTTGATTTACTAAACATGTCCACATCCAAGTATTATAGTCAATAATCAAGGAACTAATTAAGTACCAAGGATATAAGACAAGCTCCTAACATCGCACTAAATCACCACCAAAATTCTACAAACTTGATTATATCATGTCAATGTAAAAGTGTACCTACATATTCATAACACCATAATACACATTGATGTTATGCCTATAGTCAAATATCACCCATACAAGACTCCAAGTCTCAAGTCATGTCCAATCATGTCCTCAAAACTGAAGACAACCAATATACCTGTCACCATCAAAATCCAACTTTGAATAACACTTGTAAACTTATACCACAAAGTACTAAAGTCTAAAAATTAGTTGTGCCATTATGAATATCACATAAAACACATGCCCCCTCAAGCTTTTCCCTCTTGACTCATCTAGATGCACACAAAAGCACACCCCAAATATGAGTCACCTAAGAGTGTTCAAACAAGTTCACAATTCTCTATGCTCATCAAATTGAGAATATAACTATACCCCTATGAAATATGTTTCTCATGCTCTCCAATGCCTATTCAAAATTGAAAAATTAGTTTTGTATGCAAAATTTATGCTCAAAGTTGTAAAATAAATGCTAATTGGCTTCCACGCCCCAAAACCAATCAAAATAGTGAATCATGGAACCAAAGTTCTACACATGTGTAGTGCTTGAAGAGAGATTTCCATCAACTGTAAGAAGTTAAAAAATGAACATATTGGGTAAAATTTATGCTCATTTGAAGATAAAATCCCCAAATTTAGCTATATGATGGTAGGTTAGTGGCCCCTGGGTGGTAGGTTTCCAGTGTTGGTGCTCTAGTGGTGGGTGGTGGCATATGTCCATGCAAATTTTCATTTATTTTTCATTTGAATTTTTCAAAATATAAATAATAAAATAAGCTACAATGAAATTTTGAGGCAGTTTATAGAATTTTTGGTGGCTATGTTTTTTAGTTGAGATGGGCTATGGTTCCTACCACCAATACTGACAATGTTGGTATCGACAAGTATCGACACTATGGTAATTATGATAGTAGCAAGTCACAAGGGTGATGCAAGAGGGGTCTATGAACCCTCACTCATATTTTTTTCAATATCTTTTTAAAAAATAAACTTGCAATTTTTTTAAAATTAATTGTAGGAGAAAATTTTAATCGTGATGGATTTTTTAATTTTTTCTCATATGTAGAGCCCATAGATGGCCATACGATTGTACAACTGAGTCGTGCTTACTTTTTTGTATTTTTTCTAAATTTTTAAAGAGAGGGCAAATTTTATCTCATTTTTCATCTCTTAGCCATCCTAGATCCAATGATGAGGTCCATTTTGTCTTAGGGAGTCATCTGCAAAAATTTCCCCATAAAACCCTCATATTAAACCACATCCAAGAAACCCTTTTGACCCAACATTTCTCGAACCCCAAACTCTAACCATCTCATTATAAAAACAAATCCTAAATTGTTAAATCTATAATAAAACAACTTGCAAAAACCTCACAACTTGTCATGTCTTCATTCTTTCCATGCAAGCCCTATATTCAATTTAACAACAAATTTTCTCTAACAAGGGTTATACAACCACAGCCATGGCTTGTCCATGGCAAATGAAAGAAACTTGCAACCATAAAATGACGATTTCCACATAACCCCAAAAGAGAAATCTACGCAAACAAGTATTTAGAATCTACAATCAAAGATGAAACAAGATATACCCTAATAAAACACTCAAGAGAAAAACCTAGTCTCCAAAAGCATCTGTGACTTATGTATTATTCAAGAATAAAATATTACAATACATATTTCAAGCCTCCACAAATAAATTTGAACCATCAAGCCTCTCCAATTCATTCTCCATGTGTCCAGGTATGAATCCACACATACCATGTTCCACATATTCTCTCTTTAAAATAAGTTTCAATACCCCATCTAGCCAACATTAGACAACTACCCTTGTGTTTTCTTTTATAGAAACAAGCTCACACAAAACCACCAAATGGTATTACACAAAACCTCAAGATTAAAAAATCATTGACCCTTTATTTAATATTGGATACTAAGTATTTACTTTATTAATATTTCCCCAATATTAAAATAAATACATTTTCCCAATGTGAGACCCCACATTAAATATATTTCCCAATATTATGCAACACATAAAGTGGCCCTAAGAATGTTAGCTCCTGGTGATGCACACACTTTTATGTCCCCTTAGGTGCACCACACACATAATAATAAATTAAACATTACGTAAGGCGTACACCACCTAATTCCTAACAATATAGAGAGACACACATCACCAAAAGAAAAAGGTTACCATGTAGGACTCCAATGCTGGGCGCTCTTATTTTGAAGACGTGTAGACAAACTTCCTTTCCAGATCTAGAATCAACATGTTAAAAAATATTTCTTGTAAAATATGGGATGAAATTTATAGGATATAGGTGTTGGATGCCCCTGCCCTAGGTTTTTTTCCCCCAAAATTAATGTTGGCAATATCTATCACTATCCACCTTGTCTTCTTGTACATTTGTTCTATTGTAAAACTTTATATTGCACCTAGACAAGCACACAGAGAGGGAAAAATAATTTTGGAGCTTATCTTAGTTAAGCCCCCATTTTGATTTTTCTACCTCCACGAATAGTCAATTTGATAGCTAATAAAGTGCGTTCTTTGAACCTTAGGCACATCTAAGATTGTGGTGAATAGTGGCAAATGCAATTAACAAAATGCAAAACTCTACTCAAGTGCATTAGAGTAGGCTCCTAGATGATTCAAACAAAAAGTGCATAATCTAAGCCAAGAGATGGTGCTATGCTCAAGGAAAACAAATGAGAATACTTCAAGTTAAGAGATAGAAACTCAAAATATGAGAATACCTTAAGAACCAGACCAAACCCTTAAGGAGAGGTAAAATCCAATCATTAATTAGTAGTGCCCATCAATCTTCAACATCCTTGAAGCTTCAATTATCTTGTAATAATGTCAAACAACCATTATAGAATAACTCATTCATAAAATCATACTTGATACTTCAAAATTGTAGAGTAAAGTAGTTAATTTGACAAATCTTCTCTATCAAAATCAATTATTGTTTTCACAATGTCAAAGCTACTAGCTTATACAGGGAGCATGAGGTTAATTTTAGGTGTAGGTCCATAAATAATGATCAAATACAAATTCAAAATTGTATCACAAAAGACAAATGTCGACATTTGAAATGCCCACTTTTTCGGGCAATTTTGTCTAGATGATGACATTGAATGTCTAGGTCTACCCATAATTGGCCCTCCAAATGGGAAACTCAAATATCAAGACCCCATGACCTAAGACCTAATTTATGGCATTTGACGATGATTTAAGTGTGGGATTAATGATGAAATTATAGGCTAGTATAAGACACATCTCTTGAGTTGGGGGTAAGGCCAAGGCTAGAAATGGCCCTAAAATAAACCAATGGAATGGACAACGAAGAAAGTGCCTAATAGAGTGTGGAATTGGGCTTGCACCGTTAGGGAGCACAATTTATGACACTACAATAGCATAATGAAATATTAAACTTCAACACTTACACAATAGACTAAAAAATATTCCTCAAAACCAAATTCTCTATTCCAATGCCTAGCAAAACAAATTAGTTTTAAACATTTATAAATACTAAAAACCTGATCATAATTGAAAAACAAAATGACAATTATTAAAATTATATCCAAAAACATAAGAGAAATATATGTTTCAATATCCACTCATCAACATTTATAACCCTTTAATAGTTAAGATAAAAAAGTCCTTATAAGGCCGTTTTATTTCCTTTCAATAATAAGTTGTTGATCCACTCTTTTGTCCGGCCATGACATTTACCTTGGTGCTGACCTTTTACTTAAAAATGTATACTTAATTATTTATTTTGATACTGTGACAAAAACAAATGCAAAATATTTTTAATTTTAAAATTAGGAGAATAATCTTAAACTATTATTCATGAAATTAAGTTTGAGCTTTTAAAAAGCCCAAGAGAGGTATGTAGACCATGTGAACTTTGATTCGGCCGGGTCTTTGATGTCTTTGATGTCCATCGTGCATTTTAGGCGGCCGCAATTGGGCTGTGAAAAATCTCCGTTCAATGTATTTAAAATTCGACAGTAGACTCCACAATCATTTCGCTAAAAAGTCACAGGGAAGGAAGAATTTAAAGGAGCACAAAAGGGCATTGGCGTTGCAGGCAAAGCCCAATTGTATCGATTGTTCGTTTCTGACGAAGTCAAGCCGAACACAAAGTAGGTCAAATTAGAGAGAAGATCGTAGGAATCAAGAAAAATTCCATCACACGGCAGGTGCAAAGGAGGGATTTGGAAAAAAAATATTGAATAAAAATGCAGGTAATGAACAGACTTCGGCAGCTGGATGCCTATCCAAAGATCAATGAGGATTTTTACAGTAGGACTCTATCAGGCGGCGTCATTACCCTTGTCTCCTCCATTATAATGGTCCTGCTTTTCTTCTCCGAGTTGGGTAAGTTTTGTTTGTCTTCCCCTGTTTTTATTTTAGCTCATCTTTCTGGCCACAATTCATTTAATGGGCTTCCCGTGAAATCCAAATTGGTATTGTAAAAAAATTGTTCCTTTTGGACATTGAATAGTTTTAGTGATGATGAAATTGGATATTTTTTGGTTGTTGAATGCCAAATAATGATTCGACAAGAACGATCTAAAGACTAAATGCCCAAAAGTTATGTAAGAGCACTAGAGCTGTCTACTGCAATACACAAAAAAGTTTCTGTAATATATTAATACTTTTTATTTATTCTAACATTTTTTGGTGAATTCCCTTAATGGATAATTGGCTGTTCAGTTGTTTCAACTGAGAGATTTCTCTTTTAATGTCAAACTAACCCGAGGCTTGCATCTGACCTAGTTCATTGAGTATGCCATGCCCAACGTATTTGGATGTGGGTTTTATCTATTTTTAATTCTTTGGTATATCTTTTATGGATTGGTTTTGGTCCTCGAATGTTCTGCTGTTGTTCACTGTATTTTAAAATGTTCACAGGAGGTAACATCCTCAAAACGCATCTTGCCTAATGTATTCAGGCGTTCATCTTTGTTTGAACCTTAATCTATTTTTTTGTTGCATATGGTTAAACATTCTTTCGACCTTTTGTTTTCAATGTTACAGCGATGTTCCTCCATCCTGTGACGGAGAGTGAGCTTATTGTCGATACATCAAGGGGAGAGACTCTTCAAATCAATGTGAGATTTTTTCATTTCTTCCAACAGATTAACTTAATCTTTACTGAACTGTTTCTTTGTCGCATCTGGAAAGTTCAATCTAACTTGCTGATAACGTTTAATTGTTTGTTAGTGGTATTCATTCAATTAGTAATGCCTTCCAAACATAATTATATATTAAATTATATGTATGTGCATAAAAAATTATTGAGTGGCTGCAAGAGACGCAGTGTCACATTCTCAATATTTTTTTACTTTTCTTCTCTTCCCTCTCAAATAACGCTTTTACTCGTCTCAAATTATATAATCCTAGTTGTTAGAAGTGGTATTGAATAAAACTTCTAGAATTCATCTTATGCTAAATATTTGCAACTCACATGTAGATGTTGTGGAGTTGTCCCTCTCAAGATGATTGCATTTCCTTATTGAGCTGTCTTCCACCTCAAATTGATTGCTCTTTACTTGACACAAATGCCAGTTCCTACTTTTAATATTTAAGGCAATTACTGAGCTAAAGCTGCCTGGGACATGTGGTTGCTCTTATTTTTTAATCCACATGTTACTGGAATGGGACATAATGCACTCAAGTGAAGCGCTGATCAAATGTATAAGAGTACATCGAGCAACCCAGTAAACCACAACCCTGGTGACAGCAAGCTTCCATATAATTATGCAGTATTAATTTGTTCTTGAGAGAGGAACACACATAAGCAGAGTTGATTTATTGAGAATATTCTATGAAGTTATTAACTGTTTGACTTAGCTTTTCAGATATCAAACTGTATATCAGAAAAAGCAAGCTAATGGTGGACTTTCCCAAGTTGAAAATTAGAGACGGAAAGCAATGAAAGGCAGTGGATGATGTGTTAAGAACTCCGCAACTCTACTCTTTAGTACTGGCTATGCTATGTTAAAATTAAAAACAACCAATATGGCAGCTGAATTGAGAAAATATATGGAAACAAAGAGTTTATTGAAGTCAAAGCATTCAACACTCTTTTGTTACAGACATTAAGATGACCTGGAACATGTGGATTTGAAACTACCACAGATTCAGTTGTAGCAGTGTGAGAATTAAATAGAGAACTCAAAATTTCAAGGCCTTTACAAAATACCTAGTGAGATCATATCTTGTCAGAGGACTCTAGCGGCTGATGCATGGACAATGTAGCATATCAATCACTTAATGCCTAAAGAGTAAAATAGGAATGACATTCATGAAAGCTAGTTGACATAAAATACTTTTCTCAATTTATAATGTTCATGTGGTTGGCTTTTAACAGAAACATAGTAAAATGCTTATGGAATACACATTAGCAGCTTAGGATTGGACAGGTCTCTCCAGGTGTCCAATTTGCTTCCAAGCCCAAGAATCTATTGATTGCATACTAATTGACAGTTCTTTTCCTCAGTCCCATGCCCAAGAATCTATTAATCGCTTGCTAACCAACTGTTCTTTTTCTCAGTTCCAAGCCCAAGATTGTATAATCACTTATGAATTGACAGTTCTTTTCTTCGTTTCCTCTGGAAGAAGATAGAAAAATGGTTATTCCTCATTTGGCACATGGCATTAGATCAGTTTGAAGCTAATAGCTCTTTTCATGGTCACATATTAGGTCAGGATGCTATACATTCAATCTCTTCATTGTAGGTTCTAACATCTCAATGACAGAACCTCGGGGTAGACTGAAACAAAGAATTGTTTAAGGGAGTAATAGAGCTTCTGGAGCAATACTACAAATCTATCATGACATTAGATTCTTAGGCTTGATGCTTAATCAGGGTAGCTCACTGTTAATCACCAACATGTACAACATAGATGCGGACAATACCTTTTTGTTACAAGACTGCAATATTCGTAATTAAGTTGCGAGGGGTATGGATGCTGTCACAAAAGCAATATCACAAACCTAATTTTGATGGTGCAAGTTCACATAAATCAATTAAAATACACATTGGGGGTTGAATGTGAGATCACAGAAGAAATAATGTTTACATTCTTGGAATATGAGGACATAACACCAATGATCTAAAGAAGAATGGCCTTTATTGAATATTCCGAAGTAGTTTTTTCACTGAAGAGTTAGGTTCATCACAGCTAGTCATTTATAGATTTTCTAAGCTTATAACATCCCCAACAAGCATAAGTCTTCAAATCTGTTCTCTTCTCTGTGCTCACCCACACATCTCAAATTTGAGATAAAATTTAATTCAAAAATCCCTCTAGCTATCTCCAATCTTCAAAGTTAGAAAATATATAACACCAGTTAAGGATGGAATGAACCATGTAATTACCTAGAAGACTGATTTAATTGAACAAAACAATTGAAAGAACAATTCCAACCACCACAATCAAGCTATGAGGTGGTTGCAGGAAAGGGTTGGAGATTCATTGTCGACTAGAACTTCACAGAGCCCAATATATTAGCTAAATCTACAAGACAGATTGTGAAGATTGTTGGTTAGACAACTACAGATTTATTGCTGCAGTGGCTGGCAAGAGGAGGGGAACTGCACAAGAGAAAATTGACACTAAGATTTCACCCAGATGTAGCAATGAAACCTCAACTTTTGCCAAGAGATTTCTTGGAACTTGCCCAAAAATAGGCCACAGTTTGCTTCTCAACTGATTGTGCGAAGTGATGATGGACAAGGGCTTGGATCTCGGATACATCAAACATCCAACCTTACTCAAAGTTGTATTGATCTGGATTTGTCTGGAACTCTAGAGAATTACCCACTAAGTTGTTTGAACTTAGATGTGTTACAGGAGGGAGCAATTAATTACAACTTTTTATAGCATAGAAATAATTTCATAACTAAACCAAATGCAAATCTACTTAGTCATAAATTTACACATCAGCTATGCTGCTTTGTATCAGATGTTATGTAATGTCCCCAATCGGGATATTCCTATATATCTGATAGATATGCACCTTGCTTGCTTGCACTTTCTTGATTAGGACTTTCTAAGTTCCTAATCCTTTCAAGATCCCAACCCTATCTCCTAGGATCTTCCAAGTCCTCTCCAATCTAGTTTAGGACTTCTCCCATGTCTCCCCTCAAGGTGACAAACTCTTGTTCTTCACTAGGGCATCTATCTTTGTTTAGAAACCAGTTTCTTATCTCTACTATCTTCCATTCAATGGCTCCTTCTTGTTAACTTTACTTTATATGTGTTTGCAGGGGTTCAAGTGTCTTCTACCACCTCTTAAAACTTCATTTTGATCCCTTTGGCTTGGGGTATCAAGGTCCTTACCATCGATTCCAAGGTTTTGCTTCCATTTGTCTATTAGGCCTATTAGGTCTCAATTAGGCCTAATTAGCTAGTTTTTGACCTTTCTTGGAAAATAACCCAAAACAACCCACTGAACAAATCTAGGTTCCAGATACCCTTTATGGAGTTCTCTAGGATTCACTAGGTCTCCCTTCTTCAACTTCTCCGTACAGGTGCTTCCTATATTCAAGGGCTTTTAGGGCTAATTGGGACTCCAAGAACCAGTCAAGGATTCTAAGCTTCAAAATGTAATCAAATGGATTGATCAAGTGCCAATCCTCCTCAAGGGTCTCTGTACAAGTCCAAAGACTCCTTCCAACCAGTTAGATCCAACTCCACATTCGAACTCCTGCAATCAAACACACTGTTTCAACTGCAAGCTCCTAGCCGGGTTTCACTGGACACACCTAGGGCTTGCTTGCAAAAATAGCATCTGCCACTTCCAGGCCTACACCAAACATATTTACATTGTACAGAGGCTCCCCTAACATGTCCCGAAGGCCCATGATGATTCCACGGTAGGGTTTCATGTGGGAGCCATTTGTTTACAACTGAGTCCTGGACAGGCCAGTGACTGGCTAGATTACAAAACAAATTACAAAACTAAACAATTTATGTGCAAGAAACTTCTAATCTATGCAAAACGAAAGTAAACAGTCCCTATTACAATAATTACCACAAAGTGATTGGATTCAATCCATTTGATTCAACTTTTATTGAAAATTGCTCTAACTGTTCAGAAAATCAGAATTACAGTGCAAATAAACTAACTTCAAAAACTTGTAAATTTCTCCAACCTCGGGATTTGGGCTCCTTAGGGCTTATATAACCCCTCCTCTCAGGTGCAGGTGGTTGAGATAACGACCGTGCCCTAAAACTCCTTTGTCTTGGTTAGGACAATGTTGTCATGCAATTTTGCAAAATTGCAAAAGTTGTCATGACAACATTTTGACAATTTTAGCAACTTTGACTCTAACCTAATCAAATGAACTCCAACCTTCATGAAATGATGGATTAACATCATAGAAGCCATTTTAGGCTCAATTCAACTCTTTCCTAACCTATTTAGGTCTTTTGGCCCAAATTCCAATGCCAAGCCTTACAAAGAGACTTAAACACAAAACCACTAAATTTCAAATCAAAGACACTTCTAGATTAGATTAGGTCTAACCTAGACCTTCTAGACACACACCCTAGATACTACTAGAGTTCTAAATTTACCTCTGACCTGGCTAGGGTCAGTACAAGCCAAAATTGGGTAAGACTTTGAGCTTAAGTCTTAGGTGCTCCTGCACCAATTTCCTAGAATAACAAATGAGGTATGAAAAATATTGAGGAAGCGCAACTTGCCACTTTAATTCTTTATTAAAACCCTGCAACCAGGTTAGTTGTCATTATGAAAGATGAGGAAATATATAATCAGCAATATTAGAAAAGAATCCTAATCATCATTGTAAATTACATAATGTGCATGTGGGATTTAATAATACTTTCCCTAACAACCTATCCTCATTACGGAGTTCCTTGGGAAATCATATAAGGTGCCTTGAGCTTATTCCTCCATCAAGCCCAAGAGCACGGAATGACACCCACCATTTGGCCTCCTGGCCCCACCCAGGGTTGGCATACTTGAATTGAACTTATCTGCTACTTGCATCCCTTATTATGTATTCCATTCTTTTCTCCATAATGAGACAGGTTGCTGATAAAGTATTAAGGAATCTTCAATATAATTTATTATGCATTCAGATCAGAATTCTTTCCTTTATCATTCTATTCCTATTTCAGATCAGAGGCTATTCTATTTCCATTTCATTGATCCTCCCGGATTCAATTCAGATCTTCTTCAATCTGCAGATTCTACCTTTCAAATCTGCTTACAATATATATATTCATGTGTATGAGAATAATATGTTTATGTCTTCTGTAGTGCTATATTCATATCTTCTGTCATGATATGTTTATGTCTGCTCTAAATATAATCTAGTCTCCTATAATAATATTTCTTGGTCTGCCGTAATAATATTCCTTGGTCTATTGTAATAATATCTCATGGTCTACCCAAATCTGCCCTTTTATTTGTATTCCTTCTCTTTTTATATCTTCCACAGTGGGAAAAGTCACGTCCCTTAATTTTGATAAGACACATTGCCCTAGTTGGCCCTTTAACAGCCACACAATTTTTATTTATTATTTCTTATTTTGAGTCGACCTCCACAATGATTTTTGTGTTTTAATCCTTATGTGGAATCACAAGGTCCAATATAGAAGATCTAGATTGTCTCAAGAATGTAAAAAAATCCATGTGACAAGTGCTTCCCCCACCAAGAAATGAAGAAGGATTTCTCATGAAGTGGGACTCATCAAAATAGAATATTTCAGGTGCAAAGATTGCAGGGCATTTGATGCATTTTTGTGATTGACCTTTTTTTTCTGCTCTCTGGAGCATTTTTGGGGGAATTTAAAACTCTTAGTGATTTAAGGCATCTCTTGAGTTGGCTAGAACATCTGATGCAGAATTGCTGTCCTTTGTTCCTGCAATGGGAGCCTAGGGAACATATGGTGCTGGGTTTCCCTGATCTCACTCTGCCACACAATGAGGCACATAACCGTGTGTTGGGCTAATGCCTATATCAAGTTCCCCTTCTTGTAAAACAATGCCCCTCAATGTGTCAAGTTTTGGGATCAACCACAGAAATGTCTTCTGTTGTTGATTTTCAGCGAGTCATTTTTCATAATGGGTGAGCTGACCTGCTTTGACAGCTTTATAAAGAGGGGTGGATGGATATTGGGCATATCTTGTTTTCATTGCAATCTGAAATTTACAAAATGAAGTAGTTGGTGCCTTGGACAAGTATTTAGATGCAGTTCTTGTGTATTCTGCTCATCGAAAAAATGTATTTAATCAAACTCTTTGCTTAAGATGTAGGATCTAAGTGTAAGATAATTGCTTGACTTGATAACATTATGCTTTAGTTGTTTTCTGTCTGAGGTTGTCTATTATTTATTTAATTTTTTTGCACACATTCTTAATTTTTCTTTTGGTGATATATATATATATATATATATATATATATATATATATATATATATATATATTGTAGTGCTGTTTAAGTCCATGATCAATCTCTTGTAAGCTTTCTGACTGTGCAATTACAGTTAAAAGTTTTGTTTATGTGGTTATAAATACTATCCAGCTAGATATCATCTAAAGCCAAGATTCTTATTTACTCTACATATCTATGGTTTTGCAGTTTGATGTGACATTTCCAGCTCTGGCATGTTCTATTCTTAGCCTGGATGCCATGGACATCAGTGGGGAGCAGCACCTTGATGTGGTGGGTAATAGATATCTTTTCTCTGTGTTTGAGAGTTTTGTTCACTTGATATCACACAATAGTAGATAGAATGGGAGAAATCACGCTCATGAAAATGCAGGGCATAAAAATATTGTGAGAAATAAATAATTTTTCAATTCTTAGTCTGAATGACATGGATATCAGTGAGAAGAAGCACCTTGATGTGGTGTTTCCAAGATTCTTTTTTGTTGTGTTTTGTTCATTGTCTAAACCATTTTTCAAATGACTTTACATAATGGAAAAGGGAGGAGAGAAATCATGCCTTAATAATAGACGAATAATTTTTTTTCCTTCTGCGAACTTTGAAATAGCAGTTGGCTCCTCCTTTGTCTATGCCAATGGAATTCTCAAGTACTTATAGGGTTGAGCTATTAGAAAAAACATGTGTACAAATTGACAAAAGCATTTAGTTGCAAAGATGGAATATCATATATAACTGACATAGTTTAAATTAACAAATAGCAAGTAATGATCATGTTGATGCCTGGGATAAAAGACTCTATAGTTGCAACCATAGCTTATAGAAATACAGAAACCCTAGAAGCTATAACAATCCTTGCAACAGGGGGATTGTAGCTGGATCATTTACCGAGGTCTTCTGCATAAATGATTTAGAAAAATCTCACGTTTCTTCACTTTTCTTGCCTAATAAGGTACTCTTACTGAATGCCCATCTAGAAATAAGAATTTCTGATAAGTAGGAGATATTTTCCACAGCAAGTCAAATTGTGATATTGCTATCAGGATTTAACTGTTTAGTTTTTGAGTCAAACTCATTGACCCATGTTTCATGAGCACTGGTTCACAAGAATCCATTTCTCATGAGAATGAATGGAACACTTAGCACTTATTGCATCTAGGTGATGCTCACAAAGGGTTTAACCTTGGAGGAAACTCCGTGGTTAAGCGCGCTTGAGCTGGAGTAGTCTTGGGATGGGTGACCTCCCGGGAAGTTCCAGCACTTCACCTCTGTGAGCATCAACTAGATGCAATGAGTGCTAAGTGTTCCATTCATTCTCATGAGAGATGGGTTCTTGTGAACCGCTACTCATGAAACATGGGTCAATGAGTGACTCGAAAACTACACAGTTAAATCCTGATAGCAATATCACAATGATAATTTCTCTTTTTCTTTTCTTTTGATTCTCATGAGTTTGACTAAAAATGGCGATTTTCATGCCCTGAGAAAAATATATAGAGAAATATATTTAAATTGATGTGCTATACACAAAAATAAACATATTTGCATGATTGTGTAAAGAAGCCAAAATAGTGGGGGTTATGTTCTGTGCTTTTTCTATAATGTTTGGTTATGCTCATTTGTCATACAGTGCTTGCTATCTATGGAAAATAAATTATAAGGAAAGTGAAATATAATCAAGAAACAGAATTATTGGTAAATGGTCGAATTTTTCTTTGTTTTGATTCTTATTAATGTGACCTAGATTGATGATTTTCATGGCCTGAAACAATAAAATCAGAGAACAATATTAAAATTGGTATGCTACACATAGAAAGAGGAAAGCTGAAACATTAATTTTATAAAACATTTGCGTAATTATGTAAAGAAGCCAATTTAGTTGGTTGCACTTTGTTTATGGTTTAATAATGCTTGGTTATGCTCATTTGTCATACAGTGTTACCTATGAAAAATAAATTGGAAAGAAAGTTAAACAGAATCAAGAAAAATAATTTTTGGTGAATGGTCTATAATAGATAATGACCAAAATAATGTAATTGAACACACAAATAAAGAGGCATGCAAAATTTATTTGTAGGCATACACATGTATATAAATGTCTACATTATTGTACAGGTGTAATCATGCCATATCTTATCCTGGGGTCTCTGGAAATCTGTTGTACATGCATCATTAAATATTTTATACCCATGCAAGTATCTCTATCCAGAAAACTGATATAAATTCTCAAGTTCTCTATTCGGATTTTATCTGTAGGTTGTATCTTGATGAAAATTGTAACCTTTTTAGATTAATATGAGATACCATTTTTAAGAGAGAATTTTCTAAAGCCATATTGGCAAATTCAAATATTACAGAAGTTCATTTTGATAATAACTAGGATGCTATGGTAATTGAGAAATATTAAATATCTCAAAGCATATTTTGCAAATTTGGATATTTCAGAAGCTTATTTTGGTAATAACTAGGATGTTATGGTAATTGAGAAATATTAAAGACTTTTCTCACTGATCCTGGATTATCAAGATGAGTTATCAGTTCATAGAGTAAACTAATGAAAAGTTTGATTGACATTATGTAAATCTCTTTTTGACTTGCAGAAACACAATATTATCAAGAAAAGAATTGATTCGCTTGGAAGTGTCATTGAGACAAGGCCTGATGGAATTGGTGCACCAGTGGTGGGTTCTTGTTACCTAATCAATTGCCTGATTGTGTGTGAAGAAGCTTCAGTTAGTCGTTTTTGATTGAATATTATGGATAATTAATTATTTTATGCTATTTTCTACTTCTAGAACATTTCCCTTTTAAACTTTTCTGCGAACAACTTAAAAGTTTGCCTGATGTTCTGTTTGCTTTGGTGACTCATATTGCCAATTTCTTTTATCTTTTCTGTTACTACATTCTTGTATAGGAAAGTTCGGTGCATTAGAGATATGGATTTAATTAAATTGATTACATGGAGTATATGTGATAATGTAAGCTTACGTATATGATGGTCATGCTAGACTTTCAAAAAGTACAAGGTAATATTGATTTCCTATATCTTATATGAATTCTAGTTAACACAATTGATTTGTCAGAAAGCTTTTTACTTTACACAGGAGAAATATAGGAAGCTCTAGTTAATACAATTGATTCGTCAGAAAGTTTGTTACTTTATATAGAAGATATATCGGAAAATATTGGAACCTTGAATTAAAGTGTTTTTTATTGGCAAGTCTAGGAGCATGTGAAAATAGGATCTTTATACATTTAATTTTTGTCAGGCAGAAGGGCATTCTAGAGTCTCTCAGGTTCCATTTTAAAAATTTAAACATCAGGGGTAGTGATTTTGTAGCTCAGAACCAGCATGTGAGATGCGACGGTCCAATTCTGAACAATATTTTGAGCCTTGGTGCTTTTGAGCAGTGATAACATTTTCCTTATTATCTTGTAGCTTGAGCATTTTGAACGAGATTACAGGTCTTTTCTGAGTGGGATTTGGTTTCATGTGATAAATAAAATTTCTTGGAGCTACTGGAATCTCTTATTTTAATGTGGTACAGATTGTTATTTTGTGATTTAACCAGATAAAGCACTTGTTTATTTTGATGTGGTGCAGATCCTTATTTTGTGATTTTATCTTGCAAAAGGCACCTCCTGCTCTGCCATATCTAATGATCAAATTTTATGCGTGGTCAAAAACATTATTCAAGGATATCTTAGGAAAGCATACAAACTCTCCATAGGCATAGCATAGAAATCTGAATGCAAAATATATTTTCTCATGATAACCATGAAATCTCAAATTTTAACCTTCTCCCCACGGCCCATACAGTTGTGGCTCTTAATATCCCTTGCTTGAAGCAACTAAATGTTAAGGAAGTTAACAAAATGAGATCTTCACAGGAAATTTTCTTTGATGGTGTCATGGTTTTTTTGTTCTATGTTGATTCCACGTATATCTGTAGTTGATAGTCCTTTGATGATGATGAGTATATCCATAGCTATTACTTGTTTGATTTCAGCTACATGTAATATCCCCATCTTGAAAATATATAAGATTAACACCAAGAAATCTTATACATAAAGACCAATGAAGAAGATTTAAAGCAAAATTGAAGAATTTAGTCATATGATTTATTTAAGGGAAATTAAGTAAAATAATAATTGGGAATTGTATTAAGAAGAGACATGCAAATAGTTGTGATCCTTAAGGGAAAAGGGCATCTAAAGAATTACAAGTAAAGGAGAAGGATATCACGGACAATATTTTTTATATCTGATTTTAATTTCTTATGGAATGTAGATCGTAGTTCAGCAAATAGAGGACGGAACACCTCAAAGACTAGATATTTAAGGACAACAGCTCTTAATTTTTCTTGCCAAGTTAGTGGATGAAAACTCCTAACTTTTGTAAGAAATTTAGGAAACATATCAAGACAATTATACAAGTAAAGTAGCTGCAGATTTATATTAGCCTTTAAATTCAAAGTTAATATTTATCAAAATTATAAGTTTGAAGTCAAATTAATATTTATAATTAATTTATGCAATTATTATTGTTAGTGTGGAATATATATTTAAGGCAAAAATAAGGATTTTTTATCAAGGGACTTTATACTATACCCTTAATTATTCCCTAGTTTCTATGTATGACCATGATTTTGGCCATGCCTCCATGATTGTTGCCTATTATGGCAATGTGGATGT
>MU225430.1:439469-444961 GCA_018584345.1 Thuja plicata
GTCCCCAAAACTTCGTGGAGCGTAGTTTTGAAATAATTACTTTTCTTTTCCGTATTGTAGAAGATTTGAACTCAGACCATTTATGTGCCTAAAACATGAACTAATTTGAAATAAACAAGATTTGAAATAATTACTTTGACAATAAGGCAAACTTGACCCAAGATTTTTTAAAAAATTTAGGATTAAAAGTTGATGTGTTTTTTTGGCATCTAGGATTAGAATCTTTTGAATGTTTTGGTCCAAGAAAGAATTTGGTCATGATGAACTTGTAGTTTCCATAAATCTTATAAATTGATGTTTTTAGTCGTCGTCAAATTCGGTGAATTGTGCTGAGTGCTAAAATTGAATAACTTCATGGTTGGAGTTGCCTTGACCATGTAATTCCATTGCATGATTAGATGTTTTTTTATAAACATGTTAATGTTCTTGTGTTTTCAATATCTTTTGCTATTCTTACAAAGTCTTAACTCATGTAGGAAGAGATTGATTATGTCTGTGAACTTACAAAATATCACCATCTTTCTGTAATATAATTATTTTAGGGAGGTGAATGAATAGAGTTATATGTTATTTATATGCGGATTAAGGGGCATGAGTGATATGGCATGTCCTATCAAGCTGAAAGTTCTCATTTCCATGTAATGACCATTAATAACTAATTGGGATTCATTAGGTCTCGTCTATGACACTGTCACCTTCATTAACCTTTTTTATTCATTTTTGGTCTTTTAGAGCATACATATATTTCCTCTTTTTTTTCCAATATTATCAAGCATTGCATTTCTACTAACCTAATTTTCTTTTAGGTTGCGTTCTATTCATTTAGCTAGCATTACATGTTATTTCAGAATTTATATATCATAACATGTTTGCTTGGTAGTTATGAAAATTTTCTTTTGCATTTTCTTATATTATCATCTTTACTTTTAGAAATGATATTCTATTGAGCCTTCTAAGGCATTAGGATTTTAGGGCACATCAGTTACATTGTGGTGTCCAGTTGGAGAGTTACAATGGAATTTATTTTCTAGTTCGCTAAGTCTCCTTGTGAATGCAGATTGAGAATCCACTTCAGAGGCATGGAGGCAGATTGGAGCATAATGAGACTTATTGTGGATCTTGCTTTGGGGCAGAGCAGGTCCATATTTCCCTTTCAAACAAGCTAAATTGAATAATTTGTTAAAGTGTGCTAATCTAATTCTGAGAGTGCAATAGATTCTTTCTTCATAATTTCTGGGGAATGTTCTTTGATTTGTAGGACATCAGCTTTTCTATTTCATCATGTTGTATCTTTCTTTATTGGCAAATATTGATATAAAAGGAATCGGCAAGTATGACGTGGCTATAATTTTTCTATCCACTTACGATGCTATAGTTTTAATAATGTTAATTGGTTTTGAAGTCATTGATATCATAATTCAAAAATTAGGTTAATTGTCTGGTGTAACTTCATGGATCAATGGTGAGTGAGAACACTTAATGACATGGAAACGAGCTGCAATATAGGTCATATTATCCTTTGGTTGATTCTTTTAATAAAATTATTGATTGCTTAAGCTCAAGATGAATAACACCAGAAGAATATTTTGTAACTAGGTTACTAAAATAATTTTGGCCAAAGAGGTAAACTGTTTGTTGGTTGCATTTATTTTAATTTCTTCATTAGAAATGGATATGAGCCCTTTACAATGAAGTTGTGTATTATGTGCAGGCCTGTGGTTGATTGCAAATTTTTTCAAATTGTTAATGATCAAAGGCGCAGAATACTATTCTTAAGTGTAATGCCCCCAAAATATAAATACCCAAATTTTGTCCTAGGTAACATTTTTTAATTGAAACAAAGTAGGCTTAGAAGTACCTTTCATTTTGATTGAGACTCTGCAAATGCGTTAGGAATCATTTATAATCATAATTCATAAAATAGGTCTCTTTAGTTAGAAATAAGCATATATTGGAAGGATAGATCTAATCACAAATTTACTTAAATCAGTTTACTAGGACAAAACCATAGAAGAGATAAGCTAGGGTGACTTGATAGGGTGCCCTAGAGACCCTCTATCCTAGGCCCAAGAGCGGATATACCATCCCTCTTGGTCTCATGTGGCCCGTGCCATCCATACGAGGTGGGGTAACTGTTGGTGATTTATAGCTTCGGTCAGAGAAATCCCATCAATGAAATCACATGTATAAGTAATTCTGATTATTGACATCATCAGCATGATTAATGATTTGTTAATATGTATGTATACATTTTAATATATATGTGATAATAATAAGTGTTCTTATTATTATACGAATATTTATACATACATAATCATTAATCCTGCTGTTGATATTCGTGGATATGCCATATTTTCAAATATCACATTGAGGTGGTATTTATCTCATACAGTACACGGTGATCTCATAAGGATAGTTTTCATCCGCTCTAGCTAAGAGGGAGTGTTAATGAATTGTAGCTTCGATCAGATTATTCCTATCGATGAAATCAAATGCATAAGTGGCCTATCGGCCTTGAGCATTTGATCACTATCCTTCTTCTGTATTAGTACTATGATTATTGCCATTGTTTATCATACATATGATTATTACTAAGTTAGTAATTATATACGAGTGTATATATTTAATATTGTTAATATAGATATTATTAAATATATACACATATACTTAATATAAACTGTGAATAATCAGATTGTTGATATTAGTCATAATTGATGATTATGTTGTGTTAGTATCTTCATCTAATGATTTACATTATATCAATATTGATATTATTAGATGATATTATATATATCATTAATAATAGCAACATTAATATTAATGTTAGATTAATATGATGAGGCTATATTCATACAAATGATATTAACCGATAACATGAATTATTAATGAAGATTATAATAAGAGACATGTTTTGTAGAGACATGTCTCTACGTTTACGTAGAGGCATGTCCCTACACAACATGCCTCATCCACTATTATATATGCTGAGTGCTTTGTATCTTGCAAACACAGAATTCTATTAGTGCAAAGCAAGTACAAGCATCCACATATATTTAAGGAAAATATATTGGAATATTATATATAGAAAATTTAAAAATACCATAAACTCTAAATCTGATCAAACTTTAACATTAACTATTGAGGTGTCCTATAACCGTTCCCCTCAAACTTTCCACTTCTATTGTACTTCCAATGATTGAACATCCTTAACGCATTTGTTTGCCATGATAGAGGGCATGAGGAGTATTCACAAAAGGGTGCCCCAAAAGTCCACCCTTTTTAAGGCCAAAGGCAGTACCCTTTGTACCCCTTTGGCCCCATGCGATTCCCCGGTCATATACCATGAGGTGGTGTGCTTAGAAGGTGACCCCATCATCGTTCCCCTGCTAGTAATCCCTCATTTCCCCTACCATAGCTGATTACAGCAGTCAGAAAATATAAATATACATAACATCTTATACACATCTTATAACAGCTATCGATTCTTGCCTTCCTCACATTTCACAAGTTTAGCACTTCATTGGAAACAAGCACGTTGTCCTTTCGGTGCTGTGTTGTCATCAATTTCTGTTCAAAAGACAGTTGATTTGTAGTTCAAATCTTGGTTGTTGATATATATTGGTCTGTGCCCCCTTTATTCTTTGATGGAACTTGATATCTCTTTCTAAGCCATCATTTTGGCACAAGGGTTTGTTCTATAAATCATTCTTGGGCTGTGGCAAAATGGGAGATTTGAAACGTAGTGTTGATATGCATTAAAGCATAAAGGATATTGAAATTTTGTCAGATGTCGGCACTGATTAAGGGTTTGGATTGGACCTTGTGCTGCAAAGTATAAGCTAATGTTTTTCGTTCATGAAATTGGTCCCATAAAATATTTGAAATGTACATTAATTTGCATTAGGATTATTGTACGTTGGACATTGAATGAACATTGAACACTAAACCCTAACCAATGATGAATAAACATTGAACATGTTACACGTATGAATCTATGAATCTACATACATACATACATATATCTATATGTATGTATGTATATGTATTTGAAAATGTCTATGTATATGCCCGCAGTACCGGAATCCGACCAAAATTTTTTTATTGCCAAATCCCTGAATCCGAATCCGAACCTAAATCCGAACTAGAACCAGGATTTGCTACTTAGCTTATAGAACAGTAACCAGTGATCATATAATGATTTTCCACCTTTTTTGGGTCAATTTGTTTTGGGTTTCAAGGAATTTTGATTTCTGTGGCAATTTATTATGATTCTTACCCAAACTTATCCTGATTTTTTCTCCTTCAGAATCTTAACCCTAACCCTAAATCCCAATCTTAACTCCAAACTCTAACACTAACCCTAACCTTAACCTGTATTTCCCCTGATTTATTCCTTGTAAACTGTAACAATCTTTGGTTTGCCGAGTTACTCCTGATTTGCAGGTTAGATTCAATCTGGCTGGAGAGTGATCTGAATACTGCACTGATTCATGTCAGTTCTTTCCCATTGCTATCTTCCCCCCCTTTCTTCTGCTTTTTCTAAAGATCCAAGTTTTCAATTGAAATATTCCTTCCATGACAGAATTTCCTTCGGACAAAAAGTAATCAACACCACCTAGTGAAATATGTTACTCATCTTTAAAGCAGAGAAAAGTTTTGTGCAAGTCTACCACGATCGTAGAATTCTTTTGCTTTGCATATCTGTCAGCAAGATATGTATGCAAGTTTTGAGCAGTTTTTTCAGATGGAGATCAAAGACTTGAAGAATTTGGTTTTCCGGCTTCTTAGTCTTTTTTACAGATCCAAATTGAACACATAAAAGAGAAAAATAAAATGAGAAATGCAGAGGGTGCATGATTTCTATGTAGGGGATTGATGACATTATTTTGCCATTAGAATGCAAAGAACACTTTCGGTAAGCATACACCGAAAGATAGGACAAAGAGCAAACCGAAAATGCAGATATAAGAGATCACCGAAAACTGCTAAGTATAAAGAAAACTGACAACACAATTTTGTGTGTACACTGAAAATGCAAAGTGGAAAGGATAAAGAGGAACCCGACAAGCAAGTCATAGTGCAAACCGAGAGAACAGTCAAAGAGGAACCCGAGAGACAGTTCAAGCAGGAACACCGAGAAACAGTCTAACTGACTTCAGAGCATAACCGACCGACAAAAACCGAAAGTCAGTTGCAGCCCGCAAAAAGTGGATCTGACTTCCACGTCAGTTAAAACAGTCATGTTCTATTTATAGAGTCTTGATTTGTTTTTAAATCCATTTCTTTAGGGACAAGATACATTAATGTAAGTGCTTTAATCAGTCTAACTGATTTAAAACATAGACTAGGAGATCAAGGTAAAGTCGTAAATCTGTGATCTTAGAGTTAATATTGTTTTACGTGAAACTTGATTAGGTCAATCTATCTTATAAATAGATGTTGCAATCATTCATTATTAAGGATGTGAGAATAGATGAGAGGATGAATGAAGC
>MU225430.1:445071-461978 GCA_018584345.1 Thuja plicata
ATGTAATCTTAAATGGATCTGTAATCAGCAATAGGAGATTGCATACACCAGGTCAAATTGTAATTTGCTTACATTCTAACAAGTGAAGCAAAGTGTAAAAATCCTTTCAAGGAAGGTGGATTTAACCATCCAACTATATATCTCTTAACCGAGTGCACACTAAACAGTGTTGCTAAAGCTCTTAACCGAATAGTCTTTAACAGGTCTCCACAGATACTCTTAACAGGGTAGATCATCAGAAGTGATCAAATTGTAAGCCTTAACCGGCCCCTTCCAATCTATAGATAGTGAAGAATTTGTGGGTGCATTTCCCACCGCAGTTTTTACTTCCTAACAAGAGTTTTCTGCAATATCATATCTTGTGTTATGTGTCAATTACTTTCATGAATGTTTCTATGAATGTTCACATGTTTGATTAAAGTTTATGAATTGATAAATCTTACATCAAGATAGCATAGAACAGATGGTTGGATAAACAATTGATTACCTAAAAGATAAAGGTTAAAAGATACAAAAGTTTTAGGGGTATTGATTCACCCCTCCCCTCTCAGTACACACTTCCCATTAATTCCAACAGGGATGTGAAGAGATAGATGTTCCATCTACACAAGCTACCTTATATCTGCTGTACATGTTTTTACGCTACCAAAGGATTTCAAGAGGAGTGAAAAAATTCTTGTAATTATCTTCCTTTTTGGGATGGTTCTGTTTAAGAACTCTAGATAAAGCAATATAATAGTGTCAGGTCCATGTATATAAATTATTAAGTTGAAGATGCAGGAGTTCCATCTATGCAATCCACCTTATATCTGCTGTACATGTTATTGCCCTACCAAATGATTTCGAGGGAGTGCAAAATTTCTTGTAAAATGTTTTCCTTTATGGGCTGGTCACCTTATCTAAATACAAAAAAGATTCTGTTTAAGAACTTCAGATAAAGCAATATAATGGTGTCAGGCTCATGTAGATTAAATTTTTATGTTGTATTGACACATGGCTTGAAGATGTCAGGTGCCATATAGGGCCATATTCAGTTAATGGTCTAGGAGTGAGAAAATTGGTTGCATTTATTTGATCATATTAGTCACTAATATGATATGTCTGCTTATAACTGGTGAAACCAGCTAATTTCTTTATTGATCAAGATGTTAATAACTTAATATATAAGTACGAATTTCACATATCTAACATGAATGAAGGTTAACATAAGATAGCGACTTGAACAATGGAACTGTTAGTCATTTTATGTAAATCACTAGGAACATCAATGCTGAAATGCATTTGAAGTTTTTGCTTTATTAAACTTTGCAGTGTAACACTGTACCCAATAACATTCTAGAAAAATGAGATGGACAGTAAAAGAACGAATATATCAAGGTATTAACATGAAAATGGCACCACTTTATTCTTATTATAAGAGTGCATTGAGCACATTTCTTATGTTTTAACTCTCTCTCTGTGTATGTGTGTACCCATATATATATATATATTGTAAGTTACAAAAAATAGTCAGAGCCTTCCTTAGCCAGCAACTCACACAAGCAAAAGAGATCATCCCCTGCATTCACAGATTCCGAAGGACGACTGTGCTCCACTTCAGCCTCCTTTCACACACTAATTGCACAGCAGGGGCCAGGTATGATCTCTTTTTCTAATGCACCAAACCTTCCCATGACAAAGAATGCAACATAAAAATGCTAGAATTCCCCAAGTGACCCTTAATGCAAATTGCATGTAGCTTGGCCCTACATAATTTTAAGTACTTACAATAGGCTGCTGGATCATCTACTTGCTTATAATGTGCTTGAATTCCTTCCACTATGCTTTTGTCAGGAGCCTCCACTTGGTGCAAGTTTCCCTCCTCATCCAAACTGTCCGTGACTGGCAGACATCCCATATGTGGTAGCACTGTTTGCATTATCCAATCCAAAACAATAGGGTATGCAACCTATGACTTAAGCTTTTTCTTGAAATCTGTGGCAATCGTGGTGCAATACTTGAAGATCCCCATGTTTGCAATGCCATCTTGCCCAATTATCTTCATAATTTTTTCAAATGACCCCAGATCAGAAGCAGATTTTTTTTATTCAAGTGTCCATCTGAGATTGCTTTGCCATATAGAAACTCTCTCCCCTTACCTACACATTGCTGCATTTTCATGCTTCCCTTGAAGCTGAGCTCGGTAGGAGTACTAGGAGGTACTAAAGAAAAACACAAAGCTCTACTTGCCACCTCCACGCATAAAGCCCTTTGCACATGTAGAAACGGATAAAAATGGAGATGCCATAATTTTCTGTACACATGCAAGCACTACCATTGCTATGCATTATACATTGTGCCATCTTAGGGAAACCAAGAGAATAATCAAGCCTTTCAATAATTTCCTTGTTGAAAGATAGCACATTCTTAGCATACCTTACTTTACAATGGCAGGCAGCTAAAAGTATAATCTCATTGACAAGACTTAAGGCAGACAATCCATATTAATGATAGGGAGAATTTCCTCTCATGATATCACCCGCACTCACCAAGGAGAGTATGGAACCTGGTCTATCCTAGCCTAAGCAAGAAAATCAGCATGACTAATGGTTTCGTTATAGGAATGAACACAAGACCTCTTTGAATTTTATACAAAGGCTATAAGCCTCAGCTAAACCATTGATTAATTTTCAATTCACTGTGGTTCCCTTTGCTAGACCTGAAATGACAATGGAGAATCACCTTCTGCAATTAATGTTTTACACGTAACAGATAACACCGACTTAAATCCCTCAAGAAAAGCCTCCAATATTACCTCATTATTTGTATAGGTCCCCATCAGGAACAACCTGGCACTGATAAACTTCTACAAGTCATCATTAAAAAGGATACTTGAGATACTTCATCAAAGTTGAGCTTAAAAAGTCCATCCACTAGTTTCTTCCATGAAACCAATTTAAAAGCATTTGGATTTCACAATCCATGTTAATCATTTGCAAAGCGTTTGTAGCAAATCGTGTACTATTTTTTTGCATTGACATTCTGGGTACTCTGTGTTGCATCATCAAGCATAGGCAAGAAAGTGAAGATTACAGATACTAGTAACACCTATATAATGCTGAAGATGCCAGAAAAGGTGGGTTAGCTATGGAAACATAGAAGGCTATTAGAAGTGTGAAATAATACTGTATAAACTGGGAGCAATAAAGGCCCAATGTATACACCATTATTTCACATCACTAATAGCTTCCTCCTATGTTTCCCTAGGTAAATCAACCTTGGCATTTTGAGCATTATAGAAGTGTTAATAGTATCTGCAATCTTCACTCTCTTGCCTAAATTATCCTGTTGATGGATCACAGAGCAGGATTTGAAGTTATCTCCAAAAGCTTTGCAAATCAACATTGTTTGGTTTTCCTTAATAGAGAAATGGATTCACATGGGGTTCTTGATATAGAAAGGGGCACTGGTGCAACAGCATCTTTCCTCTATATTGAGAAGGCTATTATTGTTGTAGCAGTATCTAGCCACTGCTACAACAATTTGCTATCCATTTCCCTCTTAAAACCCCAATGTTAACTATTTTCTACCAACTAAAGTTTGATCTCATTAAGCATATTTTGTAGGCTTCAAGCTTTTGCATATTGAGGACTATATACCTATCTTGTGCATGCAAAATGATCTGCACACATAGATATGTTTATATGCATTTTTTTGATTAAGATCTCTACTTTTCATTTTCTTCTACATGGACAGAGGAATGCATTCATATAGGGACCTTGATATTGAGAAGTGCTTTGTTGTTGTAGCAGTGCCCAGATGCTTTTGCACCAAGCAACAATACTCAAGTTTGATCTCCTTAAGAATATTTTCGTAGGCCACAAGATTTATTTTTTCATCATAAGGATGATTTATATTTTATTATTACTTTAAACTTAAAGCAATTAGTTAATAGTTAAACTCCAGACAAATGTACCAAGGAAAAACGATAGAGTTTGCAACACAATCCACAAAACATGATATCTTTATATACATTATTTTGTTAAAGTCTGTCTTTTTCTTCTTCCTTGATGGATTAATGCATTTGTATAGGGATGTTGATGGCACGTACCAAATGAGGTTAAGTTTTATGATGTCTTGATGAGATGAAGTTCTTTGATGTTGTTTTTATGCAGTCAGATGATGAATGTTGCAATAACTGTGAGGAAGTCCGTGAAGCATATCGTAAGAAGGGCTGGGCATTGACAAATCCCGATTTGATTGATCAGGTAGGAAACTTATATGCAATCCTCATAATTTAGTGCGTGTAGGTTTTGGATTGGTATGGAGGCAAATAACATATCATGGCAACACTAAAATCATTGAATTTAATGTATTGTTAATATAATTATATCTGTATTTACTATTTTCATCTCTTTGTTTCAATATCCAAGTATACTACATTGTTTTATCCACTCACTATGCTAATTTGTATCATGTATTTCCATGTAAGTAATCACTTTTCAATGCTTTGGATATGAAAAGTACAGTCTACTTTGAAACATTGACTTAGCTTACCGATTTATTTGACTTATCTCCTGTTAATGAATTCAAAAGTACAGATGTTTTGGTTCATCATAGATAGTTTCTAATACTAAGATTTTTGTGCTACTCTTGTTTGGTATTGAATACTTTTGTCGTAATTATGTTAACCTAATGTTTCTAGTTTGTAGTTCCAGACGCCTTATTTTAAAGCTTTAAAATGCTAATAGACTTGGTCACCATGGTGGGATTTAGTGGTAACATGAAAAGTGCAACTACTCATTACAAATCAATAATAAATTCCATAGGACTAGAAGGGAGACCACGACAATTAATAAATGTGAAGGCATGGTGTGGGAATGAAGAAGATGACAGGTAGTTGTGTGATGGAAAAAGGAGGTATCCGTGCCATTAAGACATCATGGCTTCCCATTTATTAAAAAAGAAAAAGAACTCATTCTTCTTTATGATACACCTTCAATGAACTATCTAACTCTTCTCCACAGTGATAAGGTATTTGTGATTCTTTTGCTTATAAATTGACTACGTGGAAGTGGCAAAGGGGGGGCAAAAAAAACATAAATAAATTCTGCAGAGATCTTCTTTGTTTGTAGTCTCTTTATGTTGTATTTTTCTCTCACTATGGACAACAAACCCCTAAGAGATGTTGATGAGGGGAGTGATTTGGCTTCATACAAGTGCTTTCAACCATCGAATTGAGCTAGAAAAGGATTGTTTCTACAAGGATTTAGGAAATGGAAATTTTTTGAAGAAGCGCAACCCCTAAACCATAAGCTGCTTTGAAACAATGGGAAGAAGGGAGGTAGCACTTGTGGATGCACCCGACACATGCTAATCTTTGGTAGAACATGTAAGTTGATTTCCTGACATGTTTTTCTGCGATCCTTTTCTTCCTGGGCATATATATTTGGTTTGATAAGGAACCAATGCCGCTATTAGTTTTATTTTCCCGTGCGACTATATATAGACATATACAGGTTGGGATCTAGTGCATTTATTTCCTTGTTTATGGACATGGCCTGTAATCTTTCACAACAATGTATTTCATCCACTTTATGCACGCATGTCTACCGACACATTTATTTTTCCCATTATAATTCGTGACAGAAATTTACCTTTCTTTGTGCTCTGATGGATGTCCAAACCTGAAACCTTTCGATGTGGCACAAATATGTGGGCGGCTAGAAAGAACTTGAATTTATTTTATACCAATTGTCTTTGTTAGAAAGCTTCCTTTTCATATTTTTTATTTATTCTGCAAATCCATTCACGTCATATTTTACGACATTCCCATTTCATGAAATGACATCTCACTGTGGCATGTTGTCAATCACTTCTTCAGGTCCCTTGTTTATGCTCCTTTGTTCTGCATGTTTCCCAAGCTATCTAGAGAGGCATTACACCTTTTATTTCCTGGTAGTTAGTTAATATGGTTGTAAATGAGCTCCCTACAGTATTGTGACCACCTATATTTGTCCAATTTTGTTGAGGAATATCCGTACCTCTTTCAAAGATCCCATTTTATCACAGGCAGTGAGGATGCCGTCAAAAGTTGTTGAGTCTGGCTCTACACCTGCTAATTGCATTTTCCTGAAAGTTTTTAAATATTTTCCACAAAATCTTTTTATGCATTTCCTGCGATCATTGCAATCTTTGGGACTGTATTCCCTTTGTTGTGAGTTTTCTATCCTTTGACCGATGTCTTTACACCATTTTGAAAGCTTCTACCTGTTAAATACAAATTTACAAATGATATGAATAGATTCAATTAACCACCAGTTTGTGTCATCTATCTTTATCACTGTGAAGAGCGTTGTCCAAATAACACTTGCTTTCACACGTCTGCCATTTTATTTCAACAATTTTTACCACTTCATCATTGCTAACAGCTATTGCTGGTTTAGTTTCTTCTTTCATTTATTGTCCTTTTAAAACCGACACTAATCTTTTAGCTTATTACTTTCTTTCTTAGTTAGTATTAAGCTTTCCTTAGAATTTGAGTATTAAGCTTTCCTTAGAATTTCTAGAGCTTAAGTTTCACGTAAGAAATCATTTACCAAGCTCTTAGATTTCAAGCCGTTTAGATTATAAGTTTATGAAATTTCTTTAGAAATTTCAAAAGTAACTTTTTATTTTTAAGAGTTTCTTCATATAGTTTTAGTAGTTCAAAAATAACTTCCTTAGTAGTTAAAATTATCTTTCTTAGAAATATAAGATCTATTTCTTTTAACAATTAATTATTCAATCTATTTTTATTTATTTATTTAGCCTTAAAATATAAGATTACATGAAAGGTCGAATAAGGTAGAAGAGTAGTGACCATCATTCGTTTATATAAGGGAGTAAGGAAAACTTTATTTTTAGGCTGTATATAGATTACAATTGACATAACTTATCAATGGATATAGAAGGAGAATGTTTGCCAAGAAGAATAAAGGATCCAAACATCCATGTAAAGTAGTTATGAACATTTTAGACTTTGTCAACTCATGGGTTATAATTAAAATTGGACCATCTTAAAATTTCATTATTTGATTACACTTCTATATTAATATTACATTAATTTGTCACTCCATATCAATTGTGATAGGCACTTCAAACTCATCAGTGTTTTGGAGAATAGTCCAAATAGACAATATAATAGAAATGATCTAGAGGCCCTTTGGTTGAAATATTCACTTAAAGGGAACGTAGGGAGTAACCCATGTTTGTACACAAGGAATAGACATCTTATAACCATAAAAAGATGAGGCTCCTCTTTTTGATAAATGAAACAAAGAAGAAACAAGTATCTACAAGGCAGAAGATTTTGTGTATAACTTAGTACCTGTAACTTTATGGTAGATTGTTTGACTATACAATAACAAATCAAAAAATAATTTAGGAGGCATGTAGAACTAATCCAGGCAAAATACCACATTTACAAATAGAGGATCATGAAAAGGTATTGGGTCCTGTGGGAGGCTTATAAAGTGCAATGGGCTTATTTTAGACTTTCAATTGTGTTGAAATTGAGGAAACAGGTTGCCACAAATATTTTTCCTCAAAATTGATATCTTTGAAGTTGCATTAATCAAATTACTTGTAATTCAAAAATTTGAGCAATAGGACAGAGATTGATTGCTGTTTTGAAGTCTTATTTGCTTTATTTCTGCTTAAACTTATTTTCCATTGTTATGACTTGAGAAACAAGCCTTCACCAACACTGTAGAAACTTGCATTGAAAGTTAAAATTTTGTTTGGTTGAAGGAACTTCACAGGTGACAGAATTATATTTTCCATTGGCTTGTGATCTTTTGTAGTGTAAAAGAGAAGGCTTCCTTCAAAAGATTAAAGAGGAAGAAGGCGAAGGATGTAACATATATGGGTATATTGAGGTGAACAAAGTGGCTGGCAATTTCCATTTTGCTCCAGGCAAAAGTTTCCAGCATTCAAATATGCATGTACATGATCTCTTGGCATTTCAAAAGGAGAGCTTCAATGTAAGTGGCTGATTGGCTTTGTCTTTGCTTCTAAAGAGTTTGTTTCATTCCCAGTTTAGTTACTAGCCAGGAGATAGTTGTACTGTTCTACACAATACTAAACATGTAAACATGGTGATTTGCAGGTCAGTCATAAAATACATAAATTGAGTTTTGGAGCCCATTTTCCTGGAGTTATAAATCCTCTTGATGGGTAAGTAAGGTGGTTGCAATGAAATGACTTTGCTTAAATAAGTGCAGTGCTTGCTTTGATTCGATACACTAAAGTAGAAGAACTAGATGCAGATTGAGTTAGTTTTATCTCATTTGGTTCTCTTGCAGAGTAGAACAAGAACAGCAAACTGCCACTGGCATGTACCAGTATTTTATTAAGGTAGGAATACCATGTTTATCAAGGTGTTGCTGTTGTTCCCCTTTATGATCCATGAGGAATGATTTTTTAAATGCTGTGAAGTTTTATACATTTTTTTGAAGCAACTTTGGTTTTGATGTCATATCCTTTTTACTTCTTTCAGGTGGTCCCAACTGTTTATACTGATATAAGAGGGAACAAGATCTTGACTAATCAGGTTAGTATGGGGTTGGAGTATCAAGTTACATTTTATACATGCACAATAGCAATAGTTATGTAAGATGAGTGCCATAACTGCAAATTTAATATGGTTACTTGTAGTTCTCAGTGACTGAACACTTCAAAGCCGCAGAAATTGGATTAAGCCGGTCTCTTCCTGGCGTGTTTTTCTTTTATGATCTTTCCCCAATAAAGGTGAGCACAAGCACAATTGTAGTTTACAGTTCTCTTTTTCTCAAATGTGTTAATGAATTTTGTTGTTTTTGCATACTTTGGTATCAAGAGTATGCTGTAATATTTTATTGTGGATGTCACTATGAATACCTTTATATCTGCGTGTTGAATGGTAAAATGGAATGTACTACAAATTCATTGTATGCAGTTTTACTTTTAGGTGATTGTGAAGCTGGTAGATTCTGTTTTCTCTTTCCTTCAGCTACGTTGAAATCTTGTAACCTATATAGATTCTTGGAGTTGCACCAAAAATCATTGCTTGTGCAATAAAATGGGACAAATACCCCCCTTATCACATGGTTTCAATGTTACCCAAAGATGCCCCCCGGGGACAACCTCCTCTCTTAGACAACTAGGATGTTTTGGGGAGTGGGATGGGACGTTTCTTCTTTCCCTGCTCTTATCTCCTGTGGCACACACAAAAAAACTGATAGAAAAGCAAAGCAATAAAAAGAACATTCTGATACAAATAAATCCCTAAAACTGCGGCCCACCAATCCCCTAAACCATGTTATGTTATGTCTATGATTGTCAATTTGTCAGTTTACCAGATGGATTATGAAATCAATAGATTGTTGTTATACTTGTAAAAATTTCAGCTTGCTTTAGTTTGTTTCAAGTTGTTTTTAGATATATTTTAAATTTTAATCTATCTATATCTTAAATATTCAAATATTAGCCTTTATACATTACTTTAATGTCCTTCTCTGTCCCCCAGTGTCTTTGAAACCCCTTCTCCCCTTGTCTGCAAGAAGTATAGAATTACTAGGACTTGGATTGGAGTACATTTTGTGTTCTTGGGAACAAATCCACCAAAATTCATGGGTCTATAATAGTATATTAACTTGTTTGTTAATTCATGGAATATTAATTAAGATATTGATTTATAGTATATAAATTATTACTTATTTCAATTTTTGATAGAGTACTGAGTGGTCTAGTAGGGCCCTTGCCAATGAAATAGCATTACCAAATAAATACAGTGATCCGTTAATGATAAAAATTGATAGCCAACTAAACAATAACCTGAGGCTAGTCGAAAACAAGGGGCCTGTTGTGAGGTTTTCACACCATCGCCCCATTGCAAATGGGGACCCCCCTCCTTTTGCAAGCAGTAGGAGTGGTAGTCTTTGGCAGTAGCTCTTTTTGAAGCCCCTCTAAGTGAGAGATTTGAAGCTTGGGGATTTGAGGTTTGTCCTTCCTTCAATCGGTGGAAAAACACCATGGGTGGATTTGGATCATTTTGCTGAGATTGAGAAATTTTGTTGTCTTCCGCCCTTAGTGGCCTCTTTCTTGGCTTGAGGTTGGTATTTTTATGGCAATCTAGATTTTGAACATAAACGATAATGATTTGCAAGATCAAAATTTTGGCCAAGTCTGGTAATTTTCTGAGAATGCTGATTTTGCAAATCCAAATTAAAAGATTTGGATTAATGGATTGATTTTGTGATGATGGCTAAATTCTGAAAATTTCAAGTTTAAGTGTGAAGATTGGATTTTCTAAATTGGAAATTTTGGTCTTCCAGCTTTGGCATTTTCGTCCAGTAGGCTCCTGGGAGGCATCCCCACGCATCCGGGTTCCTGGGATGAGCTTTCAACAGGCACCCACAGGGCACCCGCCTCCAGATCTGCATCCACAGGCATCCGCATCAGCATCCGGGGCACACCAAGGAGCATCAGTATCTTAGCATTTAGGGGCTGTGATCTTGAGTAAAGTCCTCCACCACTGGGGAAATCATCGCCAAATCTGTTGCCTGCACTGTCACGTTGGGAAGAACCATAATGATTATCCACTCACATATTGTTCTTTTGGGTACCAAATCCTCCTAATTATAGAATCTGCTGCAATAGTGCTTCTAGATCTGAAGGTGCCTCTCTCTGCAATACCCTCCAAACCTAAAATGAATTTTATCATGTTCAGGGTTGTTGGAATTGAACAAGAAAAAGTTGTCTCCATTCTGTGGTTGGCTGTTGGATACTATAGCATGATACAATAGATCACATTCCATACCTATCACTTGTTGCTTCCTAATTCTCAGACCTCTTGTTGTAGACACTTGACATTGCTTGGTAATAAAACCTTTAAAGTCCATAATTCCGTACTAAAACAAAGAACTTATATACCGTTGTGACAAAAATTTGCACCCTTGCTTGGCGTTTGACCCCCAAGCAACCTTGTGAAACATGGCAACGACCTCCAAGTGTGGGACCTTGACGAGTGAGGTCGAGTCTCCGGAGAAGGTCCACTTCCTTTCCAATCAGGGTGCATTGTTGAACCAACCCAACACTTGTAAGCCTACTTCTAACCTAATCTAACAGCGTGCAGTGGAAAAGGGGAAAAGGATTGCAGAAAAGTAAAGGGGGGTGATGCACTAGACCAAAACATTGATCTTCCTTGCCTCAAAGTGCACAAGACATCAATAGAAACTACCCAAACTTACACAATTTCTACACAATTTCCTAATTTATCATCCTCCTAGATCACACGAAGGTTAGGACTCAATGATATATTGCCAAGAACCCAAGTTCACAAACAAGATCTATTCAGCACGTCAACACTGCCATATAATCAGGAAACAGAAAATTGCATCGAAACAAGGCAAAATAATTTACTCAGGATATTTGGACTTGGAAGGAGGTAAACAGATAACTTTATTAACACAAGGCATGGCAATGTTTACATATACCTTTGAAATAAAGGTCATCACTTATAATAAAGTGTAGAGGTGGCAAGACAATACGCTTTGCACATGCCAAGGTTTAATTTCATCCCACTTCAGAATGCAGCCTCTAACTTTACCAGTGACCACTTTTCTTATGCCTTATTAGCGTTAATGAAATTGTAGGCCTTTGAGCACGATACTGGTTTCTTGCCACAAACCAGGAAATAAGTGGTAATCAAAGGATCCAATCTATTCCAGAATTTCAATTAGTCATTGATTTCTGCTGACAAAGGATCTAACTCTATGCTTAAGTTGGCCAAAACAATTTGGACACCTTAGGAAAAATCATCAAAATGGTTCTGAAGCTCCAAAACCTTGTTCAAAAAACTTTTTAACTTCCAACAATGGGCAGATGTCTTAGACAGCTCAGAGATCACTACCATAGAGTCTCCTTCCACTATCAGTTTCTTACAACCCACGACAGATCCAAATTGATACCTTGCACCACTGCCATCCACTTTGTTTCATTATTTGTCCTGGTACTTGAAAGAATTTATCCCTCTTTCACAAACCAACCATGCTTATTCCTCAGTACACATCCAGCCCTTGCCAAACCTGGTTTGCATCCAGAGTCATCATAAAAAATTAAGCTTTAAGAATCCCTTAGGAGATTTATTCCGAAATTGATTATGATGTACCAGAGTTTATCAATCTCCCCTTGAATGGGCTATTTATAGCATACAAGTTATTAATGCATTAGTTCAAATAATATTAATTAAAATGTAGATGAAAACCATGTATTCTTTCAATGATATACAATGAACAATAAATTCCATGACTATAATAATAACAAAGTTAATCTATATACTTTTTTTGTATAATTATAATATGATTATTATTAGATTATATTATTATGTTATAATTTTGTCTGAAACAAACAACTTTTTTTTAGGAAGTGCTGGGTAAACTTTTTAATGTAACCGGTGACACTGGCACGGCATGCTGAATGCTTTTGAGCTGGAGCTGTGAACTGGTGTGAGGTCACAAATGGGGAACCTCATAGTTGGATAACTCGCCAAGGCTGGAAAAAAAATTCGGCTAGTTTTTGGCAAAAACTTGACAAAAAACCCGGGAACTTAAAAAATTGCTTAAATTTAATTAGAAATGCATTTTTTTGCAAAATTCAATGAGAAGATGCACCCAATGAGTCAATTAATGAGAACACAAAAGAAACAAGCTGAGTCTAGATATATTTTAATGCAAAGTGGGTACAAAATCACATTCTCATGAGGAATGCTGATGGCTGGAAGAAAAATACTGAAATAGTAAATAGTTTCTGTAAAACTAAAAGTAAATACATCATTACAATTACATCTTCCTCTTCCAAATTCTAGTGAAAACTAAGGGAGAGGTAGAACTAGAGGGTCTAGTCCTAGAAGCCTGCACTGGGCATGACTATGCCTCCTCACTTGGTATGTCTAACTCAGTGTGTGGCTCGTCCTCCATCTTGGATTAGCTTCTCCTGGCACTGACAATGACTCCTCATCCTCCACAATGTGCTAGGAACCTATGTGTTCCTTCTGTTTATTTTGTTAGTGTAGTGTTGTTGGACGCAAATGCTTTGTAAGTCGTCCCGTGAGTATATTTTAAATCCCACATGCATAGGTAGTAATACTTTTCTAGATTGTATTTAGTATATAAGTGTGTTGAGGCCTTTGAATGGTACCGACAAATTTACTGTATTGAGCTTGCTCAAAGGAGGTTACCCCCTCAAAGTGACCCGTGATCAATAGATTCACTCTGAGTTCTACTGTTGCTCTATATTTCTGTTATTTCGTGCATTTTCATTAGACTGCTGTAGGAGGTTCCTCTCATCTGGTATCAGAGCACTTTCTTGGGCTCGCTGGGTGGAAATTCTGTCAATTTTTTCTCCGTCGTGGCCTTCAGGTTCCTTTTTCTTGCATCTGGGTTCATTTCAATTTACATAAATTCTTGTTATTGCAGTACTTAATTTCAGTTTTTAGTATCTGAGTGATTTTCCCTGAGTCGACTGTTTTAAAAAAAAGAGTAAATTTTTTTCTGTTTTTTAGCCATAGCTTCCTTGCTTTCTTTCCGTTTCCTCTCAAAGTCCTTCAGAACCCCCGAAATACCATTCCGCATACTTCCTTGAAGACCCTACCCCAAATTCCACATATCGAAGCCCTAAATCCCTCATTTATCTAATTTTAGGGTTTGCCCTAACTTTCTCGCTTCTCAGCCAATCGCCACCAAATCTAGCCACAAGGTTCATTTCCTAATTCTGCTCCTTTGTCCCTCTTGGACCGCTCGTCTCATTCCGCCTCCCCACCCCTGAAACCCTCATCTTTATTTTTCCCTTTTCATCAGAAAGTGTCCAACCACTCGTCCAACACCCATTTACCATTTGAGTTTTGCCCAAATCCAAGTTTGCCCTAACTGAAAAAGTTTCTGTTTCTATTGTTCTACCCATTTAAAAAAAAAACTGCTATATGGTTCACACGTACAGGAGCAAAAATCATGGAGGAGGAACTTGCATCCCTCAAGACCAAACTTCAAGATTTGGATGACAAATTTCTCGGTCTCACTCTTCAGCATTCAGCCATGAACCGAAATCATTCTGGAGACGCTGGGTTCTCTTCTGGCATTTTTCGTGGAACAAAGCTTGATTTTCCTCGCTTCGATGGTGCTGATCCGACTGGATGGATTTACAGGGCAGAGCAATATTTCAGCTTGCATAATACTCTGGATATCAACAAGTCCCACTTGCATCTTTTCATTTGGAACATGAAGCTCTTCAATGGTTCTGTTGGTACATCAAGGCTAATGTAGACCCAACATGGACAGAACTGTGCACACTCCTTTTGGAGCGCTTTGGCCCTAGTGCTTTTGATGACTTCACAGGAGCACTCACTAAACTTCGCCAAACAGGCACTGTAAGAGAATACCAGACAAAGTTTGAAAAATTAGCTAATCACACAGAGGGATTGTCTGATGAATTCTTCCGCAATTGTTTTGTCAGTGGTCTGAAGGATGCACTTCGCTCTGAAGTAAAAATGTTTCGGCCCACTACGATGATGGAAGCCCTTGGGTTGGCTAAGTTAGCAGAGGACAAGATTAGTGCTCTACAACGTTCTAGATCCAATTTTGTTCCATTCAGAAATACGGGTTCTCCACACCCTCAAGTCATGCCAACTCCCAAAACTACTCCTATCAAGCACTTGTCTGAAACAGAGATGTGAGCCCGGCGAGAAAAAGGCCTTTGTTATAATTGTGATGAGAAATGGTCCCGGGGCCATAGATGTGTTCAGCAAAAGCTCTATCTCTTGGATGTGGATTCTCCACCTGAACTAGAAGAGTATGTAGATGCTCATGAAACAGTAGATGATGAGGTTGAGCCTCAACAGCTTGAACCTCCTTCGCCAGAAGCCCAACCAGAGATATCTGTCCATGCTTTGGCAGGAGTTACTACCCTACAAACCATGCGGGTCCAGGGTTTCTTCAAGAAGATCCCTCTTACTATACTCATTGATTCTGGTAGCACTCATAACTTCATTGACCCCTGAAAAGCCAAACAGGCTGATTGCTTTGTCCATCCCTGCTCTAGCTTTGAAGTCATGGTTGCCAATGGGGGCACTTTACCTTGCAAAGGGAAATGTCGCAATGTGCGTCTCTCTATTGGAGATTATAACTTGCGCTCTGACATGTTTTCCTTGCCCTTAGGTGGATGTGATGTGGTTTTGGGCGCCCAATGGTTACGCACTCTTGGCCCCATTCTATGGGATTTTGCTGAACTTTGGATGCAGTTTTCAGCCAATGGACAACAACACACTTTGAAAGGCTTACAACCGGGGTCTCTCAGCATCATCAGTTCACATCGTATGGAAAAGCTTCTTAAGAAGAATTCAAGTGGTGTCATCGCTCAGCTCCATTCCATTTAGATGCAACCATCTGCGGTCTCTAGTACTCCTGTAGATCTACAACAAATTTTGGATAAGTATTCAGGTGTATTTGCTGAACCTGTGGGATTGCCCCCTTCTCGCCCAGAGGATCACCGCATTTAGCTCCTTCCTGGCAGCGTTCCGCCCAACATCAGGCCCTACCGCTACCCATTTCATTAGAAGACCGAAATCGAGATGCTCGTTCGTGACTTACTGAAGCAAGGTATTATTCGCCCTAGTACTAGTTCCTTTTCTTCTCCAGTTCTGCTTGTCCGCAAAAAAGATGGGTCCTGGCGACTCTGCATTGATTTCCGAGCACTTAATCATCTCACCATAAAGGATAAGTTTCCCATTCTGGTTGTTGATGAACTTCTTGATGAGCTTCATGGCGCTCGTTTTTTCTCCAAGTTGGATCTTCGTTCTGGTTATCATCAAATTAGGGTTAATGAGGAGGATATCCCTAAAACAGCCTTCCGCACACATGATGGTCACTATGATTTTTTAGTCATGCCCTTTGGCCTCACTAATGCGCCTTAAACATTTCAGGCGGTGATGAATAAAATATTTCGGCCATACCTCCGGAAATTCATTCTGGTCTTCTTTGATGATATCCTCATATATAGCAAAACTTGGGCTGAGCATCTCCATCATCTGGAGCTTGTAATGAAACTTCTCTCTGATCGTCAACTTCGTGCGAAACAGTCTAAATGTGTGTTTGGCCAGGAGGAAGTCGAGTATCTCGGGCATATTGTTGCACACCAAGGGGTTCGGGTGGATCCTACAAAAATAGATGCCATGAAAAAGTGGTTGCATCCTCACACTCTCAAGAGCCTTTGGGGTTTTTCGGGGCTGACTGGCTATTACCGCAAGTTTGTCAAGAATTACGGGAAGATTGCAACACCATTGACAGCTATGTTAAAAAAGGATGCTATTACCTGGACCCATGTTGCTGAGAATGCGTTTGAACAACTGAAACAAGCTATGTGCAGTAGACCTGTTCTCATTATGCCAGATTTTTCCAGGCCCTTCACTATTGAGAGTGATGCTTGTGGCAATGGATTGGGTGCTGTTCTCCTTCAAGATGACCATCCTATTGCATTCACTAGCAAAGCCCTTTCTGGTAAGAATCTAGCCCTATCTACTTATGAAAAAGAAATGATGGCTATTTTGCATGCTGTACAGAAGTGGAGGCCATACCTCCTAGGGAGTCATTTTTGCATCAAGACAGATCACCAAAGTCTGAAATACTTCCTGGAACAACGAGTATCCTCCCTTGCACAACAAAAATGGGTCAGCAAACTCATGGGGTATGATTGTGAGATCACCTACAAGAAGGGTAAGGACAATATTGTAGCAGATGCTCTTTCTCGCACATTTGATGATCAAGCTTCCCTTTCAGCTATTTCTATGCCAATTCCCAATTGGTTAGAATCTGTTCAGCAGGGCTATGTCAGCGACTCTTCTTTATCTCAAATCATTC
>MU225430.1:469577-491806 GCA_018584345.1 Thuja plicata
TTTTGCATACCAAGTGTTTATGTTAATGCCACTTGGCTGTAAGTGCATTAATGCCATCTTAGGTCGCATCCAAAGTGTTTGTCATAATTACTAGTTGCTGTAGCTGCATATTGCAAGTAGTTTCAGTAACATAGATGCATTGAATATTGTCAAAATAAGTTGCACATTCATGTTAGGTCATTGTTTAGTCAATTTTGAGTCTTTTTGCAAGCATTCTCATTGATGCTAATTGAAGAAAAAAGTCATTAAAGCAAACTGAAATGTTATATCAGTCATATGACCCTTGTATGTGAAGTGTTTGACAAAATTTCCAAGGCCAAAAATCAAAAGTTTTCAATCAGATTTGAGCAGGGTCATTACATTGGACAATGGAGTTATGTTAGTTGTAACTTCTCAATTGTTTGCAGTTAGCCGACCCACTTGAGGCATCCTATTTATACCATCTTTCTTTTGTTCGATGGGAGAGATGTGTGAGTGAAAAGTATATTGTTTGGGAATGTAAAGTTTAGAACACCTTTGGAAAGAGAGTCAAATTGTGAAGGAGTTTTGAATGATAATAATCATTTGTCAGCATTGGTGATGGAATTCTGAAATACTATGAAAAACATGTTTGCTGAAGTGATACAACCTTAAGGAGAAGGAAAGCTAACTTGTTTTGAATGTTTGATAATCAGATATATTAGTGAAGGTAGTTTGATTTGTTAGCAGTGCTTTCATTTTGTTACTTCAAATTCATTCTAAGATTGCTGACAAGACTTGTTTCAGAATTGGCTGATAACACAGAAGTTTTTCAGATTTGTGTGTGTTCAAAAATTTCAGAGTTGGTGCTCAGTTCATTATTTTGTTGTTGTGAAATAGTTGGTGCTCTTATCAGGGATTTGGTGATTCCTTGAATTGGTGCCCTAAAAACTTGTAAATTCTTCAATCATGAGGCTGGATTAAGACAATAGCAGCAATTTCTCACTGGGGTTTTCCCATCCTGGGTTTCCACGTAAAATCTTACGCACTGTTACTTGTGTGGTTGCATTGCTTCTGGTTTCAGTTTCATTTACTTTCAGATTTTAGTTTGAAGTTTAACAAGTTTAAATTTTATTAAGATTCGAAAGTTTGTATCTACTACTGATTCATCCATGTTAGAATAATTATTTCCTTTATTAATGGTCAATTATGTAAATAGTTAGTTTAGGTTCTCATATTTCAGTTTACTTAGAATCTTATTTATTTTAGACTTTCAGTTTCTTTTAGAAACTCTTGCTATGTAATTGCCTATAAATGTTTCTCATTTGACCAATAATAAACAAGCAATTACCTGTTTCATTTTGTTTCATGGTATTGGAGCAGGAAAACCAAATTTGTTTTTTTCAAAATAATTCAAATGAAAATTTTTCAAGTTGTTTGAAAAACAAATTTTTTCAGTAAAGGTTTTTTTGCGTGGATTTTTGGGCTGGTATTCTCTCTTTAATTTGCGAGTGAAAAATCGTGTGGAAAGGTCGTTTGTCTACAAAACCCGTCTGTAAATCGCGTGTGATTTTGGTATTTCATTTGGCGTGCGACTTTAGTTTTTACAACCTCCCATCGTCTTCTGCGCATAACATTCTTTTAAGAGTTTCTTTCACACGTTTCTTTGGCTTCTATACGAGTTGTTTGAAGATTTTCTACCGCCGTTTCTGCATCTTCACAAGTTTTTAACTTCATACTATGTGTTCTAAAAAGTGCGATTTCCTATTCGTGTCTTTGTTAGGAAAATTAATGTTTACATTATATTTGAAATGTTAGTAATTATGTAAATGTAGAAAGGTAATTACTATTGTAATAGTGATGTTAATAAACAACTCACTATTATAGGTTTGGATGGTTAGTCATATATCGTTGAAATAATAATATATCATAATAGTTAGTGGTTAATGTGTTATACCTGTGAATGGTATTCCAGGATATTTGTTATAACACCTTCCTATTAAATAAGAGGTTGTTTGGCTATGTAAGTGACTATATATTAGCCATGTATTGAGTGTTGATAGAGAGGAAGCACGTAATATTTTATTTTTTTAATTTTGCCTTCTTGACTTCTTGTATCCACCCATATTCCAATATTGTATCATAGCTAATTTTGGGTTGATGAGATTATCTCCAGCCCGAATATGTGGAATTCATCTATTATACTGTGATTTTTTTGAGTGCCTAGTTTTTCTTTGCATTTGGACGACTCTCTTCTTGTTTGCAAACCTTGGCATATCTGTGAGATCATATGCACTCTTGACATATCAATAATCACAATATTCCCTGGCGAGTGTATTGATGGTTTTTTTGTATTAAGCAACGATTTTGTTTCAGAGTGTTCCGTATTTTAGATGAAATTCCTCTCTGTCCGAGTTGGGTCACCGCTTAGATCTTTGGCGTTTCTCCTCACAAAGAACCTTGAGTTGAAGCTATTGTTCTGAGGTGGGTACAATCTGCTTTTCAAAGACGAAGAACATGGCAGGCCCAACTACCAACCCTCAATAAGGATGAGCTTGATATTGTCATTCCCACAATAAGGAACTTGGATTTTCTGAAGACGTGGAGGCCATTTTTCAAGCCATACCCTTTGATCATAGTGCAAGATGGAGATCCGACAAAGGTCATCAATGTGCACAAGAGCTTCGATTACGAATTCTACAATCTGAACGACATCAATAGGATCCTCAGTCCCAAGGCTTCCTGCAACTCCTTCAAGGACAATGCTTGCCGCTACTTCGCCTACGTGGTCTCCAAGGAGTACATTTACACCATTGATGATTCATCCATGAAGGAGATCAATACGCTAGAACAACACAAAGAACTTGTTTTGCCCGTCAACGCCATTTCTCTTCAATACCCTGTATGATCCATACAGGGAGGGTGCGGATTTCATTCGCGGATACCTTCTTATTCCGTGCCATGAAACCCCCACTATCATTCCTTATGGTCGCTTGCATAACATACCTGACTATGATGCCCCACTCAGTTCATCAAACCCCAGAAACACAATACTCGGTTTGTCGATGCAGTTCTTACAATTCCGAAGGGCATGTTTGACACATTGTTCTGTATGTTCGTAATGAATTTGGCCTCCGACCACGAGTTGATTGGCCCTGCAATGTATTTTGGTCTAATGAGCAATGGGCAGCCTATTGGTCTATACTCTATACGATGACCTGTGGGCAGGCTATTGTGTAAAGGTGATATGTGACCAATTTGGGTTTGGGTGTGAAGATAGAATTGCCATACATTTGGCAGGGTGAGGTGAGTAACCCATAAGTCGATTTGAAGAAAGAGTACAAGGGAAATCGTTTTGTTTATGAAATCGGTGTTGTTAAATAGTATTAGTTTTTAGAGAAGTAATTTATGTATTAGTTTAAAAGTCTAAGTAATAACAACCGTTCCATATGGTCATTGGCTTAACATACCTGACTATGATGCCCCCACTCAGCTCATCAAACCCCGGAAGCACAGTACTAGGTTTGTCGATGTAGTTTTCACAATTTTGAAGGGCATGTTTGACACTTTTTTCTGTATGTGTGCAATGAATTTGGCCTCCGACCATGAGTTGATTGGCCCTGCAATGTATTTTGGTCTAATGAGCGATGGGCAGCCTATTGGTCTCTACGATGACATGTGGGCAGGTTGTTGTGTAGAGGTGATATGTGACCAATTTGGGTTTGGGTGTGAAGATAGAATTGCCATACATTTGGCACAGTAAGGTGAGTAACCCATAAATCGATTTGAAGAAAGAGTACAAGGGAAATTGTTTTGTTTGTGAAATCGGTGTTGTTAAATAGTGTTAGTTTTTAGAGAAGTAATTTATGTATTAGTTTAAAAGTCTAAGTAATAATATTTTAAAATAGGGTCGGTTTTTATGAGTCATTTACTATTGAGTAAAAATGTAAAAAATTGTTGTGATTGGGCGCATTATCGCTTGTATGTGACACCCATCTTGTTGGGGAGGAGAATACGTTCTTTCCTCACAAATTGACAAAATGAGCATCCAAAGCTAAATTTGCTAAGATAGTATCAAATTTATTGGAGGATGGAGGCATCGGAGACTGGAGGACAATCAACGTCCTCTCGTCAGTCACCAACGACGAGGTTGCCCATCAACTTTGGTGGCATATTATTTTCTAGTATGCAACTTGATATGCTTTGTTTTCAGTATTGTAGGTGGTGTGAATAAGTGGAAATTTCACATTGTGGGGGGGAATAATGCACAATTTTCCATTCCTAGTTTGTGATATTTTTGGTGATTTCCATTCCCTGATGTGCAAGAATAGTGGCCAATAAAAGCACTAGAGTAAGTCAGTTCATGGATCTTGAAAGGGTTTGTGGGAGGATCCAGAAAAGCACACGAGATGGAAAGATGGTGGAGGTTCCTGTTCATGTCAAGGTTTGTGGTAAGCTTGTTTAAAACCATGGGAGGAGAGCCTTTCTTTGGATCAAGGTCATGAGTCAGTTGGACATGCCACAAGGGTGAACATAATGCAGAGTGTGTGAATGTTTTTCTACCATGTAAACATTAAGGGGGGGGGGGATGTTAGGAAAATTAATGTTTACATTATATTTGAAATGTTAGTAATTATGTAAATGTAGAAAGGTAATTACTATTGTAATAGTGATGTCAATAAACAACTTACTAATATGGGTTTGGATGGTTAGTCATATATATTGTTAGAATAACAATATATTGTTAGAGTTAGTGGTTAATGTGTTATACCCGTGAATGGTATTCTAGGATATTTGTTATAACACCTTCCTATTAAATAGGAGGTTGTTTGGCTATGTAAGTGGCTTATATATTAGCCATGTATTGAGTGTTGATAGAGAGGAATCATGTAATATTTTATTTTGATTATTCTGCCCTCTTGACTTCTTGTCTCTGCCCATATTCCAATAGTCTTTCCCTATGTTTCAACGCAATTTTTTGCTTTCGTTTTCATCTGCATTCAAATGTGAATTTTTGCTAGGGTTTTCTGTTACAGGCTTCAAGCCTGTGATTTTTTGTTCGACCCAGGGTTTCAATGACAGGCCTGGCTTTGTTTCTACATTGTGTGCATTTAGAATAACTTTTGGTCTCTGTACTTTCAGAATCGGTTTTTCTCTAGGGCACGTTTTTTTCCTAGCTCCTTATTGGCTACAACCTAGGGTCTCGAAAAATATTCTTGGCATTTGTTATTTTCAGTGCCCTAGGGTTTTTGTAGTTTTTTGCAACCATTTCTACCTTAGGACCTGTGGATTTTTTATGTGCACCTATTCGAATTTGCATTAGGATTCGTGCCTAATTTTTTGTGCCTCTTTAGATTTTTAAATTTGCAGCTTCTGCCTTCACCAGTTTAATCTTTGGGTACGTGATGGCATCTCTAACAAATACAATGCTCGAAAGCAGCCAAAAGTTCAATGGCAAAAAATACAACACCTGGAAGTAGCGCATGTTGACTATCTTTGAGTATTAGTGTCTTGATGCAATTGTTTTGGGCATGTCTACATGACCTACCATTGTTGGAAAAGATCAGGACAAATGGGATGAGTGCAACAGGGAAGCTATCATGCTCATCAAACTCGCAGTCACTAACGATCAGCTGCCGCAAGTGCCTTTAGGCAAGTCAGTTGCTGAGATTTGGAAGTGTCTGAAAGATCTCCATGAGATGTCGGATAAGAGCCATGTGTTCTTTCTTAAGAACACACTCTTTTTGATTATGATGGACGAGAGGACATCTCTGCAGGATCATTTGACCAAGATCAAGGACATCGGTGATTAGCTCGAGGCAATTGAAAAAAATGGAGGAAGAGGATATGGTCATTTACTTTGAAGAGTACCAAAATCCTATGAGCATTTTGTAGAAATGCTCAATATTACTTCAACTTATGTTGATTTGAAGTTTTCCGATCTCTGCAGTAAGCTTCTATAGTAGGATCGTTGGACGTTTGGGAGTAGTACCAATTCGATGTCCATAGAGCAAGCATTCTCTGCAAAATCTTTTGCTAAGAACAAATGAAAGGCTCAATCTTTTCAGCCAAAAGGCTCTAGTTCTTCTCAGGACAACAAGAAAAAGAATCTTTAGTGTAACTATTGCCACAAGTATTGTTTCATTAAGGTTGATTGTAGGCTTCGGTTGGGAGCAAAAGAAGAAAATGTTGCAGAGCACTCTGATTAGAAAGAATTTGGATTCTACGCCTTTATGGCCAAAAGAATTGCAGACGTAGTGGAATCTTCTGCCTGGTATATAGATTCAGGAGCTTCGTGGCATTTTACTCATCGTCAGGATTGGTTCACAAAATTTGAACCATGCTCAGATTCAATGAAAATCTTTGGAGGAGAGCAGTATATAGTTGCTGGTAAGGGCATTGTGCAAATTCACTCTAGAGGGAGAAATTTAATATTTCTCTATGTATACTATGTTCTAGGCATGGAGCTTAATCTTCTAGTCAGCCAAATCATGATGCATTTTCCCCAGTTGGATATTGTTTTTAGTTCGGACACCTGCAACATTGTTGATAGGGAGATTCACACTACAATAGCTATGTGACTTGAGGATCATGGTCAATATAGACTAGCTGATTCGGTGATTTTTAGGAGCATGCCATGGCAGTCAGGAGTACTTCCATTAGCAAACTTTGGCATCAACGTTATGGGCACTTGAATGTGCACTATCTCTCTTAGTTATCTTGTGAGGGTTTTGTTGCTAGTCTACTTGAGATCCAAACTCAAAATCATGGAGTTTGTGGAGCCTGCCAAGCTGGGAAGTAGCATTGGACGCTGATGTATGTGGGCTAATGAATAGTCTTGTTACTAGGTCTAGGTACTTTTTTTATTATATGTTGATGATATTAGTAGAAAAATGTGGGTGCATTTCTCAAGAATAAATCAGATGCGTTCAGTACATTTCAGCAATATAAGGCCTTAGTTGAGAAAGTTAGGGTCTCAGATTGTTACTCTAAGGTCAGATAATGGGGGGGATTTTGTTCATCTGACTTCTCTACTTTCTGTGTTGCACATGGCATTAAGTGCCAACTCACCACACCATACACCCCTTAGCAAAATGGTGTCATTGAATGTAGAAATCACACCATTATTGAAATGGCTTGTTCTATGATGGAACATAGAAATATTCCTAAGAAATACTAGGCTGAAGTAGTTTATACTGCAGTCTACCTTTTGAATCGGTCACCTACACAGACCGTTAAGAAGATTACTCTTGAAGAAGCTTGCTCAAGACGCAAGCCTAAGGGGGCCATCTAAAAGTCTTCAGTTCTACAACTCACGTATGGATTCCATAAGGCAAGCGTGCCTAGCTGGATTCCAAGAGCCAAAAACTTATGTTTATTGGTTATAGCGACAATTACAAGGCATACAGGTCGATTGATATGGATATAGATTGTCTCATATCCAGTCATGATGTTGCAGTTGATGAGACTACTGGTCCATTTCTGTCTACTACTAGTCCTGAGGATCAGCTTGAGAAGGCTTTTGGTGTGGGTGTTTGTCTTTCTCTTGGTTCCCCTGATGGGAGGGGCTTCAAATCATTTTGACTCTGAAGATGAGGAGTCTACGAGTCATGATATAGCACCACCCGATTTTCCTCAAGATCTACATACATATGATTTCGTACCACCTTCCCTAGGAGATGATGTTTATCCTATGCCAGTGCTGGTACTTCTATCCTCCATCCTAAGTGGTGGGCCAAGACTATAGGAGCTCTTCATCAGGATGAACTCATTGAGGGCAGATTAGCTCACAGAAAGAGCAAGCAACAAAACACAGTCAATTTGCTCTTATGGCCAACATCCACAACATCTATGAGCCTCAAACATATTCAGAGGCTAAAGGCATTCCAGAGTGGGAAAAGCTATGGAGGCAGAATACAATAGTCTTTCGAAGAATAACACATGGGCCCATTCTGATCTTCCTCCTTGGAAGAAAGTTGTTAGCTGCAAATGGGTTTACAAGGTCAAGTATCATGCAGGTGGTACTCTGGATAAATACAAGGCCAGATTGGTAACTCGAGGATTCACACAATGGGGGGGATTGACTATATGGAGACTTTTGCTCCAATTGCCAAGATGAGCACAATTCGTCTTCTTCTCACTATTGCAACCCAGTCTAGATGGGTAGTTCATCAGATGGATGTCAATAGTGCCTTTCTCAATGGTGAGTTGTAGGAAGAAGTCTACATGACGTAGCCTACTGGTTGAAAGGCTGTTGGCAAAGAACATCAAGTATGTAGACTCGTGAAAGCACTCTATGGACCGGAACAAGCTCCTCGGGCATGGTACATCAAGATTTATCAGTACTTGGTTGATCATGGTTTTTAGCGCTGTCCTTCGGACACAAATCTATATGTCGAACACTCTGGTGATGATATTTTTTTTCTTGTTGTCTATGTTTATAACTTGATCATTATTGGCAGTTTAGCACATTTGATTGCATCAATCAAATAAGATTTGTGCAGGCTTTTGATATGACCGTTTTGGGCCTTCTCTATTATTGCTTGGGTATTGAGGTTCGGTAGACTGCTGGTAGTGTTTTTATCTTTCAATCTAAATATGCCAGAAGTCTTCTTGACAAGTTTCAGATGTAGGACCATAAACCTACCTCCACACCTATGGAGAAGTGGCTGAAGTTATCGCCCAAATTTGTTTCACCTACAGTGAATGAAACAACATTCATGCAACTAGTGGGCAAACTCATCTACCTCACTTCCACTATACGTGATATTTGTTTTGCTATGAGCTACATTTCTTACTTTATGACAACCCCAAAGGCTGATCATTGGGTTGCAACAAAACAAGTGCTGAGATATGTGAAAGGCACTTAAGATTTTGGCATTCTGTGTAGCAGGTGCAAGGATCCAAAGCTGATTGGTTATGCAGATTCAGATTGGGTAGGTTTAGTGGATGACAAAAAATCCACTTCTAGGTATGTCTTCAATTTGGTTACAAATGCTGTAACATGGACCAACAAGAAGCCGTAGGCAGTGGCTCTTTCCTTGACTGAAATAGAATATTGAGGAACAATCAAGGCAACATATGAGGTCGTTTGGCTTCGAAGGATGTTTTTTGAGATGCAAATGTCACAAGTAGATCCTTCTCCCTTGTACACTGATAATCAAGAGGTGCTCAAATTGGCCAAAAATCCGGCCTTCCATGAACTCATCAAGCATGTTGAGCTTCGTTATCATTACATCCACAATCTGGTAGAAGATGGATCAGTACAGCTGCAGTATGTCCCGACAGAGAATCAAACTGCAGATATTCTCACTAAGTCTCTGAGCTTGGATAAGTTTGTCAAATTCAAGGAGCAATTTGGTGTTGTTGACAAATTGACCATTAAGGGAGAGTGTTAGAATAATTATTCCCCTTAGTAATGGTCAATTATATAAATAGTTAGTTTAGATTCTTATAGTTCAGTTTAGTTAGAATCTTTCTATTTTAGTTTTTAAGTTTCTTTTAGAAACTCTTGCTATGTAATTGCCTATAAATATTTCTCATTTGATCAATAATAAACAAGCAATTGCCCGTCTCATTTTGTTTCAATCCACCCCCTCTCAGTAGTAGAATTGTGTTCTTCAGTATATTCCTATGTTGCATGGGTACTCGTACCCATACCCCTGGGACGCGTACTAGGTACTGGTACACCTACCCAAGTACTGGGTACTCAGTGGAGAGCATCATAGCTAAGGAACATGATTAAGATTTCTGATTTTTGTTTCAGATTTTTGTTTGCTTATCAGCTTGCTATTTATCAAGCTTAATTCAATATGTAATCAGTTTGAAACTTTGATACAATACCGGTTAACAGTAAACTGTATCATTTGCAATATGCCAATGTTATATGATTTATGATCTTCTTGTTCATGTTTATAGTTTGCTTTCTCTGTTATGCATCTAAACATTTAGCATATATTATTATTACGAACATTGCAATTCTGAAACTGAAAACAATACATTACATCTGCAAACTTTATCACTGTTCTTGTTTTGAAAATTCATTGTCACGACTCGTATTTTCATATTTTCTATAAAATATTAAATTATATTTTAAAAAAGTTTTTGACATACCCAAGTACCCCCATCCTCTATTTTGAAAAATAGCCATACCCGTACCCGTACCCTAAGTACCCAAGTACCCCCGTTCCCTTGCAACCTTGGTATATTCCTATCAGAATTTGAAAAATCTTCCTCTATGTCGGCAGAATTAGCAAATTTATACCAATCGGCATGCGTTACAGAATAATTAGCTTTTTAATCACCACTTGGGAACTTACTCAATTTATTTTGAAAAGCAAACGGTAATATTGATTTTGTGTTTTATTTGTAGAAGCATGTGTGGTATGTGTTGCGAACTAATAATTAAGGAAACTGTCTTGTAGGTCTAGTTTGTTTCCTTGAAGTGATTATAGAAACTGTCTTGGTTCATTATACTCTATTGATATTGTTTTGTTTATAATGTTTGTAAGATAATTCTTTATGGATGACCTTAAATTGCAGGTTCAGTTCACAGAACGAAGGACCCCATTTTTGCATTTCCTAACAAATGTTTGCGCAATTGTTGGAGGTAGGCACTTTTATTCTGAGGATCAAGCAATGAGTATGCCCAAATCCATTGTCAATTTGGATTGGTTTGTGGCATCCTTATTGAGATCAGAGTTTTGCCCTTGAATTTTCCTTTTTGTTTTCACATATTTGATATCTAGTTCATTAGATGGGGTTGCACTTCAAGGTAGATTTATAAATTCTTTAAAACCTTTGAATAAATGGCAGCTCAATCATTTGGTAGAATGTGCTTAGTTCTGATCTGTTTCTTATATTTTCTTGGTCAGGTATCTTCACAGTTTCAGGAATTATAGATTCATTTATTTACCATGGTCACCGTGCAATCAAGAAGAAAGTTGAAATCGGAAAGTTCAGCTGAAAGAAGGAATTTCTGAGAATTTGATAGCGACTTTGAACTTAAGACATGGGGAGTTCAGCTTTCTAGAAAACACATTGTTGGGTGGCATTTGCAAGAAAGATGTTAACCTGGCAATTTAGGATTTGATAGATTTACATGTAATTTCTCAGATGGGGTTGGAAGATGCCTTTCATTTTAGTGACACTGAGAGGTAGTCAGGCCTTCATTTTTCTTAACTGAGTATTTGTGGCCTGCAAAGTGGAAATGACAATTGTTGAAGATGAACGAGGTTTTATTGCTAGAATTGGGTTGGAGCTGTCAACTTATTTATATTGGCAGAGTGAATTCTGATGTAGCTCGATTATTTTTATGTGTATTTTAGAAATTAGTTTTTTGATTTTTTATCAAAAAACCAGTCATCTTATCTGTCTTTTGAAACAATTTGATCCAGGGATCCATGCTCTGTGGTGTTATTTATTTGCAAATAAGCTAAATTAGACTGATGAAAGTTTCTTGGTGGTAATTACCATTTGCTTCCACGGTGTTGATGGCCTTCAATTTGCTTTCTAGCTTTGTTTTATAATTTATTTCATTTGAATTAATTGCACAATCAGATAGATAAGAAGGTTGTTTAACTGGTAATGAAAGTCCCTGCTACTTCTTGGTGGCAATGATGACTTTCACTTGCCAATTTAGCCGTTTCTCAATTAATTACCACTAAAACTGCACACTATCTTTACATTGTCTTTATGAACTAGGCGTATTGTCCTGCGATATGATTCATTTGTAAATTTAACAAGTGCTTTTGATTTACATCTGTCTTCCATGGCATTTCGATTTTAGGAGGGATGACAATATGAGAGAGAGAGAGAGAGAGATCAAACACAATGATAACAGCAGAATAATAAAAGTATAGTCAACATCATAACCGTTATTGACAGCATGATAACAGCAGAATGATAACAGTATTGACTATACTGTATAACAGCACAACAATTAAATTCTGATTTCAATTTCTTTGTTCAAATTTTAAAATTTCAAACATCAAAATATGGCTATCCTACATTTATGTAATCAATATTAAATGAGATGTGTGTGTAATCAATATTAAATGAGATGTGTGTCACTCTCTGGCTTAATTCGTTCATCCAATGGCAGCCAAACCAATTTCAGGTGCACCTCTTTAATTTGCTTAACAACTTTAGGATTAACATCCCAATGTGTTGCTCAAGTTTGTCAAAATTAATTAAAACATCATGAATCACAACTAGTTTCTATTTTGTTGTGTTTAGAGGTAAGCTTATTATTTTTGATTCAAGTGGATATAGGTAGACCGATCTTTTTTGCATTAGAGCAACTAGTAATCTATACGAGTAGAATAACAAATTGCTTCAACTTTATCATTTTTTAAAATGAAATATTAATCTTCTAATGATTTCTTTTTGTGCAATAGTGGTCCTATTTGTCTTAGCCCTTGGTTTGTTGAATGTGAGACCTTGAAGAACATAAAAGTGAAGACAACACTCTTGAAGTATGGCTGACTCCTCAATGCTTTGTATCTTAGAAAGGGCCTTCACAAATCCTTCTATTACCTTACCGTCCTTAGAAAGAATAATTAGATTAAATCTAAGTGCACACCACTTGGATTGGGATGCAGCTATGCTCCTGACAGATTGCACTAGACATACACTTTAGGAGCCACATCCATACATAAAATAACATAAATTATGCATGGTAATATAGATGGCAATGGATGACCATGTAGTTGGCGACGGGACGTAGGGTACAATGGGGTACAATGGCATGTAATTATGACAGAGCTTTGTCAAGTACTGTGCAAAGGAGAAGCAGAGGAGAAGGGTTGGAGAAGTACATCGGGAAAGTCCGAAATGACTATCGCCAGCACATGGCAGTGAAAGATCTCAAGCAACAGACCAATTTGGTCATGTAATTGCCTGTTTCCAAATAAAATATGTTACAGTCTACAATCATCTACAGGTCCGTGCGTACAGTTTGGGGAGATAAATCAGACACGACACACTGAAACCGTTGTACAAACCCTAAAATGCTAGTAATTTCATTGGATACAAATAATGCCTTAATTTATTTATTGCTTAAATGCCCTCGAACAAGAACAAAATGCTGCTACATGTTACTTACCCTCTAAGTTACTCGAAATGCTGCCTTACTCAATGAGTTATTTCGACCCTTTCGATAGCTGTCGCGTGTGCTTTCTATGACATCGCCCATTATCAGGTAAAGTTCTTCTGTAGCAGCCATTTGAACTTACTCGATGGTCAATGTTATTCGACATGACATCATTACTCGACCCCTTTCTTTTTCGAATAACCTTCGTATCATTTGCTTTTGGCTGGGTTACTCAACACAACTTTTTATTTGATGAATCATGTGAAGCGGCCCCACCACGTTTCAAACAACTTTAGCCATCATTATTGAACCTGTCAACTTATTCAAAGCATTATTTCACTTATCGAGTAAGCGAGGATTATTTATCTTCATTAAGCCTTTTAGTCGCACGCTCGAAGCAGCATATGAAATATTCCTTTATCATCAGCGAGCAAGCGACAACAATTGATCTTCATCCAAATATATCTGTCGCAAGCTCGTAACATAAAACCTGACTTAACTTTGACCTCTGCGAGTACGTGATAACTAGGAAGCCCAACCCTTGTAATCTTTATTGCAAGCTCGCGACATAAAACTTGACTAGGACATAAGGCCTGCGAGTATGCGATAACCACAAGGTTAACTTAAAACATAACTGTTGCCCACTCGCAATTGAAAATGCTACATATTAGTTAATGGAGCGAGTGAGCGATGAGACCACCCTAACCTCCAGACTAACCGTGTCACACACTCGCGGGGTAAAAGTCTTTAATTGCCAACCACTTGCGACTCAGCAACAACATAACAATTTCTTCACGCGCATACTCACAGCTTAAAAGAACTAACCAAGATAGAACCCACGACTACGCAACAAGGTTAACATCCTTCAGATCTCGCATTCTCGTAGCCTTAAAGCCTTAACTGCTAACATGACTTAACGCCTGCGACTTTTGCGACAAGACATAAAAGGGCAAATTTACCAAAGACTTTGAAGCACGAAAGCTATAACATTTAAAATTTAAAAATTTAAAAGCCCTCATAATCAAAACACGGGAAATACCACTCTTAATGTTCATGAGGAACATTTGAAAAATAGTGCTAACAGTCCAAACTCCTTCGATTCGTTATACATTTATCTGCAAATTTCCTTTAAGTTCTCATGATGGAGACTTCCAGTACAAGTTCGAAAAGAAAGACACAAAATACCTATAAGGAGTAGGGTAAGAAAAAACTAAAAACCCCAAGAGAGAGGAGATTACAGAAAGACATAATAGACCAGATGGATGTGTCAGGGTCTACGTCGAGGAGGGCAGGGTCTAAAAAACCTATTACATACAAAATCATGGACGTGTTCAAGGCCACAAGAGATGTGGAGATAACTGTCTGAGGATATGGATTGTTTATTTGTCATTAGACAAGGAGAAACTTCAAACAACCATTTTGTAATCCATGGCGTATGAATTTTGGAAGGCTCGTAGTCGCCGTCTTTGTGAACATAGAACTTGTCATATTACTCTTCTGCCACTACAATTCAAAGCTGACACCTATTTGGGACTTGGATTGTGAACATGTTGTACATGTATCAAGGAATGGCGTAAAGGAGGTGTTTGGGCTAGATGATATGAATGATTATGAGATTGCTCCTAAGGACGTAGAAGATGAATATGGAAGGTTGAGTACTACTTATCGAGAGTGTAGGTTGTCATTACATAGGAAGAGAGCAGGGGAGGAAACATAGGCGGGAGAAAAAGAACAAGTTAAGCCTACGAGAAGGGATGTAACACCATTAAGTGCATAAGATGGTACACCATTCCATGCTGGCTTATTCTAACCATACCTACAAATAACATATTACACGACTGACAAGTACTTGTTTTAGAAACCCCCGAGTACATGTCAATTTTCCCATGGTGATAGCTACAGATGTGCATTGCCATAACCGTAGGGCATTGGACTATGCAGGGTACATTTCCAGAATGCATGATTTGGGTTTGTCTAGCATTAGACATAACCCTTGTAATACATACTTCAAACATTACTCAATTTGATACACATGGTTATGTTTTATTGCCATGAGAGAGAAATGTGGCCCGAGGGCTTAAAATAACGACTGTTGGTAGAAAGGGAGAATCACTTCCTGTTTAGTTGTGGACTTCGATCTGGGACCATAGGTTTAAGGGCTCTCACTATGTGCACTTTGACAAATTTATTGTGAAAACTATCTAGAGGGCCTATAATGACCCATTTGATTACTCTATCTCCATCGAGATCAAAAGCTTTCTCAGGCCTAAAGATTATGATGAAATAGGAATAGTCAACTACAATTGGGGAGATTGGTTTGTTTGTAAAGATCACACTATCTTCCAGGTGTTTGGTTTTGATATGACACCTTTCAAATTGCCCAACATTGTTCCAGACAGAATTGCATATTTGGAAATTGTGAAGAGTTTATATGTGGCTTGACAAAGGCTAATTGCAGTTTTCCTTTTTGTTGTTATCAATAGTCATGTTCCAAAGGACTGAATGAAACGACATGATGCTTTTGAAGTACACTAATTATATTTGAAGAGTTTTTATTTTTAAATAACGAGAAAGGCAGTTTATTTTTTTGCGAATCTGTTGTGTTTAGTCTTTCTAATCACTTATCTGTTTTACTTATCACTGATTCATAATTGCTACTCTAAGTTGATGTGTGAAGAAATTGTGTGATGTTGCATAGTTGGAACATCAAGAGACATCTGATATTTGTTTTGCCGCTCCTATCTTGTGTAGTTGGTCTTTCATAGGGAAAGTTAAATTCAATTACAGTTGTGTTGTGAATTACGATACATTCATTTGAAATCCCCTTTATCTCATAAATTCAGAAGCAGGAGAATTAATATTATACAGTTTTGTCAAGTTCATTTATGTTATATTTGTATATAACAAGTGTCTTATGAAACACGGGTCAATGAGTTTGACATAACACTTGCTAATGGTTCATAAGACACAACACTTGCTAATGTATTCCTTTTTGGATTTATAATACATAGGATGCAAAACATGAATATGATATACTGAAATCTTCGTGAAAATCCAATGTGTTTTCTGGATTTTGAAATGTACATTGAATAACACCTTACATATTCAAATGCGAGTACTAAACATTGTCTACTTACTATTTTGTATTAAATTTTTTTATTAATATGGCAAGGCTTTTCAAAAACTTTTATAAAATATTTGTAGTGCAAAATGTGGAGAAAAAATGGATAATAAGGTTATTTGAAGGGGTATCCATTGCATATACACATCGAATACAAAGATTTTTTTTCAAAACATACTTCACATTAATCATAGTTGATTGAAAAAGTATAACTGTACAACAACATGGTTGCAAAGCACATTATTCACTATATACAAAATGACACATGCTCATCTGTGTGGGCGTGGGTGTCGCAACATCATCCTATAGAATCTCAATGGTGGACTGCGACTACGCTGTGTCCTGAATCCATCCGTATAGTCTATCACAATTAGATTAAGTGGAAAATGTCTGCATAAATCTGACATGAAGTTGCTGGGTAGCAGCTCTGAGGCCGTCGCCTAGTCCCGATCTCTATCATGGAGCATGACACAATCAACCTCGAGAGACGTACATGCCAGTACATAATGGCAAACAAAATTATCCTTGCATGCGCCCGCATGTCCTCTCTGTCAATTCTATATGACAATTGAAACCACCATGCATATTTTAAAATGGTCATGTCACAGTTGCCCACGCCATCTGTGCAAATATGCATTTGCCACCCTCTCCACAAAGAATCCATATTAGGAAAGCCCTGTACAATAATATGTCACAATTGATCTGGGAGTTCTATTATGCTCGCCAGTGCAGGATTGTTAGCAAAATGGTACTCCAGGACCCTGAATACATAGTGAACATGACAGTCAGTGAGATTTAAGAGCAGGCATAACAAAAAGCAGACAATTCAATTGATAAGCTGAAACATACAAATATTTATAAAGAGGCATAAAGGTATGTTCAATAGAAGACCATACCTCCTGCGTCGCACTACTGTCAACCTGTTCATATCGAACCAAGCCAACGATGAAGTAACATAGTCGTCGAGTTTCTGCACTCGCCAAAATATAACATGTTAAAAAACAAATTAAATTCATATAGATATATAACAAATTTGTCATCAATAGGTCATTATGTTAAGGTTGTCAATGTAAGAAAGTTACTGAAATAATGTTTTTCTTTGTTGCTATTTTCAGTGGGGCGTGTGTCCAGCATGGGTGAATACTGATCAAAAACCTCTGCAAAATTATGTCCTTCGCAAACTTGTATACAGAAAGAGAAAGTTTTCGTTAACTGCCCAGAGCATATCAAGACGTAATACAATGTAGCACATCTTCCATGTCATACATAAATCTTCGATGACACAAAAAAATACATGAGTTGGCACTAATTATCAGAACAAACACTATCAAATTTTTCGTATAGTGGAGAATGTGCAGTGGACAATACTAATCATCAATAAACCCCCAAAAATGGTGCACAATGTAAAATAATTTGACAAGGATCATGTGCATGCCGACACATTGACACCACCATGGCCTTCTTCTCCACCAGTGGCACCGTCAAATGACAATATCTGTCGATGATTTCTCGAGACAGATGCCAGTGCTGGTTGCAAATCACAAACAACAGTTGCTGATTAAGTTTACCGAGTCTTGATAAAAGGGAAGAATAAAATATAAAGATTCAATGCTCTCAACCGTTTAGAAGGAATGTGTTTTTTTTTTCAAAATTAAGAGCACACAAACTGTTGGTGGAGTAGAGGCAGCGTGCCCACCGCATTCTACAAAATGTAAGGAGTCCTTCGTAGTCCTCCCCCTCCTGCAGCCATCAATGGGAAACACAAATGACTGTGAAGCATCAACTTCACTAGATTGGTCATGGTTAGAACCACACGTGCGTTGTTGCCTCCGAGGGATGCAAACCCTGCTAGCACTAAACCACAGACACATTCAAAATGCGCTCATTACATGTGGATATGTAGTGGGAGTAAGAGTGAATGACACAACACCCGACCGATCAAGATAGATCATGAAACGGTTGACGCATTCTGAGAATGCCAACACTTGTTCATTTATCTGAGGCATTTTTTGCATTGTAGACTTCAACAAACCGATTGATTTATTCCATTGAGCCATTGTCTTAAGAGGTGATTGAACATCAACTACCATTTCAGGGCATTCTGAGGTGCTTGCACTGTGGCATGTGTTGTCAATGACCATATGAGGTGGCGAAATCTCCAATTCTAATATGTCTAAATCACTCAACGTGCATAAATCGCCTGCATTTGAATTATCATGTTAGAGGCAATCGATCGATGTACAAATCCATAGCCCGAGTACATCATTAAGAAAAGTGTAAATGACCATAAAATATTGTCTTGTCAGTAACGCCTTCCGCAACATTGGACAAGCCAAAAATCATGGCTGAAACCTTCAACGCGTGCTTGCATGTGTTTCCCTGCAGGGCCCACAGACAATCACACACGTACAAGTGATCACCGCAGGGTCCGACCACATAGAAATTGTACAATGTCTCGATTTTCATGATATAGTATCTTGGTCTAGTTTCATCGGGAAAGAAATCATCATCGGGAATTTCCTTTGCCTTCTCTATACTTGTCTGCAAACTTTGCAACCTGTAGTTTGTGATGAAACCAAATTCCTGTAACTTATCCTTTTGCCAGTAGAATGATTCCATCCTGTAAACGAGAGTGAAGTATATATGATCCATCTGATGCGTACATTTCTTTTGACGGTTGCAAAGGTACCGCGTCTTCAATGTGCAATGAGATGATTCTATGGTAGCGTTTGTGTCCCGATTTGCATGTGGGAAGAGTCTGAAGTTTTTGGCCCACATTTCTGCGTGTATAACATGAGCGCTAGCTTTCATGTGAATGAACTGTAATTTATAGAAAAAGTTTTATGAAATAACAAATAGTTGCACAAAAAGACATGGATCACTTACCTATACAACCCTCCCCTTGACACCTTGTCCTCGAGAAATATTCTAGAAATTGCGCCTGATCAGAAAAAGTGACCCAAAAATGATTGAATAGCTTATAAATTATATCCTCACTCTCACCAATTTTTGTCATTATCATCCTGAGGCGTTTAAACATTTCCTTTGCTCTATCTTTCGATGCATACTTCAACACATTATTTAGCCATGCCCGACGCACATGTCAATTGCATAGAATGACACAACAATGAAAAGCTTCCTTGGAGTAGATGAATTGGACCGTGAGTGACTTCGGTCATGGGAAACTAGGAAATGATACTTGCAAAGGGAGTTGAAATCGACAGTCAAAGAAAAAGATGCATGCAGTTATTGAATGACTCGTATCTCTGCGCTGACATCACCAGCCAAGAAGGCATTTACCATCCAGTCATTTCTAGCCTCCTTTCCTCGTCTATATATGACACGTAGCCACCCTTCGATGTCATCAATCTTGTTACGGGAGAACATGAACCATGCAATGGGCACCCCCAACTATTGCTTGTCAAACATGACCAACATATAAAGCTGATACTGCACACGATAAAGAAGTTGAGAATGATTGCAAAATGTTAATGACATACATCAAGTAGAAAGGCTTTTTACTACTCACTACAAGCACGAGACGTCTCACCCCATATTTTTGGGTGGAAAACGTCAAATCCATGATGATTATAGAATTGTGTGTGTCGAACCATCATATGAAGCATCCATGGGGTTTGGATACCCATAATGAAAGGTCTCCCATCATTCTATGGCTGCTGCCAATAAAAGAAATTATTGGGATCCACTTATTTCAATTTTAGGATACTAGCGAGATCCATGAACATGTTTTTGAGCTCAAGTGGACTTCGCTCTCCTCCATGCATTCATGACATCTTTTTGTGTCAGGAAACTATCTATCTTTTACGATATACTCAAAAACTATGAATCAATCAGATGTCGATCGACAATTGCATCCACACTGACATCCATTGCCATTAGATCGTCTATGTAAGACTTGCATTCCATAGAAAGGTTTGGGGCAACCCAAGACTGTGACTCATTGGATGGATCATTTTCACCATGACAAACTATGCCATCTGCATCTACGTGCAACATTTTAGTGAAACTAAAAATAGCCACGTCTTGTCTACCAAACATAACATTAACATTGAAGTGACACTGACAACCCATTTTCTTCGTAAATTTACGGGCACATTTATTTGTCGATGTATTTTCCCTCTTATCTTCTAGCCCAAACGAGTACCAATAACTGCACATAAAGATAGTCATGCCGTCAACCATAAATGTTTTGTGAAAATTTATGATAAAAAATATAATGCCGATTGTTTCTACTCGCCTGGAATAAATATTTTTTCTATTTTCCTTGTACTCTTCATAGTTGTGGTGTCTATGGGACACACAGAATAATTCACATTCAACACCTTTCCTATTTGGCTCCCCTACGACAAAAGCCTCAATTCTGTGGGCTGGAATCACCACACACAAGTTAGTTACCTTATCATCTTCCACACCAATTAGACTCCAGTTGATATCATTGGATGAGAAAGGATGCACTCCATCACCAAAGTCTCACACTTCAAGGTGGGCGAGGAGGCACCTCTTGCATTTTATCCCCATCATAACAAACTACAAATGAAAAGGGGATGTATGAAAAATTATTTTCTGTGGTTCAACGAAAACATTAAGGGATTCTGAAAAAAATAATGAGGGCGACACTACTACACAACTTAAAATTACTACAAATTATCAACAACTAAAAATTACTTGCACAATTACCCAATTTGTGTCTCCTAGATGCTTTGGAAATCAGACAGTATAAGAAGTGCAACAAATTGATTAATAAGCATGGACATTCAATGCCTCCAATCACACTCCGATGTCAAGTGGATTACCACATCTACAAGACACTTTCAAACATCGTTACACCAAAATAAGCATAACATGTCATATACTCCCTTGCTAACAAGCACCTCTATGTCCTCTAAGATGTTAACTATTACATAGCCGCAATATAAAACAAAGAGTACATTTTTAAAATAACGGAACCATTGGATTGGCCCAAACATGTCTGCTATGTGGTACAAAATAATGATGGACCAACTTGTTGGAAGATATGTTGTTGATTCTCAATTAGTGCTTAACAGAGTAGACAGAAAGTAATTTCCCCCCCTCATGCATTCATATCCCATATCTGAATCAACATCCCTATCAGACAGACATACCGTGCCTGAATATTTATAAATTTAAGACTACGCCAATTACTATGCGCTTTGATTTAAAAATTCTTTTACACAAATCTTCTTTCAAGGGAAAAAACCTTTCAATTATGCAACTTATATTTACTCGTATGAACAAAAAATTACACCAGATGAGCAAGGCAAATATCCCATCCCATGACACTGTTCATGAGAAAAACTTCATGTGTTTTCAGCGCTATGACCAACATTCCTGTGATTTCTACAACATATGGGCACAAAATAACTATCAAGATGAAGATAAATAATCATTTTACATTACACAGTGCAATGCTGTGCCAACATATTCTATCAGGGTAACATTGTTTTTATTTTTTTTGAACATGTAATGTCGTTTATTTTGCCCTGTAGATTTTAAAGGTTCCAGATTACATTTCTCTTACGCGACTAAACTTAAGATGCTAAATAAGTTTAAGTGCACAAGTGTGTAATGGAAAACATCATGCGTTTTCTATATTGTAAGCCCTAGTTGCCTTATTTACAAGAAGTTTAACTAGGGATCATCTCTTTCAAGATCAACGACAAATTTTTAATCACGCTTGTGCAATTAAATATAATATGAACGAACTCTTAAGTACACATGTGCAGGCAGTGAAAATCGTTGTGTGTTTTCGCCATCAACATAACTCAGCTGATAAGTTTCTAGAAAGGTCTTGCCAGGCCTGGAATTTGACGGTCACCCCTACTTGTCATATGAAATTTTTTATGTCGGTTTGGTCATTTTAATGCCTTTCATTTTACGTTTTAAGAAAAATATTGATTGTAAAGGAAAATTTAATTTACAAATACATTCTTTTAAAGTTTAAATATTTTATATTATGCATATATTACATAATAAATTTATATTACAAACTTAACAACCATTGAATTATATATATAT
>MU225430.1:491856-505595 GCA_018584345.1 Thuja plicata
TATATATATATATATATATATATTACTAATTCATGCAAAAATTTCAAAATATTTAAAAAAGTTTCTAAGTTCTTATGCTTTATTTTAAAAGAATTTTAAATTAATATAAATATATAATAAATAATTAAAATATCTATATATAGAATAATAGTATTCTAAATTAGTAAAATAAGTTCGTAAATTTCATATATTCTATTTAAAAAAAATTCTAAATTACTATGAATATATAATAAAAAAATAGAAATATATATATTATAAAATAACATATATTTATATTATTAAATGAAATAATTTATTACCTATAACAAATTAGTTGATTTATTAATAAATTCAATTGTCATAATGACGGTTTTATAAAAAATTAACCTGTTAGTCCATATGGTCTAATCAATTTTTAACCTGTCATATACAGTCTAAAAGTGAAAAAAATGACCAATATGACCATCAAATTTCAGGCTTGGGTCTTGTTGATCAGGCAAATATTGTTCGTTTTGGCCAACGATAGATTTTATCACGGTTGCGCAAGTAAAATTAAATTTTAAGTGCAAGTATTGGGTGGAAAACATCAGGTGTCTTCTCTGTAACGGGTCCCATTTACCTATGTTGTTGAAGTTTAATTGGAGATCATTTTGTCAAGATCAAAGAGTATTTTTTAATCGCGCATGCACAATTAACTATAAGATGCACTAATGACGAAAGGTTAAGTGCTCTGGTGCAGGCGGGGGAAACTAACTGTGTTTTCACCTTTGACATAACTTAGGTCATTGCTGTAAGATTTTTCTGCCATCTCGATGGGAAATGTTATACCGATGGCGATAACATCTAGGCCTAGAATTTGACGGTCGCCCTTGCCTGTCATATGATTTTTTTATGACGATTTGGCCATTTTAATGCCTTTCATTTTATGGTTTATGAAAAATATTGATTGTAAAAAAATTTCTTTACAAATAAATTGTCTTACATTATTTTAAATAAAAAACATTCTAAATTAATAATATATATAATGTAAATTTTTATTTATGCCTAAAAAGAAAATAAATATAAATTGGCAATATATCAAAAAGCTAATATTATAAATTAACATAGATGAAAAAATCTCTAATTTATTAAATAAATTTCTAAAATTTATATATATATATATTTTAAAAGATTATAAATTAATATGAATAAAAAATAAATAACACAGAGAAACAAATAAAGCGTTGATTATAATATTTTTTTTATATTGCAACAAAGTATCAACTGGAGAACATACAAGTATAATAAATTGTCAGCAACAGTCCAAGTTACTGTTGCAATTACCAAGCCTTATCTATACCAAACCTATTAACCTTTATACATTTTTTGAAAGACCAGTATATAAACAAAAAAGGAGTCATAACAGAATATCTAAGCATCTCCCCATCCATTTGTGGTGTTTCTGGTGTCTATAGCGATTCTGGTATCTGTAATGTCCCAGCCATCATTGTTGTTCCTTTGTTCCTGACTATTCCAAGTATCATTGTGTTCTTGACTCTCCCATTCACTATTGTATGTTCCTTCCTAGGCATTTGTTCTATCGTCCTCCTCTATATTTGTGTCTTGGATGGTTGGTAGGCTAAAATTATTCTCTTGACCATGACTCTCTTCCTGGGGTACCTCGACAAATGTGGCAGATTAAATGTCCCTCTTGTACATGATCATAGCACCTTCTTGCATCAGTGATATAAATATTTCTTTTGATACCTCTATCCCCGCAGAAACCTGTGATACAATATTAAGGTGTGTGAGTTTAATAAAAAACTTAATAAGATCCCATTTTCTGGCTTGGAAGATCTCCTCATTTCTCTATTTCCAAATGACCCAAAGAATTTCAGCAGTCAGAAAACCAACAAATATTCATTTTCAAATCAAAAGCTTCCACAAATCTAGTTACAACTTCATGCCAAGAAAATAAATTGAGACGGTTCCACATTATGGGACAACCAAGAAAACTGGACCAGATTCTTTTAGCAAATTCAAATTCAAAGAAGAGGTGCTCAAAAGTTTCAGAACAATTGCAGATAGAACAACAAATACTTTTTTGACCAGAGTGGGAAAGAAAGGATCCAACAACAAATTTTTTTTAACAAAAGTAACCAATGAAAACGTAATAACTTTTGGTTCAACTCGAGAATGCCAAAAAAAATCAAAGATCACTGGGAGCATAGATATTGCAGATTCCTATTTCTTGATTATTGTCTTTGAAGATCCCCCAAATAACCCTCTAACACAGGGAGATACCTTTGGCAATAATCTTATTTTCCCAGTTACTGCCTATGAGCATGGCCACTCCTCCTTTCCCTCTAGGGTGTTCTGAGTAGAAGCAGTGGGCTTTATTCCATATGAGTTTGAGAGTGTTTTGGGATTGGTATCTAGTCACCTTTATTTCTTGTAGACAAATAATATATTTTTTGAGAATCTTATTGCACTAGTTTCTAACAATATATTTTCTATCTGGCATTTCAAGACCCCTAACATTCCAACTGTAGATGTTCATCATCATAAGGTTTTGGAGGTAGTTTGGTTCTTGCAGAGCCTATTAAAATACTCTGGGATTTCTTTATTTTTAATTCTTAGGTTTTTCTCATTGTTTCTCAAGCTATTGCTTCTTTCATATGTTTTCCTTTTCTTATTTTTAGAGACAACTTCTATAAAGCCATCTTCTTCCTTCCCTTATTCACTCTGAAATGACAGGGAGAGGCTATCATTAGGGGAGATATTGACTTCATCACAAGAGATCTATTTCATATTTTCATCAACACCATCTTTAAGTTGAAACTTAGAAGACATGTTGTCAGTTGAAACCTAACCCTGTTCAACCAAATGTTGCTTTAATACATTTAGGACATTATTATTTTTGATTTTGGATAGAGCTATTTGTTGGGAATTTTGACAAGGAGCATTATCCTCATTAATTTTTTCTCTAGGTATCATAATGTATTGAGGCTGACAAGCAAAAGGATTATGCACATCATTGGTCAGGGTAGCCATTTGAACAACAAACTCAGCTTCAAAAAGAGGATTGGATAGTGACACAAAATTATCTAAGTGAGAGTCTACGGTTCCTCTAATATTGACCCTGTTATCTTTCGGTTTGTGCTTATCATGCTCATTATTAATGCTATGGTCTCCATTTTATTTATTAGGGTTGGCCGTGGGGCTATCATCTTTCTTGTTCATGGCTTCTTCATTAAAATTTTTCTGGACATTCTTAAGGAGAGGGCAATCTATTCTGTTATGGCCATTAAGCTTGGAGTGGAAGCAAGCTCCAATGTCCCTGAGTTTAACAATGGTCCAATTCAACTTTGCTCCTTCAATGTCGAGAGAAATTTCATAAGGAAATATAATTTTGGGGTTAACAATAAGTAGGGCTCGAGCATTGAGGTGAGGCAAGGTGACTTTGGCTTCTTCAACTTGACGAACCGAGCCCAGAGGCTTGAGGAGGTGTGGAATAAATTTCCAAAATTTAGGCTGCGCATTCCTTATTTCTATCCATGATGGAGAAGACCGGGCTATTGGAAATGGGTTGAGTAACTGAGAGGGGAGGGGTGAATCAGTTACCAAAAAACAAATCCAAGTCCCTTAGATGTCTTAATAAAACTTATCACTGTTACTCGGTTAACAAAGATATTCTACTGTTACTCAGTTAATAAAGCAATCTTCAGATATTGAATGCAATTATCCTTTAGTGATTAAGTTCATAAACATAAAGCATAAAGACAATAACATGTACACAGATGACACCAAGATTTAATGTGGAAACTCAATTTGGAAAAACCACCAATTGCAACTAGTTACTATTTTTCACTCTTCTGAAGTGAGCTCTGTTAGGAGCCAACCCTGTTAAAGGTTATAAAACACACTGTTAGGCGTGACCCTATTAGATGATTTAATCACCCTGTTAGGAGTGGCCTTGTTAGAGGTCTTCAAACACTTCAATGTAGAAATTCCACCTTGTGAGAGGATTTATGAAAGACTATTAGTCTACTCTGTAAAGAGATTTGGATCACTGCTACAATTGTTAGAGTAACAATGGTTTGACCTGTTTGAAGAAGAAACTGTCTTTGCTAATTTAGATCTCTGTTCTGGTTTTAAACTGGATCCTCACTGATCAAATATTTTTTGTGGATCGGTCTGGATGTTCTGTCCTTAATCAGAATCCCATCATATTTCGCCTTCACTCTTCATATCAAAAAGTCTACCACTTCTCACACATTCAATCCAAGCTTGACCTTGTATATATATGATAAGCCTTGTCAAGTTGGCTTGAGTAACCTTCCAAATAAATAATAATACTTAAGTCCGTCGGTTGCATATAACCAATTAAACATAAAGTGTAAACTACTATTAGTTGGCTGACACTAAATGCATAACTCGGTTAACACTGTAATCCTTCAATGCCCAACCTTACTGTATTGCCCAAGTGAAATCAGTTAGAACTAAAAATCACTTGGCTGATATTAGAGTCTTCAATGCCTGAGAGAGCTTGGGATACACTGACTGTGCTCGGTTAGGTATAGACATTTGTGTAACATCACTATATTTGTGTATACATCAATGACAATAAACAATTGAATAATTGTCTTCAACAATCTCCCTCTTTGGCATTGATGACAACACAACATGTCATAATACAAAGGTTTTTAGAGCAACGGAAGCAAGATTTTTTTTTTTTAATATCCTGAGATTCATTCTGATTCTCATCCAGAAAACTCCCTCTATCTTCACAATCACTAAAATACAAATTTCTCCCTCTTATATCAATCTCTGTTTCTGATATAATTTCTTCCTCTGTCATCAATAATCTTTTCCTTTAATAATTTATTTTGGCATGAAATCAGTAATCTTTCACTCTTTGACATCCAAATGCCAAATACTATCCAATGAAATTGTAGTGTACCTGATGTATTGATTCATATGCAATAAGCTCTGAAAATCTGCATCAACTTGTTAGATCTTTACCGTAGCTCAGTTGATGCATCACTAATCTGTCCATTAGTGAGCCTCAGTTAGGGGAATTACCCCTAGCTTTTCTCTAAGATATAAGAATGCATCCTTAGGTAAAGGTTTTGTGAATTTGTCTGCAATTTTTTCTTTAGTATTCACTTATTCCAACCTTACTTCCTTGTCCTGAACCAATTCTCTGAAGAAATGATACTTTACTGCAATATGCTTAGTCTTAATATGAATCACAAGGTTATTTGAAATGTTAATAGCACTAGTGTTGTCATAGTAGATAATGATTGGTTCTTTGATTTCCTCCTTCATACCCAACAACAACTGTTTGAACCATATGATATTTGAACAATCTACTAATGCAGAAACATACTCTACCTCTGCTGTAGACTGAGAAATGTAATTCTATTTCTTGCTGGTCCAAGAGACTAACCTCTTACCAAGAAAGAATACTCCACCACTGGTGCTCTTTCTGTCATCAACATCACCTACCCAATCAACATCAGTAAAAGTATTTAAATCAAAGTTTCCTCCTTTCTTATACCACAATCCATAATCTTCAGTGCCCTTAAGATATCTCAGAATCCTTTTGATAGCCATCAAATGATTATATCTAGGATTAGTTGAAAACCTTGCAACAATACCAACTGTTGATGCAATATCAGGCCTAGCGTGAACAACATATTGAAGTTTACCAATCATGGATCTGTAGGTAGTCTGATTTACCTCCTTTGAGTCATCATCCTTAGACAACTTATGTCCAGTAGACATAGGTGTCCCAACTGGTCTGGAATCTTCCATTCCAAATTTCTTCAGTATCTCTTTGATGTATTTTGACTAAGTAACGTAGATACCATCCTTCATCTGATGATCTTGTAAACAAACAAAGAATTTGATTTCTCCAAACATGGACATCTCAAATTCCTTACTCATAGCTTCAGATAATGCTTTGCATAAATCATCATATCCAGTGAGTAGTATATCATCAACAAATATCTTTGCTAATAGTATCTTGTTCTAAGGTCCTTCTTTGATGTACAAGCTACTATTATCATGAGTTCTCTAAAATCCAATACTTACCAGGTCACCATGCAATATTTCATACCAAGCTCTAGGATCTTTCTTCAGTCCATACAAGGCTTTGTGCAATTTGTAAACCATATTTATTTTGTTAGGATCAACAAAACCTTCAGGTTGCTCAATATAGACTTCCTCTTTCAGAATTCTATTTAAGAATACAGATTTTACATCCATTTGGTATGCCTTGAATCTTTTATGTGCTGCATATGCCAGAAGAGTTCTAACTCCTTCAAGTCTTGCAACAGGAGAAATTTTTTCTCCATAATCAATACCCTCTTCTTGAGCATATCCTTTACACACTAATCTTTCTTTGTTTCTAGAAAATTCACCTTTTTCATTCATCTTGTTTATGAAAAACCACTTAGTACCAACCACATTCTTGTCTTTTGGTCTAGGTACAAGAGTCCAGGTTTTGTTCTTTTCTATCTTCTCAATCTCTTCATTCATGGCTTCTATCCAACTTTCATCATTCAATGCATCTTCAATGGATCTAGGTTCAATTTCACTAAGAAAACATGTAACTTTAAGTTTGGTCCTTGTCATTATATCTTCTGTCTCATCTGTAATTATTTACTCAGTGCATGATTCCTTCTAACATATTTGGCAAGTACAAGTTCCTTCCTCTTTGATTCTGGGATTTCTCCACTTGGTTCACCATGCTCAAACATTCTGTTCTTCTCTTCCAACTGAGACTCATGTTCCACTGTCTCAGACTCGGGTCCCTCTATCTAAAACTTGGGTGCCTCTATTTGTGACTTGGTTCCCTCTATCTGTGACTCAGTTTCTTTAGTCTAAGACTCAGTTCCCTCTGTGTGTGACTCAGTTTCAACTGTTAGTAGCTCGGGTTGCAACAAGGTTTGTGCTGATGAATTCAGTGGTTGACATGGTTGTTGTCCAATCACCATTTCCCATGTCTTAGGTATAGTATTAGGTACATAATAAAAAAAGTTTATGTAGTCCTCAGGCTCTTTACCACTCTGTTCTTCACTTCTCTTTGTAAACTCATCAATATTTACATGTACACTTTCTATGACTTTATGAGTAGCAAGATTCAAACATTTAAATGCTTTTGTTTTACAAGAATAGCCTAGGGATACACCTTCATCACATTTTGCATCAAATTTTCCATTTCTTTATTCCTTCAAGATGTAACATTTACTTCCAAATACTTTGAAATAATGAACATTGGGTTTATAGCCATACCATAATTCAAAGGGTGTCTTCTTAGTACCTTTCTCCAGTTGAACTCTATCCAAGGTGTGAATTTCAGTGCTGATAGCTTCCTTCCAGTATTTGGTTGCAACATTATTGTCAATCATCAAGGTTCTTGCACAATCCACAATAGATTTGTTTCTTCTTTCTACTATCCCATTTTGCTGTGGTGTACCTGGGGCAGATACTTGTCTCTTGATTCCTCTTTCATTGCAGAATTCATTGAACTCATTAGAAATGAATTCACCTCCTCTATCAGATCTTAGGCACTTCAGTTTCTTTCCTATTTCTTTCTCAACTCCGACAAGGTACCACTTAAACTTATGAAAAGCTTCTGATTTTTCTTTGAGAAACATAACACTCATCATTCTAGAATGGTCATCAACAAATAGAATGAAATACTTATCTCCTATGTAACGTGTTGTACCAATTGCTCCACATAGATCAGTATGCACTAACTCTAATACTTCTTCATTATTGTAATTCTTTCTCTTGAAAGTAGTTTTTCCCATCTTCCCAATTTGACATTATTTGCATATTGCCAATTCAGGTTTCTTCAAAATAGGAATACCTCTTACTCTTTTGTTCTTGCTTATGTTGACTAGGTTATCAAAATTCACATGACACAATCTTTTATGCCATAATCAACTTTCTTCTACTTGTGCAATAAAACATGAACTTTCACTGAGATCAAGATAGAATAGATTACCTTTTGTTTGCCTGCCAGTTCCAACTAGGTTTCCCTTACCATCCGAGAGCTTGGCCTTACCATTCATTAATTCTACCTTGAAACCAATGTTATTCAGCTATGCCACACTTAGTAGATTACACCTTAATCCTTCAACCCAATAAGAATGATCATATTTGATTCTTTCTGTTAGAGCAATACAACCTTTACCAAAACTGACACTCCCACCATCATATTGCTCAAGATATTCAAATTTAGTTTTATCACCGGTCATGTAGTGAGAACAACCAATATCAATTATCCAAGTGTCATTTTTTCTAATATGAGAGAAAAGTGTAGCCTTTTCATTTTCTTCATTGTCTGACTCATCCTTAATAGCAATGCAAACCATTTCATCTTCATCTTCATCACTAACAGAATCTTTTTCAATATAACAATATTTCTTACCTTTGTCCTTGTAGCTTTTGTAACTTTTGAAATCTTTCTTTCCTTTGTAATTGTTGAACTTTCTCTCACCTTTGTCTTCTTTTTTTGGACACTTAGCAACAATGTGACCAACCTCATCACATGAAAATAAAATCAATGGTATTCTTCCTTTGTACTGTCCTTTTCCTTTGGCAGCTCTCTTTGCAAGTAGTGCTTCAATGATTTCTAGATCTTCATCATCTTCATCATCATCACTATCACTGTCAATCTGTTTTCCTTTTAAGTTTCTACCCATCTTACCAAGGTTTAATTTAGTTTTGAATGCGGACTCAAAATTTCTAGGATTAGTAGAATAATTGTCAAAACTGTCCAACTCAAAAGCTGTTAGCCTTCCAATCAATGCATCTAGAGTTATATCATTATTGCACCTCATCTATTGAATATATGAAACTCTAATTGCATAGATAGGAAGAAAAGTTATCAATACCTTACTAAGCACTATTTTATCTTCAATTGTCCCACCGACAGCTCTGATGGCACTTACACTTTTCTTGATTCTTTCATTGTATTTTGTAATGTCTTCTCCTTCTTTCATTTTCATCTGATCAAACTGACCTCTGAGACTCTCTTCTTTGGATCTCTTTACATTTTCATCTCCTCCATGGATATCATGTAGTTTCTTCCACATATCATAGGTATTAGGGTAGTCCTTGAATTCATCAAATTTCAAATAGTTGAGTGAAGAAGCTATATCAATCATCATTATGTTATGATTCTTCATGTCCACCATTTGATCCAGAGACATGGGTCTCAGTGGTTCCACATATTTTTGGTCCAAGAATTGAAAACCATTATCTCCAATAGTATAAATATGTAGCCTCATCAACTCTTTGCATGCAACAAAGTTGCTTTGTTAAGCTTGGGGATCTCCCTTTTGTAAGACATCTCTGGTCTTTAGCTTAGGCCTTGAAACCTTCCCTGAAAGCACCAAATGCTTTGATACTGATTTTTGGAAATAGGTCGAGTAACTGAGAGGGGAGAGGTGAATTAGTTACCAAAAAAAAATCCAAGTCCCTTAGATGTCTCAATCAAACTTATAACTGTTACTCGGTTAACAAAGATATTCTACTGTTACTCAGTTAACAAAGAAATCTTAAGACATTAACTGTGATTATCCTTTAGTGATTAAGTGCAAAAACATAAAGCATAAAGCAAATAACATGTACACAGATGACACCAAGATTTAACTTGGAAAACCAATTTGGGAAAAACACCAATTGCAACTAGTTACTATTTTTCACTCTTTTGAAGTGAGCCCTGTAAGGAGCCAAACATGTTAAAGGTTAAAAAACACACTGTTAGGTGTGACCCTATTAGATGATTTAATCAACCTGTTAGGAGTGGCCTTGTTAGAGGCCTTCAAATGCTTCAATGTAGAAATGCCAACTTGTGAGAGGATTTATGACAGACTGTTAAGTCTACTCTGTAAAGAGATTTGGATCACTACTACAATTGTTAGAGAGTAACAATGGTTTAACCTATTTGAAGAAGCAACTATCTTTGCTGATTCAGATCTCTGTTCTGGTTTTAAACTGGATCCTCACTGATCAAATATTATTTTGCAGATCGGTCTGGATGTTCTGTCCTTAATCAGAATCCCTATTTCGCCTTTACTCTTCATATAAAAAATTCTACCACTTCTCACACATTCAATCCAAGCTTGACCTTGTATATATATGATAAGCCTTGTCAATTTGGCTTGAATAACCTTCCAAATAAATAATAAAAGTTAAGTCTGTCGGCTGTATATAACCAATTAAACATAAAGTATAAACTAAGGTTAGTCAGATGACACTAAATGCATAACTCGGTTAACATTGTAATCCTTCAATGCCCAAATTTACTGTATTGCCTGAGTGAACTCGGTTAGAACTGAAAATCACTTGGTTGATATTGGAATACTTCAATGCCCAAGAGAACTTGGAATACACTGACTATGCTCGGTTAGGTATAGACATTTGTGTAACATCACTATATTTGTGTATACGTCAATGACAATACACAATTGAATAATTGTCTTCAACATGGGCAATGACATTTTCAGAGCTAAAACTAGGTGCCCATTGGAGGGCTCTAAACATGGTTTTCCCAACATTCTAGAATACTTTGTTTAAGACTTTTTCTTGCATTGCATGATTCTTAAAAAAAAAAAATAACCCTTTTTGCACCATACAACTGAAACTAACCATTAAAACCATCTTTTTACCCCATACATTTCTAATCCAGTCATCCATAAACTTCCTAGCAGGGAGAAACTTCATATTCATACAAACAAAGAAAATGATGATATTTTTTAATCGAGACTATTAAGTTTTGATAGCATTTACCATTTCCACATTTGGAGAGAGAGTGAGGATCTTAGGGCCGGGTGACAGGATCATACCTTCCTCTCCTCCATCTTTCTCCCCTCTCATGCTTCTGTTGTATCTCCACTATTATCTCCTCTTGTTCGATGTCCATCAACACTAGAAGGCTTTCATCCATGATTAACAACTATTCAAATTGTGCTGCCTTTGGTAGAACCATTTCCTCCGCAACAACCAATTTATATGAGGGTTTAATCGACTCATTGGATGCATTATGAATCTGATCACCTACCTTTTTATTACCACTAAGCCTATCATTTCTATCATTATGAACCTCTGCATCCATAAAAAAAAAATCGTGGCAAATCAAAAAGATCCCACCACTAGATGACTCTGATCAATCAATAATAAATGGAACACTCAAGCGAGCTAGATCTGAAGCGGGGAAGAAATAATGGAAAGGAGTGCAGGAAGGGCACACACACAAGCAAAAAACAAGAGACAAAAAACCTACACAAAGAAAAATATGGAAAACAAAACATAATATGGGAAAAAGGGAAACAGAGAACGAGGCCACAAAGTTCGCTACAATAGAAGTACAGAGGATCCACGGGTCCTCCTACTTCAAACACACTGCACGATCACCAAGATCCTTGGGCCAACTTGCAGACATGCTCCCTCCTAATCCTATACTTAGAGCATTGATTATAATATTAAAAAAAATGGCTTTGCAATATGCAAATTACAATGCAAAGAACTTTGCTTCTTATTACGGAAAAACTAAATACGCTGCTCCCTTTATTTTTCCGATCTCTAACAACTTTGATATCTTGAAACATACTCTCATCCCTCCCCCGAAAAGGAATAAAGTGTATAAGGGGAGGGTATGGCAGCATCGACGAATTTAAAGCTTTTCTCTACATCACTTGGATCAGGAAAACTACAACAAACAAAGAAAGAATTTAGGCAGATATGCACAAATATTTCTCAACAAGAAGATTGGATTACAGTAGTTAGAAAAAGGAAATACAAGAAGGATTCCCTAATTTACTCAACATCTCAATCATTCCCTTGACCAATCTTCAAATTAGAACCAACTAGAGCTTCAATAAAAACCAATACCAAAGGCAGGAATGATGCTAACATGAAAGGCAAAACCGAGGGTTCGATATACAACAATACATCACAGATTCATCATAGAAATATACCTAGATTTATGTTATGGATGAAATATGAGAATTTTAATTTTACATCAAAAAACATGCCATATATTCCTCCACACATAAAATCTCCAGCTAGTATTGGCATCCATCCAAGTTCCCAAATTTTCTCTAAAGAGGTAAATCTAGGTCATAGTATTTCATCTAAAAAGATTGATGACAGAAACCTAAAAGCCCTATCCAAGGGTTTGGATACAAGTAAATCAATTGATACCACAAAGTTGAATGCTTCCAATAGAAATACTACAAAAAGTAAACATGAATTTTGGATAAGATTGGGGCTACCAAAAAATAGAACAAATGTCCACTTTTTTGACAAACAAGTCCATCAACATTTTGATCATAGGAAATTTCTTATCATTAGTGATGATATCAACAAAAATAGATTGCAAGAGTGCCAATATTTTGGTCTCTTTGCTTATTGGAATGGTCCCAAATACAAAAATCCCAAATTAGGTAAATGGCTGAACTCTTTCAAGTGGGAACATGCAAGTATTCTCTCACTTTCTTCGAATCTAGTCTATTTACATTATGTTAATGAATTAGATAGAAAAGAATTTCTTTCATCTCAGATTTATTTTTATAAGGGCTATACAGTTAATTTTTACCTTGGAGACCAAACTTCAATGATCATATAGCTAGTACATGAAATATGCCACTTGGTTAACCCTTAAAGATTTTCCTGTTGAAATTCTCCATTCTCATATACTGGAAAATATTGGGTTTTCTTTAGGAGAATACTTAGGAATAGATCTAGACCACAATGATAAGAAAGAAATCAGATTACTAGTTAAATTGAAATCTGAATTTATGACTAAAAATAAAATTAAAATCATAACAAACAGATCATTCTATGATCTGCAATACAAAAAATTTGAAGGTCACATTAAGAATATATATAATAAAAAAGAATCAGTATAAGGGAACAATAAAAACAAATTATACATCAACACACATATATACAAGATTAGATCAAATGTTTTTTTAACTTAATAAGAACACAAAAAGTAAAGAATATAAAAAGAAAATTGAACAATACAGATGCTACCAAACATTTAAAGATCACTCAACATCATATTTCAAGTATTATTTGTAGAAATTTAGTAGACAAAGAAGGATAAATAACAGAGGAAGAAAACAAATTACAGCCAGAAAATAAGTTTTTTTCTATAGAACATTTAATTAAGAGCAGAGAAGAAGAAGATATAGAGGATAAAGTCTCAGAGAATATTATGGAAGAAAGTTTCATTATTTTGAGTAATAATCTTGAGGAAGAAGTAAGAAAACATCAACAATGTGAGCATTTTATAAATCAAAACCTCTTAATTAATGATATTAAAGAAAACCTGAAGAATTATAGGCAGCTAATCAATGAATTCCTCTTGATTCACAATGACATAGGAGATCAACTCATCCTTTGGGAAGATTCTCATAATGACCATCTGTGGGAAAAATTAGAAATGCAAAAAACTAAGGAAACATCTGGAATTTGGCAAAAATTGGCTCAAGAGACTAAGGATATACAAAAAGTAAATGAGGCTATTCATGAAGAAAAGAATATAGATGAATCCAGGTAAATGAGGCTATTCTGAACTAGTCAATGCTAGCCATAGTAAACTGAATCACAATTTGATCATGACATTGTGGGACTCTTCAATTTTGAGAGAATGGAAACAAATCTATGCACCTTTTGGTTGGGGCTATAAAAAAATAGCGAATAAAATGCAGAATAGAGATCAAGTTAAATGGATCCCACCAGTAAAAGGGTTA
>MU225430.1:505647-521540 GCA_018584345.1 Thuja plicata
TGATGGATCTTCAAGGGGGAATCCAGGTAAATCAGGGGTAGGGGTATGCATTCGGGATCATCAAGGACTGTTACTAGCTATTAAGTGTGGTCCACTACCAATTGGCACAAATAATATGGCTGAGGCGTGAGTACTTTTTGAAGGGTTAATATTGGCCAAAAAGGGAGGATATCAGAAGATTCAAATAGAAGGAGATTCACAAGTCATAATTACAACATGTCTAAATTGGGTTTCCCACAATTGGAAACTCACATACATTCTACAACAAATATGGAAATTAATAGACTCATTCCATGAAGTGCAAATTTCACATACCTTACGGGAAGGTAATCAACTAGCAGACCATCTAGCAAATAAAGGATGTGAAGGGTATGAGGCAATCTTTTTTAATCATGAAATAATCATAAATCAAGATGCCAAGTTGTATGAAATATATAAAAAGGACAGATTGATATAGGGTGGAGAGTGAAAAAGGTGGATAAAACAAGGCGGATTAACTAACAGACTGTGCAACTCAACCTCAAGCCGTGAAGGTGATATTGACACCGCAATTAGTATAATAACAATTTATATGGCAGCATGGACAAACTCATGGTTATAACCAAGGGAAATGGCACGTGGGTTCAATGACACAACATCTAATAATATGTGGATTAATACCACAGACGTGTGACAAGATGTGCTATTAGATGAACATAAATGCAGAAATAAACAGACACAGAAGACATGCCACCAACTCTCCCATCTATGAACTTTCAACAGCTCATTCACATGTGCGATTTGATTATGCAATGGGAGAAAGTACATGGCCAAGATTTTTAGGGGATCACTTCAATACTTAAAACACGAAAGGGGATCATATTACCACATCCCTCAAATAATCAGGATTTGAAAATCATGAAAAGGAATGACACGAATGAGGGATATACACATAGAATAATATTTATACCCCCATTCAGCCCTCACAAATACCATTTGTTTTTACTCAATTATCAACAATGGAGGCAAGACTAGGGCAGATTTTGAAGTGCAGGTCATGTGGCAGATACCACCATGACATGCTACCAAGAAATTACAGAGTTCAGATTCAAGCCGCGGGGATTGAAGAGGTTCTGCCTGCGAGAATAGATGAGGAAACATTTGCCGCTATGTTCATATGCCATTCAACAAGGATTCGGTCTGCCATCTGCATAGTCATTGGAGAATAAATGTTAGAAGAACATATTTGTCATTTCTTTTACCCAGCGCAATTGGTTTCTATTTTCCTTTCTAATGCACTAGACCTCATACAATCAGTGCCATTGCTCATATCGCTGGCTGAGAAAGTTATCAACCCAAACTACTTGCAAAGAAATGAACTATTGCGGGCATTACAGAATTATGATCTATGGAAGGGACTGGCATTATTTGGTGGTGTATTCACACACCAGGAATTACTCACTAACCATGACTACATGCTATTATATGTCAACATAAAAAGATCATTGGAGCGGCAGGATGCAAGGTATGCAGAAAACACCCTTCGCAATATGAATCAAAAGCTAGGGTTTTACATGGTGGGCATAATCACGAACAAAGTGAATGCATTATTAGACCTCTTCAAATTCCCAAATGCGCCCTGAGCGCGAACAGAAGCACAAGATCAACCAGAGCCAACCCATCGGGGGCACTCGACAATGTTGGATGTGGTGTCGGACCTCAATACACACCCCTCAGAGCTGGATTCCAAATTGGAAAACAACGAACAATGTACACAGGGCGGTGAGAAAATGGCACCCAACAATCAAAGTGCGGATGACACCTTCGGTTGGCCACAAGATGCAGACTCTGTGGCGGAAACTTCACACTCGGCTGCAGCAGAGAAAAGGGAGAATGTAGATGCTGCACCCACAGGTTGGTCCCCAAGTGCTTCGGAGTACCCGACTACTTGTTGGGGTGTGGAGGACATGATCAAATAAAATTTAAAAGTTTATACATTCTCTACAAGTTTTTTGTTTTTTAGTTTTGTAAACAGATATACAATGATATCTCAAATGTAAGTTCAGTAGAACATTGACCTATAAGTGGTTATTTGAAAGTAGGGTCAAATAGTACATGGCATAGAATCCATAAGTCCCGGCATATGCCCCGGCATGTGGAAATTTTGTACAAAATCAAAATCCCTAGTGGATCCATTATGTAATTGATCTTGTAAATCGATACCATAGAACATATACATGTATATGACAATGATCCCGGGGTTTCTTACTGATTCTTCCACGGGGGAGTTATTGAATCAGATTATTATTAATAAAAATATGGTGGATAATCCACTTTTGCTTTAAAAAAAAAAGAATATAGATGAATTAAAAAATCAAGGAGTGATATGTGTTAACCTTAAATACTCATGGGATACCAAGAAGATGGACTATTCAGTTCCTGATATTGACAAGAGAACAACACAAGATCAAGTCTATAATTTATTCAATGATAAAGAAGAACATGATTTAGATAGATGTATTCAGAATAGTCCAGAAGGGTGTAATGATCTAATCCATTCAGATCCAACCATGATATCTCCTCAGAACAAAAAAAGTGGCCTAAACAAGGTTATAGAAGATATACAAGATTATATAAATTTTAGAGGAGTCCTAAGGTCTTATACATAGGAAGGAATAGGAAAAGAAGGATTTAATTATTTGAAAGATCATAGTGATCAATAAGATAGTTGTATATATAAAGAATGGGTGACAAGCCTAGTAACTGAGACTGTCAAGAATCCCTCAGAAGATTCCTTTTTGTATAAAGAAAAATCTGGAGCACCTACAGAAGATAAAAGTAATATCTACCATAAGAAAAGTTCATCAAAGGTCAAAAAACAAAAACACTACAAATTTTGGCAAACCCCGATCAATGGTAAAAATATATTTGAAGATTCATTAATAGATACTCCTCATCAAGTTGAAGAAAACATAAAGGGACACAAAACATTTAACATCCCAGTTGAAGTAAACACAATATTAAGAAAATGTGTTCTTCGTAATTTAGAAGACCCAAAACAAAAACTAATGGATGATATTCAGAATTGGGAAGAATTTGGGGTACAAAGTTCAGCATGTTGGACACCGAATTAGAATATTTTTGATGAAAGAAGTGAACAAAATGAAGATGAAATTGTTATGGTCATAGTTGAAGGAAATAATAATCACCATTTAAGTGAACTTCTAATGGAATAAATAAGAAATGAAGAAGAAGAAAAAGAAGATATAACAATAGCTACAAGTATAAAAAATGCACTCAACTTTCAAGATAAATTAGGAATATCTACTAATTTGGAGGGTATAGGCAAACCAAAGTGTGGAAGAACCAATAAGAAAAGGGGTATAAAAATCCTTGTTGAATTAAGAACTATCACAGGTTTGGTTGAAAATCAAATAAAAATTAAGGACATCCTAAATACAGGGAAGGGGAAGAAGCTTCCCACAAAACCATGAAGCTTATTTCGTGGAACGTTAACAAGAAGCACTCTCTCAAGTGAAATATAACTCTTTTTGAATAAGAAATTATCTTAATACAGGAAACACAACTTAATAAAGAAGAAGGAGAAATGATTAAAAAGAAATTGTGTTATTGGAAATGTGAATTAGTAGAATCTATAGGAGCCTCAAGTGGTTTGGGTATCATTTGGGACCCAAGAAAGGTGGATTTTATTCTGCTAACAAATAGTAATAACTGAATGACTGGTAGAGTTAAAAGCTTTAGAAACAACATTCAATTCAACATTTTAAATGTATATGGTCCCACCCCTACAACAAGAAAAAAAGGTTGTTTGGATAGAGATAAGTAACTACATGGACTTATACCCACATTCAGATTATATTTTGGGAGGCGAATTTAATGCTATATTAAATCTAAAGGAAAAATTTGGAGGTTTACAAATAGAATCACAAGTCATAATAGATTTCAAAAACTGGTTTATGAGAAATTCATTTTTAGATATCCCTACATCAAATGAAGTTTAGACTTGGAATAATAGAAGGAAAGGCTTTTGTTATATCACAGAAAGACTTGATAGACTTATGATCAAAGGTGACATTAGTTCTATTAATCTCTCAATGAAGGCTATAATATTTCCATATGCAGGATCATATCACTTTTCTATACAATTAGAAATATAGGAACAACATAAACCAATAAGAAGCCCTTTTAAATGTGAATATATGTGGTTTCTAGATGACAGTTTCATAGAGAAAGTCTAGCAATGGTGGAAAGAAGAGGAATTTGAAGGATCTAGAATGTTCTATTTTGTAGAAAAATTAAAAGCTTTAAATGAAAAAATAATTAAATGGAACAATGAAAACTTTAAAAATATATTTAAAGAAAATCTAGAAAAAGAAGAAGAAACCATAAAGTTAAATAAAAATGTTATAGAAAATGGTATGGATGATGAAAAATTTATTAAGGAAAAATAATTACTAAATAAGGAAGAATCTATTCTGGCTAAAGAAGAAATATTCTAGAAACAAAAATTGAGAGAGACTTGGTTAAATGTAGGAGATAGAAACACAAAATTATTTCACGCTAGTACGATAAATAGACACAACAGAAACAAAATCACCAAAATCTATGATAATATGGGATTAGAAATTAAAAATCCTAATCAAATTGCTAAAACTTTTGTCAATTATTATTCAGACATCCTAAAAAATTACGAATATTATGATCTTGATGCTCAAAATAAAATTTTAAGATCAATTCCTAGAGTATTAACCAAGGAAGACAATAAATATCTCAATAATAGATTCTCTATGGAAGAAATTAAAGAAGCACTTTTTTCGCTCAATAACGAGAAATCTCCTGGACCAGATGGTTTCCTGGTTTTCTTCTTTCAAAAGTGTTGGGAAATCATTGGGAAAGACTTATGGAAAGCTATAGAAGCAACCGAAAACTTAGGTACATTACTAACATAAATCAATAATAACTTCCTAGCATTGATACCTAAAATATCAAATATAGAATCTCTACACAAATTTAGGCCAATTGCGCTTTGCAATACTATTTATAAAATTCTTTCAAAAGAATTGGAAAATAGACTTAAAAATTTAATCCACAAACTAATTTCAAAAGAACAAATGAGATTTGTCCCGAATAGATCATTTTATGATGGTATAATCATCATACAAGAATTAATTCACTCAGCACAAACAACCAAAGACCATTGTATGCTGATGAAATTAGATATCCGTAAAGCATATGACAAGGTAGATTGGAGGTTCTTATGCAAAACAATGAGAACATTTGGTTTCTCACATCAATGGGTCAACCTATTCTTTAGTTGCAATTCAACACCAAAATTCTCATTGTTAATCAATGGGATGCCATAAGGTTTCTTTAATATATCTAGAGGACTTAGGCAAGGGGATCCTATTTCCTCATTTCTCTTTATAATAATGGCTGAAGCATTTGGAAAGACAATAAAGTTGGCACAGATAGAAGGGAAAATCAAAGGTATAAAAGTTACTGATGATGTGGAAACATTACTCACCAACAATTTACGGATGATACCATACTACCTGGAGAATGCTCTATGAATGAAGCACATCAATTTAAGGATATCATCAAAACTTACATGAAAGCATCTGGCCAAGAAGTGAATTCTAAGAAATCTGAATTTTTTTCCCTTAACACCCATCTGGATCTAGAAAGAAGCATTTTTAATATTATGGGCTACAAAAAGGGGAAGGATTAAAAGCAAGCAAAAATTGGAACTTAATTGCAGACAAAATATATATGAAAATGGAAAGCTCGAAGGGGAAGTATTTAAATAAGGTAAGTAGAGCCACAATGATCAAAGCTATACTCTCAGCTATCCCTACATTCCAGATGTCTTTTCTACCTCTCCCTAAAGGTGTTAGAAATTAATTAAAAAAAAAATTAAGAAACTTCTTTTGGCAAGGTACAAAAGAAAAATAAACTGGCTAATGATAAAATGGGACCAAATTTGTAAACCCAAAGAGTTTGGAGGATTAGGTATAAAAAATTTAAGTTGGAAAAATGAGGCTCTAGGAGCCAAACTAGTATGGAGGATGTATCAGGTAAATGATTACAAATGTGCAAAAATCTTATACCACAAATATTTAAATAGTTCATAACCAATTACTCTTCTTCGAACTAAAAACCCACCTAAAGGTTCAAAAATCTAGAATTTTATGATGCAAAATAGATAATTAATATTAAATAATCTTACTTGGGATATAGGTAATGGATAAGAGGCCCTTTTTTGGGAAGATTCTTGGGATGGGCTCCCGTCTCTTGATAAAACAAAATTACCTGTCAATATCAAGAATACTCTAATACAGAATTAGGGCCCCTACTTTAAGGATTATATAGAGGATACTCAGGAAGGATGGCAATGGCAAAAAGTATCTAAAACAACCCTAACTCAGGAGGAACAAAAAGAATTTGATAATTTCTTGCAAACTAGAAAAGTAAATCATAAAGCTAGGAAAGATAGACTAATTTGGGGCGCTTCAAAAAATGGAAAATATAGTGTTAAGAAAGGTTATAAGATTACTATAACCTCTCAAGGATGGGATAAATGGATATCCCTCTTAATTTGTGTTGGGACTCAACATGTCTTCCCAAGGTAGGTATCTTCTTATGGGAAGCAATGCAAGATATAATGTTAACATCTCATAGATTTACTAAATTAGGCTTTGAAGGACCATCAAGATATGTTTTGTGTGAAAAGGCATCTGAAACTGTAGGAAACTTATTATACATGACTTTCCCTACCCCAACCATTGCTAGAAGTGGCTTTGCATTAAGATAAACTGGTCTTCAGATTTCACTGACAACATCGAGAATTTTCTGAGAAGTTGGCCACAAAATGGATCCAAAGTTTACAACAAAATTTGGAGAATTGCCCCTTCTATCCTTTTATGGGAAATTTGGAAAGAAAGAAATATAAGAATTTTTACTGATGTAAAAATGGACATAGACTCATTGATTAATAAGATAGAAGCTAGCATTATAAAAGTGACTAATAATTATTTAAGGAATTCCTACAAAGAAGAAGGCTCATTTTCTGATTGGGATGCTGACATGAGAAAGAATTGGAAAAATTAATCATCCCACATATGATGCACACCAAAGATAATAAGTTAACTAGAGCACTATGTAAATGGGAACCCCCTCCAAGTGGATAGGTGAAATTGAATTTTGATGGAGCCTCACAAGGTAATCCAGGGAATGCTGGTCTTGGATGCTTAATACAAAATGAATATGGAGAGTGGCTGGTCAAAAGGGCTATGCCCTTATTTATAACTTCTAATAACTTAGCTGAAATCAAAGTGCTAAAAGAAGGCTTGAAATTGAGTCTAAAGGCTGGAATTAAAAAGTTAATCATCAAAGGGGATTCCCAAGTTATCCTTAATGCATTGAGAAAAAGTACACTGAACTGTGTCTTAAACTCAAAATTTGAAGAAGTAATCAAAATCTTGGATAAATTTTAGGAAACCAGAATAGAGAATATCTTTAGAGAAGGTAATAAAGAGGTAGATGCCTTGGAAAATAAAGGTGTAGTAAGTGAAAATTTTACTTTGGTTAATTCTGACTTAAGCTAGATTATTAAGTTTCATAGAGTTCAAGATACTTTTAATTCAGTCATTAAAACAATGGTCAATATATTTTAAGATGTTGTAACATTATTCTCCTCTCCACTAGCCTTTTACATCGACACTCTATGCCTTCAAGGTTGTTTTTATTTTGTCAATCAAATTTAAGATCTATAAAGAGCATAAGGAAAATTTCTATAAATAGGGGCCGTTTCATCTAAGATTTAAATAATGAAAAAGCCTCAAAATTTTTGTAGATAGTGGTTACAAATTTTTATGCCTTCAAAAACTTTGATATAGGAGTTATACCTTAATACTCCTCTAATTTCTTCGGTGTCAAACTATTTATGCCTCCCTAGCATAGATTTTTCTAGATACTACCTCCTAGCCTCATGCTCTTATTCTCCACCTCACTAGCCCAGAATTTTTGACAATCATTATGAGGTCAATCTACTGAGATTAACAAGAATAGTTCCAAACTATCTAGAAACTTCTCAGTTTTATAGGAGAAGATTCTAGTCTTCCCTGTTCTATTAGGTGATCATAAAGGAAACCCCACTACAACAATATTAACTCTTCTACTTCAAATTAGTTTACACTTGTTACAATGGAGACTACAATATCTCTATATCACAAGTACGAAGATCAAACTATGGCATTCATTGGACATGTCAAACTAGAACGTTGGGGGAGTATTCTCAAAAAGATTGACGATATCTCTATACTAGCTGTAAAGAAAATCACTAGGGAAAGAGATTTGGATTATAGAAGGAGCTGGCGCACCAATGGCTATCTGATAGGTATCTTTATTGCTATTGCATTTTGGGCCAAGATCAAATATTGGCACATTAAAGACCCGTGTCTTGCACTTTTTGATGATACATGGTTAAAAGGCCTTGAAAATGTGGTGGAGAGTATTAATTATCGATTGGAAATTCCCCACCATGGGGACTACATGAATTGGCCTGTGGGTAGTCTCAAATTTATTAATGTACCTAAAAGGCCAATATTATATATCAAGGATCAAGTTGTTTTTGAGAAACTATGGCCTGAGATGGTTAAGTACTCGCATTTTCTATTAAGATGACACAATATCATTGAAGAAAAAAGCAATTGGGCTGAGGTCTTCTTCAATTCTATGGGGGTAGAGGCTTCTACAACTATGGAGTACCATGAGTGTCAACAATATCTAGTTCTTCTTCCATTTCTTCACAAATTTACTAGGCTCAAATGTTAATCTCTAAGTTCTGTTGATGATTAGTGACCAACACTTAGTCATTCACTTAGGTAGTTTTAGTTGGCTATCACTGTGGCCGAGCTAAAACTATGTAAGGCCGAGCAACATTGCCAAGCAATTTTTAGTTTGCCTAGTTACATTGCCAAGCCAAGTTACATTGTCGAGCTGAGTAGGACACAAAGATGTTAAGTGCCGAGCGACAGAGAAGTCAATTGCCGAGCAGAACAATTTTTGTATACATGTCTGGAATGATTCAAACTTCAAGGATAAGTGATCTGGCCGACTTGTATAAGATTTTTGGGCTGACTTATGTATGCATTTAATATTATTCTATGGAGTTAGTCATGCATTTAATTGTTTTATCCTATGCATGAACATTAATTGTAATACCATCAAGGTATGGGTATTAGATCTTGATCGTTGATCTAGATCTCACTATGAGACTTGAACGGATATATTAGATTGCTTCTAAACCCTATTTTGTAAGTGAGTAAGGAGAGAAGACGAAGTGTGGTGACTGCATTTTAGAAGTAGAATGCACAGAGGGTTAGCATTTTAGAAGTAGAATACACAGAGGGTTATTTTTTTAAGAAGCAGAGATCAAGCAGAGTGACAACATAGTGAACAGCATAGTAAAGATTATATCAGATTATGAGATCATAGAAGGTACTGGAAAGAGGAGATCCATTATCATCATCAAAGTGCATAATGAAGGATCAATACTTGAGACATTCTAATCATTGTATCAGGTGAAAATCTCTTAATAGAGTGGTTCTAGTAGAACTTTCTTTATCTCCTAACATAGTGCTTACTTTATTGTAAGTTGAAATCCTTTAACAGGGTAGATTGTAATGATCTTTAGCTCTTAACTGGGAAGACCTTTAACAAGGTAGATTACATTTTGTAATCAACATTTGTAGCCTTAACAGGCACACTTTATTACTGTAGTAGTGGAGAATTTTGTGGGTGTCATCCCCACCCCAGTTTTACCTATTTGGGTTACCAAGTTATTGTGTTATTTATTTCATTGTGTGGATGCTATCTGAGATTACATTAGATTCATATATGTATGAATGTGGATCAGTTTTTTTTAAGTGTTTAAATTTGAATATCTAATTCACCCCCCCTCTCGGTATCTTGCTTTCCCATTATTTTATTTCCAAAAATTGGTATCAAAGCTCAGTTCTCTAAAAAGGTCATAATCAGCTTGAGAATACAGATCTTGAGATGGAGATCTACAAGATGGGTAATGTAATTGAGAATCAAAAGATTGATATTCAACTAGCACTACAACAACTTGAGGCTGCAAGACACAAATTAAAGAAGTCCTTGACTGCAAGGAAAGATTTGGCCAAACAAATGAATGACACTCATTATCAGGAAGAGGAAACCACAAATCTATTTTAGAATGGAGACTCTACTGAGAGCGATGGAGCAATAGAAGATCTATTGGAAAAGAATAGTGCATTATGTGAAGAAGTCAAAAACTTGAAAAAGGAACAAGAAGCCCAATCAATAAGAATGTGTGAAGTTATTGAATAGAGAAAGAAAGCCAAAGATGACAAGGCTATGGCAGAAGAAGACAAAAGAATGATGACTACTAGACTTGATGAAAGAACACATGATGTAGAAATAATGATAGTCAATCAAGTAGACATGGAAAATCAACTAATACTTGTGAATTAGGAGATCAGCAGGAAAGACTTGGAGATTGTTAATCTTAGATCTGAGAATAGTCAATTGAAAGATGAATCGAGATCTGAGAAAGAACTTAATAACAGAGTGAATGATCTGAGTGCTGCTATGAGCTACTTTGAACAACTGGTGGAAGCATCAAGAAGATATGAATATTCTTCTAGATTAGGTCACACTGAACAACATACAACCACTGAAGATGGAGAATCATCTAAGACAGGTGAAAGAAGGTATGCTAAGCCAAGAAACAACAAACCTGTTTGCCACCATTGTGGGAAACTAGGTCATACAGAAAACATTTGCCGAAGCAAGAATGGTAAGTCCAATCCAAAAACTAATTTTAATGGTTATTGCTTTAACTATAATAAGTTTGGACATGAAGCACTTGAATGTAAGACAAAGGCAAGAAAAACACCTAGACTCAATGGTAATTTCTATAACTGTCACAAATATGGTCATATAGCACAAGATTGTAAGTCAAAAGGTAAACAACAGTGGACATAAAAGGTACAAGAGAAATCACCAAGAAAAGGAAATACTTACAAGTGGAATTACAACACACGACATAGTTTTCATTATTGTTGTGAGTATGGACATGTTCCAGAAAACTGCATAAGGACACATTTCAGAGGAAATCCTAAAAGTTGGATGAATGGAAGCCTAGTTTGTCATAGCTGTCTGAAAATTTGTCATACAAGGAAAGATTGCAAGACTAGGGTACCTGCTCCTACTATTGAAAAAATAAGGGAACAAATGAACAAGACATAGGTTAAGAAGTTTGAACCATGCAGCAGTGAAGCTCGTGAAGCCAAGGTCACCCAATCCAATGGATCAGGTGATCACATCATCTCCAACTAAGAAAAAAGAGGTATGTAAGGAACTGCATCTAACACTCTTATCTTACATTAGTTCCTAACATGAAATGTACCAAATTCCATATTTGCATATGTTAAGATGCACTAGGACATATTTTGAAGACAAATACCGAGTTGAGCCAATTGCACTATAGGTGCCGAGCACCAATCATGGACACTAAGGCCAAGTTCTTTAGTGAGTGCCGAGTTTTGTTGGTCGAGTAAGTTTCATGATGGCCAAGTTTAGTAAGCCGAGTGGGATGCAAGTTGTGTTAAAGCTGAGGACAGCTGGCTTGCACTAACTCAACGGGCAGAAAATTCATTGCTTACCTACCTTAACCTTTCAAAATCTATAAAGGATGAACAGTTGACACTTCATTTTTACCTTGCAATTTTTACTGTTTACGAAGCGATTGAAGTAATTTATAGAATTGATCTTAATGAAGTTAGCAATGAAGATTTCATTAGCGTTAAGGTGAACAGTGTGAAGCGTCACTTGCTGAGGTACTCTATTTTTCATCTTTTGAACCCTAATTTCAAGATTATGGCTGCAAGTTCTTCTACACCAGCTAAGAGTATGGAGGGAGAACAATAGCAAATTCAGTTAGTATGGAGTGATGAATATGAACCTCTCAACTTTCGAGCCATTCTTGAAAGTGTGATTCAGAGTGATTTAACGGGAGCCCTCTCATCTATTCCACCCAAGGTACTTATGATCCATGATGTTCAATCATGTTATATGGTTAAGATTGGTGAAGTAGGTGATAGTGAATTGAGGAAATCCTACAACAAATTGTGTGTCGATGGAGTTCTGAAGGCAGAATTAAAATATTTAGCCGACAAAGGGTTAACTCGTGCCCTAAATTTTCCTCAAGGTTTCAAAGATGAATGGATTAAGGTTATCCTTAGCTGAGTTCATGACATGTGTATGTGGTTGGATAATGGACCAGTCAAGATCACCAAAAGCATGATTCATCGAGTGACTAGATATCCTGTAGTGAACGGAAAATGAACAATGAGGGATAATAACAAAGAATAAATTACACTGAACATTGGAGCCATATGGAACAATAGAGGTATGACTATCTCTACAATTACATACCTAAAACTTGATTTTGGAGTAAGAGTAATAGCACATAAGTTCTATCAGTCGAGCAGATTGGATAGTGTTCCTTGTATAGCTATTGATCAGGCATGGAAAATTATCAAGAAGAATCATACATATGATCTTACCAAGCTACAATAGACACAATTAGCTGAGAACCTAGCATCAATCAGAAAGGCTAAGAGCTCATCATGTAAGTTTGGTTCCTTACCAGTCTGTATATTTTTCTACATTCAGGATACATTTCCTACATTGGGAAATATTGTTTGAAAAAAGGATAGACCCATTATAGTTCAGATTAGTGAATGTATTGAGAAATTAGGAAGTAATTTCAATAGCATTATGGGGAGCTATTTTGTAGAATTCAAGAAGAGAATGAGATTAAGGACTAGGATTCCTAAGTCAATAGTGGAGAATCACTATGAAGAAATCTATTTTCTAGTTGATACAGATAACACTTATATCTAGGCTGTGACTCCTAGGATAACATGCTTAGAACCATTTCCATATGAAATTAACATTGATGAAGCATCAACTGCCATCATTGCACTCCTAGCCAAGGCAATTGATACTACAACAGAGAGATTTGGAAATTTTGATGAAGCCAAAGCTAAAATATCTAGAAGCTTGAATGAGGGAGCTATGGAGAGGAAAAGAAAGAAGATTGTGAAAAATCTGAAGAAAATGGTTGGTTTAGGTAGTGATGAAGAACCTGAGGATGCACCTTTAGGCCTAATCACTGGACAAGGTGAGGATATATCTACAGAAGAGGAAGTGAGTGCATCAGAAGAGGTCACTAAGAAAGCTAGGGTAAAAGACCACCAATTATCATAGTAACCAAGAAAAGCAAAGCTAAACCTAAGGTTACACCTCCTGGAGCTAATCATCCAAGGACTAGAGCATATACTATTACTTCTCTAGTGGAAGTACAAAAAAAAGTATATGGCAAGAGGAAAGTTGTAGAAAGTAGTTCTGGAAAGGAAGCTAAGGTTGTTTTTAAGGCTGAGCCGAGTAAGCCAGCAAAGAGACCAAGAAGGAGACTAAATTTGGGGACAAATAGTGACAAGGAAAATACATAAATTGATGAACCCAGCAACATACCTACAACACAATTTAAGAAACCAGCTAGTATTGATAAGGTATGTGACACTTTGAGGAATTCAACAGGGTTAGCAACATTTAAGTTCATTAAGTATGAGAAATTGAATAATGTGGATAGGCACAAAGTTTAGGAAGCACTCTTGGATATGATGAGTACTTTCAAGTTAACTCCTACAGAGATAGGAAATCATGTGCCAAATGAACTATATGACTTTTTGTCAAGCAAATGGGAATTTTCACTTACCACAAAGAGATAGATCAGGGAAGGAACTCTAGCCAAGGTAATACTTGAGTTAACCTAAAAAAAGAGAGCCAAATTCATTGAGGATTACAAGAATAGGTTTGTTCCTAAACTTAGAGGCTATGCTGTTCTGAAAAATGATATTGAAGGTGTAGTATAGAAAGAGCACAAGGATCTGGAAGGAAATCTTTGGACTGGCCATTATAAATGATAAGAAATTTGGTGAGGGGACATCCAAGCAAAAGACAAAAGAAGTTGAAGTAAAGACTACCCCTGAGCCATAGATAACTCAAGAAAAAATTGACATAGAACAGGACAAAATCAAAGATGCATTAGACTCAACTAATTCTGTTGATCTAACTGTAGACATTCCTATGGATTTTATAGTTGATGATCTAAGCAATTTGAATACTAAGGAACAAGATATGCCAAGTGGTACTTACACTGATTCACCTATTAAGGCAACTGGTACTAAAGAAGAAAAGACCATAGCATCTAATGAGATAATTGAAGTTGTCAATAATCAGAAAGGTGAAGAGAAACAACAAACAAATGCACAAGAGGTAACTTCACAGAATCCACCTATTTTAGAGGTTGTGAAAATAGTTTTAGATAGTGGAGTAGTGATAATGAATACTGTTGATAAGCCTAAGGAAGAAGAGGCAATGCAAGTGTTGGTTGATCTTCCATACTCTGCATCATCCACTCCCACTGGTCCTAAAACTGGGAATATGCCAAACCCCCAGACAATATTGACAGAATTAAAAGAGGCAATGGACACTGACACTGTCAAAGGGAAAGATATTATGCTGCCGAGCATAAGTTCTCCAGAGTTGAAGAAAAAGAAAATTCTAAAGAAGAAGTCTCAAATTCTAGATGTAACATTAGATAAAGTCATTGTGATTCCACAATGGGATCCCAATGAGTTATCTTTTGAACAAATAGGGACTCTTCAAGAATTAATTAAGAGGAAGAAGAGACAGGAACAGATGAAGATAGAACAAAATCAAAAGCAGGTGTTGCATGACATCAAAGACATATTTGCAAAGGCTTTTGACTTAGAGGATGAAATGCCTCAAGCTCCAATTATTGATCAGCTAGTCAACATTGTACAGAAGGTAACTAATGAGGACATAGACAATAATGGAAAGCTTCTACAATGGTCAAGGAGAAGATTTGAGAGCAAAGTTCTAGAGAAAATCTTAGAAAAGATTGCCACAAAACAGGTTTAACTTTCTATTCTTGTAGAAACTTTAGATAAAGTTACAACCAATGTTTATTATTTGTAAAAAGAATTATGTGATGTTGAATTTTTCACAAAGGATAATCTACAGCTTGTTGAGAAGCTACATTTAGATTTGAGATCAACTGGCACTACTTTGGATAAAGATACTACCTCTAGTTCTTTACATCTTACTAAGTTGATAAATGCACAACGGAGAATAGCCGAGCTTATGGCTGAAGGTGGTCGAATAAGTCAAATTGAAAACTATTCAGACAAGCCTGTTGCCTCACTTGGAGGTAATACAAAAGGAACTTTCAATTGCAAAGGGATTATCATAGAGCATTGCAAATCTATCAATTGCAGAAAGTTTAGTGAGTCTAGCTTCCGAGCTATAAATAAAATTAGAAGTTATGAAGATTGCTAAGGAAAGCTGAGATACTACATTCAAATCCGCCCTACAGCTTCATAAACAATTTTTGGATAAGTACAACTTAACCCCACCTACAATCAGTGACAAAAATAAGGGGGAAATTGGTAAGGAAGTTGGAAAGGATACAACATGATATATCAGTACAGAACAAGTACACTTGTATATAAATTTTTTGAAGGCATGCAAACTTTTTGTATGGATTATTTCCAAGTATATTCCTAGGGGGAGTACTTAGTATACTTAGGCAATATTTTGATGAAATGAATGGAAGTAATGACAAGTATTTTTGCCACTAATATCAAAGGGGGAGATTGTTAATCTCTAAGTTCTGTTGATGATTAGTGACCAACACTTAGTCATTCACTTAGGTAGTTTTAGTTGGCTATCACTGTGGCTGAGCTAAAACTATG
>MU225430.1:522387-540702 GCA_018584345.1 Thuja plicata
GGGTTACCAAGTTATTGTGTTATGTGTTATTTATTTCATTGTGTGGATGCTATCTGAGATTACATTAGATTCATATATGTATGAATGTGGATCAGTTTGTTTTAAGTGTTTAAATTTGAAGATCTGACTCACCCCCCCTCTCAGTATCTTGCTTTCCCATTATTGTATTTCCAACACCAAATACAAAAAATGCCCTAGGTTTGAAACAGAGGAAGCACTCATGGATTTGGACTCTAAATTCGATGAGTATATTATAGTTATAGAGCTGCGCAGCTAGGAGAATCAAAGGTTTTTTGCTCTCTATTATAGTTTTTGATCGCAAAACTTGATATGAATGTGTTCTTAGATGATATGTATTGATTAGGGTTAATCTCATGTAAGTACTTTTATTTGTATGTATCTGGTCTTTGATCCTTGCCAGGTATATTGGAAAGTATCAACATGTATGTTTTAGGTATTCCTACGTAGATATATCTTCATACTAAGCTTTCTTAGCCTTCTTTCGTAGATCTACATAATCACTCTTTCAGTATGGTAGTTGTGTAAAGTTTGCTTATTGATTGGTAGATGAATGATATAATAGAATTAGTATACAGAGAAGAGGTTTTTTGCAAAAGACAATGGGATGTAAATATTATATTATATAATATATGAATTAAAGTAAATATAAAGTGTTCCCTTAGTATACTATCTTGGTTATTAAACACAATATGAATAATGGAACAGAGCTTGAAAGTTGTTAAACTAAATTCAGTAGATTCAAATAAAAAGTAACAAACATATTCAAATAAATTACAATTTGAGAGATATAATCTAGGTTTAGAGAAAATAAGATGGAAACTATAAAAGAAAGCCAAAATATAAAAAGAAAGGCTCCTAGCAAAGTAATACAAAATATTCAAACAATAAATTAGGATACATGATCTCTAAACATATAAATCGTTATGCGATAATAGATGATCAATATAGACTAAGAAAAATAATAGAATTAAATGTTAGATATTTGGACTAATCAATAATCTAACAAACACACGAAAATGTGATTGTAATTTTTTTATTATTTTTTTCTTTATACGAATGGAATATTCAAAGGACTACTAACAATGATCTTGCCAAGAAGAATCATGTGCAACTTTTGATACCGAGTGGGTTGCTTAAAGATCGAATTCGTAAACAATGGAGGAATGATAAATTTTGTCAAGAAAAAAAAAGGGTCAAACAAAGCGAGATATTCTTTTATGTAAAATTCACAATGGGAATTTGTAATTAAAATTATTCATAAGGAAGGTATGCCTTTCTAAAGACCCCAAAATTTTGGGGAATTTGTATTTAAATTTTAAAAAATTGAGAATTTATGGAAAAGATTCATTCTTAATTAAAACCTAGAAACTGGGGTATGCCCCTTTTAATTTGTAAATTTTAAAATGAATATGACTTATGTCCTGGGCTAGACTGGAGGTTTTCTTCTCTGTTCTTTCCTACTAGTGCCCATTTGAATGGAGACCCCTATTTGTATTCATTTTATTCTACATAATATATAGGGCCTCGACCTTTTGTTGATAAAAAAATAACAATAAAAAATAAAATAGAAACATATATACTACGTACTAATAGTACTAATATTAAATGATGATCATCTCTAATAAGTATTATAAATAGTAGGTTTCTAAATTTATATTAAAATATTTTAAAATTTAGAAACATTCATATCTATCATTTAAAAATTGTTGGAAATAATGGGAAGTATGTACTGAGAGGGGAGGGGTGAATCAGTACCTCTAAAACTTTTAGTTAATTAACCTTTAACCTTATGTAATCAAATCTTTTCTTTACTGATCATATCTACTATTCTTTCTTTATGCATGTGATATCAATTCATAATTTTAAATGTACGTAGACATTCATAGAAAAATTCATGAAAGAAATAAAACATAACACAAGAAATGGTAATGCAGAAAACCCCTGTTAGAAGGTAAAAAATGCGGTGGAAATGGCACCCACAAAAGCTTCACTATTTGCAGATTGGAAGGGGCCGGTTAAGGCTTACAATTTGATCACTTCTAATGATCTACCCTGTTAGGAGTATTATGTGGAGAATGGTTAAGGTTTACTCTATTAAGATCTTTAGCAACACTGTTTAGTGTGCACTCAGTTAAGAGATTTACAATAGGATTATTAAATCCACCTTTCTTGAAAGGATTTCTTATATTTGCTACACTTATTAGAATGTAGACAAGAATAATCATTGACCTGAGTGTAAGCAATCTATAATTTCTTATTACAGATCCATTAAAGATTACATGTACAATGTGTTACCTAGTGTGATTGATTAATACCTCTATTGCTCAGTAGCCTTGATTCTTGGTTCCAGATAACCAAATTCATCTTTTGCTATTCTGCTTCTTGAAACTCTCAGTCTGATCCATAGATGTTCTCATTGGCTACAATAAAATATATTTGACCTTTTTAGTTTCACGTATTACAAACTTAACTCTATGTTCAAAGGTTTACAACTTGACCTTGATCTCCTAGTTTGCATGTTTTTAATCAGTTAGACTGATTAAAAGAATTAAAATTATCTTTCTTGTCCCTCAAGAAATGGTTTTAAAATTTTTTTAACTCTAAATATACCACATAATTGTTTTATTGTACGTGGAAGTCAGATCCACTTTTCTCAGGATATAATTGACTTTTGGTGTCTAATGATCAGGTTGCTCTAAAAGTCTTTCAGTGTTCCTTTGTTGAATTGTCCGTCGGGTTCCCTTTCTATTTTGGGTTCCTCTCTTTACTGCTCTTCAGTTTATAGTGTAACCTGTTTGTCGGATTCCTCTATATCATGTTTGGGTTGCACTTTTGGTTTACACTGTAAAACTTGTGTCATCGGGTTTCTGTTTACTTAGTACTTTCAGTCTGAGCTAAAACCTGTCTTTTGGTGTAGTGTAACCGATGGTTCAAACAACTATTTCTCTTTGCATACTAATGGAAAAATATATGTCATCAATCTCCCCCTTTGACATTAGTATAAAAGACTAATATGTGCAAAATACTAAAAATGTTTATAATATGTACACCATGTATATTACTTAGTCATTTCATGACTCCCCCTATGCATATGTCGGTATAGTATAGTATATGTGTATGTACACTTGTCTTTATACTATTTATTCATTTTCACCTTGTCTTTTCCCTTTGTGCTATATGTACTGTACATATCATTCTCCCTTATTATATATATCATTTTCCTTTTCCCCCTTTTTTGATAGTAAGGGAAAAGGTGTATACCTATAGCTTATAAAAAATATGAGAGTGAGAGGTCTTCATTTCCTCCATCATCTTCTACCATTTATCTTTTAGATTCTCAAGAGCCATATTCTCTAGTGTAATCCTAGCATGCATGTCATAGATGTTGTCTTCTACACACATCTCGGGGTGGAAATTAGCTATATTTCCAAACTTATGTGCTATTGCAAAAGTGTGAGGTTTAGTAAAATTTGAGCCTGTAGCTCGGTAACCTCTTCTCTAAATTGTGATTCTGCTTCCCAAAGTTCTTGTCTTAACCTTTTTATTTTTATTATCTTCTCATAATACAATTTGATTGCATTGTCATCTGTGGCTAGAATTTGAGCACTTGCATTTAGATTGGAATTGATCTTTGCAATCTTATCACTATTATCCTTTGTGAGTTTCTCCAAAGTGCATAGATTTTGAATTAAGGAAATAGCTTTAGTAATGATTGGATCCAATTCATTGGCTAGTTCTGAAAGCTTTACCTTATTTTCTACCACTTCTTGGCTGATCTTTTCTATCAATTTGTATTGGAGCTTTTGTTCTGCTCATTCTTCAATATCCTTTTCTACATCCACATTTTGAGTTGTGATTGCTTTGGTGAGAACATCAAGTTGATCTAGAATGGGGGCATTGTGATCAACATCAATGTCAGGAACTATTTGGTTTAAGATATCTCTTGTGGTTTCCAACACTAGAGAATATTTGTGTTCTTTTCTAAGATTTTCCTGCATTTCTTTCCTTTGACATATCTCTCCATATTCTATAAGGGATTCATAGTCCAATGTGGTTGGATCAAACTTTGGAATTTCAATGATTTCATCGAGTGTGACCTCCAACTTACTCTTCTTGGTTTTCTTCTTCTTCTTTTGTGATGGATCTGTATGCAAAACCATAGCAAGTTTCTCTACTTGGTTTGATGTGCTGGAGGATTGTTTTAGCCATGTTGTACCTTTTTCCTACTGCTTGGGGTTTTCCTTTCAGTTGTGTGTGGATGTCTCCTCATCAACCTTCAGTATAAATACAACATCTCCTTCAGTGTTCTTAGGAGTGGTATCAACTGGATTATCTTGTTAACCTTTCTCCTTTTGCACTTCATCTATATCTTTCATTTGTGCATCCTTTTTGGTGTTATTTCCATCTTTTTTTTGTGTGATCTATATTTGTAACATTTTGATCTCCACTAGTGACTACCTATTCATCGGTTGTCTCTTTCTTTTCATCAGATGTATCTTTTTGTTCATCACTACCCTTATTCTCAGGTATGCTTTCTTCCTTCTCTGGTGATTTATCCTTTTCTAAGATAATGTTGATAGCTTGTATCAACAGTGGTATCTGTCGTGGTGTGTCTACCTATGCTGAATTTGTTGTAGTGTCCTGTTCATCGGTTTTGTCCTTGAAAATAGTGACATATTATCTCTCTGTACTTCATCTGTAGGATCTACTCTGGTAACATCAATGATCTGCAATGTCCATATCCTTGTTGGCTTTTGTGTTCAATGATTCTTCATTAACATACTCATCAGTAATAAGAATATGTATAGGGCTCTATTTATCTTGATCATATTTGTTCAGTTGCTTATCGGTAAGAGCAATTTGTGGCTCGGGACTTGTATCCTTTTTAGGGATATCAAGTATCTTTCTCCATTCAGCCTCACTCTTCTTGTCTAGTTCAAGTAGATGTCCTCGAAGTACTTGATAAACTCTTAACTTTGGTGAGAACCTTTTGGAGTGTTTCTTAATCATCTCTTGAATTTCTTCCATTTTAGATACGAGAGTCATGACAAAAACTAGTTCTCTTTCCCTAATATGTTTATCTGAGTGTAATGCAAATGTCCATCTTGCTGACAATCTATTCAAAATTTCTTTTGGTATAATATCTTCCAATTGTATTGGATCATATTTGAATATACACATTATTTTGATAATTGCCTCTTCTATTTTATTTTTATCCTCGAGATCCAATGTTAACCATTTCTTAATCTTGTGATCATTTTCTGTATCCGATTTGATAATAAAAGAACATACCTCATCAATTGATTCAGGAATCTTAATCTTTTCTTTTTGGACAGATTCATCATGTAGGTATCTTCGATAGCTTCCTTGGTTAGGATTAATTTCCTTATCCTCTTTGGTGCTTTGGTCTGTTTGGTTTGAGGTTTTATTTTGTAGGTCCTTACTTGACCTTTCTTGATCTGTGAAGGACTTGCATCCTTTACTATTTTACTTCTGGTCCTAGTTGCAATAGTAGTCCTTGGCTTCTTTGCTGGTGGTGGAGGTGGTGAATTAGACTCTGTGGACTCTGAGTCACTCTCATTCTCAGCTTCACCGATAGGTGACTGACCTTGGGTTTCTTTAGTCTCTTATGTTTCCTCCTCATTCACTGAAAGGTTTTCCTTGAAGGTATTAACCATTTTATCTTTCTTTCTGTCAATCTTTTTCAAAAATAAGCCAGTTTTAATCCTTTCTTTGGATTCCTCATAAGTTCCAAACTTGGGTTGTGATTTTTCCAATGGCTCATTTGTCAATGCCTCAATAACATTTGATGCTTAATCTATTTTCACCTCATAGTCAAGTGGAGCCAACCATGCTATCCTTGGTACAACTGGCTTGATGTAGGTGTAGTCAGTGCCCACCTTAAAACATATGTTAGTCTTGAATTTTTCTAATAACTATTCTAGAATCCTTACTCTCTTTTGCATTCTTTCTTTGAATCCAACAAAGTATTCATCCATGACTGGTTCAAAATTGTCTCCTAGTGATTTGATGATCTCACTAATTTGTGTGGTCACTGGTCTAGTAGTGTCCCATTTGAAATTTCCTATGGATGGGAATGATTCTTGAAAATAGAAAAATATGCACGTGATGAGTGAACCAAACCTACATGAGTTAGAATTTACAATCCTTATTGTCTTCATGTTCTCATCCGATTGTCTTAATAGAAGTTCTGACTGATCCAACTGCAGTCCCTTCTTGACAATTTTATATGCTGTATCCACTGCTCTGGATGCAATACTGTTCATCCTACTATCCTAAAAGAACTTGTATCCTAAGACACATGCTCCAAATTTCATTTCATCATCTTTGATGGTGGATACCTTTAATCCTCTTCCATCCCATGCTATTCCTATATTCTTTTCAATGTCATCTTTATGCGGGTTCTTTAGTTCCTTTACCTTATCAGTTATGGGATCACTAGTAACAATGTGTATAACATCCCTGGTTATCAGTTTTGGCTGATCCAACCATATCTTTCGGTCATGTATCCTGCTTAGTACTAACCGAATCCATTCAATTTTTAATTCCTTTGGGAATAGTAGGGCATGTGTGATCCCTTTTACTTGAATTTTTTTATGCTCTTCCTAGATAGTTCCATGATCATTGCAAAGATTCTTGTAAGCTTTCTTAACTTCTAGGTCTCCTATTTCTATAGTCTTGCAGTGTATATAAGCTCATACATCTTCAACAAGAAAAACCCTAGCTGGTATTATGGAGAATACACCAGTGTTGTTGGGTTGTGAAGAAACCTTAGGACATATCTTGGAATGAGGTTCTTCATAGGTGGAATTCATGATTAGATTGACCTTTTTATTCTTATCATTCTTTATCTTGGAGTTTCTTGACGTAGTTTCCATCGTTTATGAAATTAGGGTTTTTTTTTTTTCCCATAAATGAAAGTAGAGTTCTTAGTTATCTATTTTGCTTACTTCAACCTCTGTAGGTGTTAGGAATCTATTTGGAGTGTAGGGAGTCAAGTTGTAGATGCTCCGCAATTGGGTCACTTCTTACTCAGGTTTTGCTCTGGTCTCTGTGTGAATAATGAAACCCTTCCATCGTCTATTTATAGACTTTGTCCTAAGTCAAGTAATAAATGCTCAACCACTTCTCGGTGTGTGAAGACGGAGTCATCGGGTGATACACAAATAACATTCTTGGTGAGAATGTGATGCTTCAGGGCAATTTTTAACTTGTTATATCAACTGACGGATTTCAGCATTTGGCGAAGACAACATTGTCAACTCACATGATTACCGACAGATCTCGGTTTACACTAGCGACTTAGATTTTATGTGTTAATCAAAGATTCTTGGTAAGTATAGGCATCTTAGCTTTGTATGTACATTGATGCATTTTGGTATGTAATGACCGATGATATTTTTTTCATAGAATCATAACAAGTAATACCATAGTGCATCTTTAATCATGCTGATTTGGTATTTTAACTATGCATAATGGAATTGATGCAAAATATAACTTGATATAATGCAGTTTGATACTTGTTCTACTTAGGTGGGGGTGGTGATGTCACCAGATCCATTGGATAAGGTGTCACTAATTGCATTGCTCGGTCCAGCTTAATTAGTGTTTCTAGCTTTCCTCCACATTTTGTTTTTCATCTTCCTAATGTCTTCAATGATGTTTCCATTGGCAAAGGTGCTGGTCTCTGTCACTCGGTCTCTATAGTCTTTCTTTAGATGACCAACTTTATGACAGTGTAGACATGCCATTCTGGGGCTATTCCAACTCCTAGACTTTCTTTTCCATTGTGTCATGCCATTTGCAGCTATGTAACCAAATCTTCCACATGCTGTGCAGTTTTCCCATGTATTGTAATCTCAAACATATTGGTTACCGACTCTTTTCAGTTGATAGGCAGTTTCTTGATCTTTAGGCTTCCATGCTTGCTTTTTCTTCTTCCTGCATTCAAGATATGTGTGCCCATGCATTTTTCAAGCAGGATCATATTTGTCAATGTAGGTTTCCTTGTTTGGTTGTTTCACCTCAGATTTACATCCATAAGATTTATGTCCTTTCTTGTTACATTTATAACAAATTCCTATGAATGAAGATGTGGATTTAGGAATACCTTTCATTTTCCTCCTGCATACATTTGATGTGTGGCCTGACCTTCCATAGTGATTGCATGTCAGATTTCTTGGTCTTGGATTAGTGTACACATTCTTTTGATCAACTTGGTTGGGTGATTCTTCATTCTTGATATAGCCTAGTCTGGTATTGTTGTTGACTCTTCTTTGTCCATCCAGAAAATCATCCATCATTTTGGTTCTTTATTTAGCTCTCTTGATCATGTTATTATGCTATTTCTGAATTCTTACTTCATGTTTCAACTTTTCATTTTCTTCTCTTAGCTCACCAATAGATTCTATTCTTTCAATGAGTTATGTATTCATTATGTTTTCCTCTTGACTCATAAGAATAATCTGATTTGTGATCTCATGATGATGTTCTGTAAGTATTTTTATTTCTAACTCTTTCTCTTGTATTTTTTTAGCAATCTTCCTTCTATTATCAATAGCTAGTGTTCTTTATTGCTCAGCTTGTCTAGCATTGTTCATGACATCAATCATTCTTACCATCTGTGTCTCTTGACCAATTTTCAAAGATTTCACTTGTCCATCCATATGTTGATTGATTTTATTCAAACCTGTGATGCTTTCTTCAGATGTGTTTGATGCTTTGCTAGTTGTAGATCCTGAAGAGTCAAATAGATCTGGTATCTCTTCTTCATGGTAGTCTATTTCATTACAGTGAGATGCCATAATATTTCTTTCATCTAGCAACCGTCTCATCTTGATTCTAGCTTCTTTATATTGTTCAAAGAAGATCTGTATTTCTAACTTCTGATTCTCAATACTCTTGTTAAGCCTGTACTTCTCCACTGTATGATCTTTTCTCTTAAGTCTTTAATCTTTCCAAATAAGAGATCTAGCTCTAATACCAATTGTTGGAAATAATGGGAAGTATTTACTAAGAGGGGAGGGGTGAATCAATACCTCTAAAACTTTTAGTTAATTAACCTTCAACCTCATGTAATCAAATATTTGCTTTACCGATCATATCTGATGTTTTTTCTTTATGCATGTGATATTAATTCATAATATTAATTGTATGTAGACATTCATAGAAAGATTCATGAAAAAAATAATACATAACACAAGATATGGCAACGCAGAAAACCCTTGTTAGAAGGTAAAAACTGCAGTGGGGATGACACCAACAAAAAATTCACTATCTGCAGATTGGAAGGGGCCAGTTAAGGCTTACAATTTGATCACTTTTGATGATCTACCCTGTTAGGAGTATTATGTGGAGAATGGTTAAGTTCTACTCTATTAAGAGCTTTAGAAACACTATTTAGTGTGCCCTCGGTTAAGAGATTTACAATAGGATTGTTAAATCCACCTTTCTTGAAATAATTTCTTCTATTTGCTACACTTGTTAGAATGTAGAGAAAAATACTCATTGAACTGAGTGTATGCAATATATAATTTTTGATTACAGATCCATTAAATATTACATGTACAATGTATCACCTCATGTGATTGATTAATACCTATGTTGCTTGGTAGCCTTGATTCTTGGTTCTTGATAACCAAATTCATCTTTTACTATTCTGCTTCTTGAAACTCTCAGTCTGATCCATATATGTTCTTGTTGGATACATTCATCCTCACATCCTTCTCAAATGAATGATTACACATCTATTTATACAATAGATTTGACCTTTTTATTTTCACATATTACAAATGTAACTCTATGATCAAAGGTTTACAACTTGACCTTGATCTCCTAGTTTACATATTTTTAATCAGTTAGATTGATTAAAATAATTACAATTATCTTTCTTGTCCCTCAAGGAATGGTTTTAAAAAAATTCTAAACTCTAAATATAAAGCATCACTATTTTATCTGATGTGGAAGTCAGATCCACTTTTCTTAGGATATAACTAACTTTCGGTGTCTGATGCTTGTGTTGCTCTGAAAGTCTTTCAGTGTTCCTTTGTTGAACTGTCCATCGGGTTCCCTTTCTCTATTGGGTTCCTCTCTTTAATGCTCTTCGGTTTATAGTGTAACTTTCTTGTTGGGTTCCTTTGTATCATGTTCAGGTTGCACTTTCGGTTTACACTATAAAACTTGTGTCATCAAGTTTCTCTTTACTTAGCACTTTCGGTCTGAACTAAAACCTGTCTTTTGGTGTAGTGTAAACTATGATTCAAACAACTGTTTCTCTTTTCATACTAATGGAAAAATATATTTCATCAAAAATATGTAAATGAATATATATTTTATCGTAAATATTTTAAATAACATATACTCATATTATAAACAAAAATATTATATTGTCTATAATAGAGTTTTACAGTTTATTAATAATTTAAAGTGTCATATTTATGATTTTTTTAAATAATTTAAAAAATAGCCTCTTAATCTATACGGTCTAAATAAAAATTATGCTGTCATATATGGTCCAAAAGTTCAAAAACAACCATTACGACTGTAGACACCTAAAATTGGTCAGGTGTTCTATAATCACTCAAATCTGCATTTTCAATCAAATCTCATCAAATTGCGCTGAAATCAATCAAAATGGACTTAATCAATTCAAATGGACATTTATTAAATCAAATTAGGAAAAAATCAAATTAAATTAAAGGATCAATTAACAATGACATTAATTAATTAAATATAAGCCTAAATGGATTAATCAAACTATATAATTGAGTCTAATCAATTAATTGTATAGTTTAAATCAAAAATAAAATCTAACCTATTCCCCTACATGGCTAATTTAATTAATTGATTTAATTAATTAAATCCTATTATCTTTCAACAAGAATTTGAGGAACCAATGAGAATTGAGAAGGCAAAGCACATGGATCACTCCAAACTTTGAAATCTTGATCACTCATTTTTGAACTTTAAATCCTCATCACTCAATTTGTCCCTTTGTCCCAACCTTTGAGACAATCATTTAAATTGTCCCATCATTTGAAACTATTTGAAATCCTCTCACTCAACCAAGGCGAAACCATGATCAATTGACTCCACCCCCTACACTTGGGAAAATCCTATAAATAGAAAGCATTTTCAAGCATAAGATAATCCTAGACATTCGAATGCAAAACATCTACATTATAGTGATTTTTAGAGAGATCAAAGCAATTTGAGCAATATCAAAGAATTTTGTGAGAGAATTTGAGTATTTGAATGAATCATTTTGATGATTTGAGAGAATTATGAACTAGATAGGCATATCATTATCATTTTTCTCATTCTAGGACTGTCACTAGTAGAGATTTAAGATGAGAGCTCTCTATTAGAATGCTTAGTTAGAGATCCATGAGATACTTAATGATTTTCTTTCAATTCTTAGTTTAATTGTTGATCTTTTTCCATAGAACTGTTAGAAAATAAACTAATCTCATGAAGGTGTAAAATTCACACACACAAATGGAACCCATCATGGGGCTTTAGGCCTCTAATCCTTATTTTTGATAATATTTTATATGTTTTTGCTTCATTTTGTGTGTATTTTGCAGATTACAGGTAAATTGATGCCTACAAGCAAAATAATGACACATGCAAGCAGTGAAATAATGCCTAAGAATTCCTTCTATTTTTTTGTTTGACTTGTTTCATGCCTGCCAGATAAATAACGATGCCTGTGTTTGTAAAGCGACGTCTGTGATCCCTAAAATAATGCCTAGTCACTGTGCTCTGCCACGTTTGAACTTTCTTTTAACACATTTACATTGCTTTTTCATGTCTATGAACTTTCTTTTTATGCCTATTGTTAGTAAAGTAACGCTTAACAAAGGGTAAAGTAATGCCTAGATAAGTGCAAAGAAATGCTTAGTGCAGTGCAAAGTAACGCCTAGAAGCTATAAAATGATGCCTACTATCTTTTATACTTTTTTACTTGCAGATTAATAAATTCAGAATACTAATGCTCTATTGTTAATTTTCTGCAGATGAACATACATTTAAAAGTGCAGAAACCAGAGCTGAGGATCAAAAGGGAAATCAAAGAGGTAAGGCTCCAAAACAAGCACTCTAAAAAAATTCATAATGCTATTATTTTGGAGAGTTTAGAAGAAGAGAAAGCATTATTTGAACATTACATTAAAGTTAGTAATGCTTACAAAAGGAAATTTCCTTCTCTAAATTGATTGCATTTTCTAAGTCCTTAAGCTTTGTTTTGCAAAATTTTGTTAAGGATCTTAAATCCATTGTCAATTTAATTTGTTTTCCTTCACTTTGGTTGTGGTGTTGACTAAATTTTTGGAGGAGATGGAGAGGGAATGATCACCACTAGGTGAGTAAGCAAAAACAAAGCAAAAACCTCAAAAATGCGCCTTGCCTTTGCTAGCATCGAAATGAGGTATTTCACTTAACAAGATTTCTTTGCTTAGATTGTAGAATTTTCATTTGAATCTAGATTAATAGGGACACCCTATTATTATTCATTCCAAAAAATACATTAGTTATATTCTCTCAACTTTTTGAAGTTGATCAAAAATCCAAAAGTGTTGCATTTGGGTGGTATAAAGAAAGGGAGAAATTGAACCACACATTTCAATTTATTAAAAAACCTCCTTTTTAAGAGGTTAAAAATGAACAAGAGTGATTGAAGTGTTTGGAATTAAGGAAGTTAATAGGGATATTTCTCTTCACTTTGAGTGAATAAAATTCCCAAACTTACTTGACTAAATTCAATTTATTTCTTTCATGAACATGCTAGATACATCGAGGGCCTGCCTCCTAAGAATTCCTTTACAAGGCAGTGAGAGGGAAAAACCCAAGTGGGAGAAAATCACTTAAGCCGTGATACTATCCAACCCACTATAATCAAATGCACTCCTCCCCAAAGGGTTGAAGTTGTTAGTAATAACTGAGAGGGGGGGGGGGGGGGAATCANAATAACTGAGAGGGGGGGGGGGGGTGAATCAGTGACCTTAAATTTTAATCCTTAAATCAACCCTTTAACTCTTATAACCACTAATTATTTCTCAAGTTATCTTTTATCCTACAAGATGAATGCCTTGAACAACTTATATAAATTTACTACTTGCCAGATTACTTTATTAAACCTTCTTCTTAATGTTTACCGATAAGCAGTCATCTATTTACCGAAATATAGTAAATATGCAGAGTATACCGATATATCCAGAATGAATTATGTAAGATACAAAATAGTAAAGAAATGCATCATAAACACATATAACACATGGATTTTAATTTGAAAACCCTGTTAAGGGAAAAAACCACTAGGATCGGTACCCAAAATTTTCACTCTTCTAAGGTGAGCCTTGTTAGAAGCCAACCCTGTTAAAGGTTACAAACACACTATTAGGTGTGGCCTTGTTAGAGGATTTTACACATATAGGTTGTCACTTAGTATTGGGCATCTAATGCTACCATCCTTGAATCAACCTCTCTCTTAGAATTTCAATAGGCATCAGGCATATCCAATGCTACTTTCATGAATCAACCTTTTTGGCACTCCTTGGGATGTACCTCAATATATAGAAGACTGTTAAGTCCTACTCTGTTAAGAGACTCGATGCTTCAATGGTTAAACTGAAACAATATGACCTATTTCTAATGCAACTTGAATTGTAGATTTTTAGATCTATTTAAGTACATTACCTCTCTGATCAATGTATCAATTTAATTCTTTTGTGCTCAAAACTTTCTTCTCTCTGATGCTGTGCTCACTATTCATCAGTGTTTGCAGAATTCCTTAGCTCTTTTTCAGCTTAATTGATCAGTACTGCATGAAGTTGCTCTTCATCTATTTCTCTTCAACATCCTCTTTTCATTCACTCCCCTTAATCCCTTTTTCATGAATGTGATATTGAAAATGAATTAAGCCTGTCTCTTATATAGACATGATATTCATTGTTTCTTGATTCTTGGCATGAAAAACAATCCAGCCAATTAGATTTAAAGCATAACTCCTGATTTATCTCATAGTTATCATCATGCCAACTGTACAAATCATCTTTAAATCAATCACTTAACTCTGGTCAAATAAAAAAATAAAACAACCAGTTAAGTCTATCTTTAGCTCTTGCCAGCTAGATAATTTTTCATTTTCTGAACACTCTGTTCTATTGGTCAACTCTGCAGTTAGTCATCGATGACAACTGACAGTTCTGTCGGTGTGACTCCAGTTAGCTTCGGGATCTTTTTCTGTTGGGCATCATTGGATTTTTACTCATCGGGGAACTCTATTTTCAGCTCGTCGGGCATCCTATGGTTTTTCTTCATTAGGCAACACTGTCTTCTGCTCATCAAGTATCATTGTGAATTTTCTTCTTTGGCTTTTCTGATGGTGTGCACTCTGTCGGTGTTGTTTGTCACTTAGTGAATACTTGAATTTTATGCATTTCTAAAAGCATAACCTTTGTTCTATTGATTCTCTAAAGTCTTTGGCATTATGTACATGATCGTACATATGATATCAAGTTGACATCAATGAAAATACAAACCATTAACTGATTTAATGCCTTGCATTATCTTCAACTTAACGTTATTAAACATTCAATCAGTTACATGTCATCAATCTCTCCCATTGGAATTGATGGAAACATACTATACTATCACACTACTATTTCTAATACAATATGAAATATAATCGTTGAGATTCATCAAACTACCAATCTTTCCCTTTTGTCAACCGATAAATGTCTGAACTTCGGTAAGATTTGTTTTAGCTTAGACTTGATTCCTATAGTTCTCTTTCTTCTAATGTGTTGTGACCTCTCCTTGTGTCAATTTCTTTCTCTTTTGATGTCTTTTTCTTTTGTCAACAACTCTCCCTTTGTATAATATTTCATACAATTTTTTCTCCCTTAGGATATAATCTCTCCCTGTTGGAGTAATATGATAATGGATAATCTATCTCTCTTTTTCCTGAAGGATGTGATAATATGGTATATGGATAATCTCTCTCCCTTTGACAGAAATTCCAAACAAATATTTTACAAATATCTAACATTCATGTCAGGCAATCATTTTTCTCCTATCCATAATATATTCCTTGAATTTCCCTTATCCATCAGTAATACAACAATATGCTTTATGCTCGGTTCTGATATATACCTGTCTGTATATAGATGTATCTTTTGAAGTTCATCTCTTTGCTTCCATCAAAATGATTGATATTCTAATAATATGTAGGCTGATGTAGCCTTCAGTCATTTTACTGACTGGTAGACAAGGGTTTGACTCCTAGTCTCTTTCTTAAGTACTCAAATGTATCCTTGGGCAGTGGCTTGGTGAAGATATCAGCCAATTATTCCTTTGATTGCATATACTCAAGTATCACCTCCTTTTCTTGAAATTGTTCTCTAAAATAATGATACTTGATGACAATGTGTTTAGTCTTAGCATGCATGACTAGATTCTTCGAAATGTTTATTGTGCTGGTGTTATCACAGTCGATAATCACTAGTTCTGAGATCTTCATATGCAACTATTTGATCCATGCAATATTTGAGCAATTTGTAGCATCAACAACATATTCTACTTCTGTAGTATACTGAGAGATGCATCCTTGCTTCTTGCTAATCCATGTGACAAGTCTATCACCCATAAAGAATGCTCCTCCAGTTGTGCTCTTCCGGTCATCAAGATTTCCAGCCCAATCAGTGTCAGTAAACACCTTAAGTTAAAATTTGCCTTCTCTTTTATACCATAACCCAAATTCCTTAGTATTCTTCAGATATCTTAGAATTCTTTTCACAACAGTCATGTGTGATTCTCTATGGTTAGCATAAAATCTAGCAACAATTCCTACTACATGTGCAATATCTGGTCTAGTGTGTACAACATACATGAGTTTTCCAATCATTGATCTATACAAAGTCTGATTTACCTCTGTTGTCTTGTCCTCCTTTGTCAACTTACATCTAGTATCCATCAGTGTTCCAACTGGTTTGGATTCTTCCATCTTGAATATTTTTAGGACCTCTCTGATGTACTTGGACTGTGTAATGAAAATACCTTCTCCTTTTTGCATGATCTGGAGACCAAGAAAGAACTTGATTTCCCCAAACATAGACATCTCAAACTCTTTCCTCATCTCATTTGCAAATGATTTGCATAGCATATCATTGCCTCCAAATATGATGTCATCAATAAATATTTCAACAATCAAAGTGTTAGCATCAGTATCTTCCTTTAAATAAAGATTACTATTTTCACTAGTCCTTACAAATCCAATACTTATTAGATAGGAATGAAGGCATTCATACGAGGCTCTTGGAGCTTGTTTCAATCCATAAAAGGCTTTGTGAAGTTTACATACCATGTTTTTCTTTTCTGGATCGAGAAACCCTTCTGGTTGCTCAATGTATACCTCTTCTTCAAGTATTCCATTTAGGAATGCTAATTTGACATCAATTTGATATAATTTGAATCCTTTGAATGCAACATAAGAAAGTAATATTGTTACTCCTTCTAGCCTAGCAATGGGTGCAAAGGTCTCTCCATAGTCTATACCTTCCTCTTGTGCATACCCCTTGCATACTAGTCTTATTTTTTTCCTTGTGACTTCTCCATTCTCATTCAACTTATTCTTGAATATCCATTTTGTACTGATGACATTCTTGTCATCTGGTCTTGGCACAAGTGACCATGTTTTGTTTTTCTCAATCTTCTCAATCTCATCATTCATAGCACTTATCCATTCTTTATTATCAAGTGCGACATTGACAGATTTGGGCTCAAACTCACAAATTAGACAGCTTGAGTTTAGAGACTTACTTCTTGTTCTTGTACAAGCTTTCTTATCTCCTATGATCTGGATCTTTGGATGGTTCCTTCTTACATATCTTGCAAGTATAGGTACAATTCTTTGTCTATCAGTTTGATCATTGTTTTTTTCTTCATTTTTCTCTTCATCACATTGCACATTATCTTGATCATTATCCTAACCGTTGGTATTTGTAGCCTAATGCTTGAGAGCAATGATTTGTAGCTTAGGAGCTCTACATTATTGGTAGGGTAGAGTGTTAGGTTCCTCATTGTAAGTGAACTTAATGTAGTCCTCTGGTTCTTTAGTGCTTTCTTGTTCATTCTTCTTTGCAAATTCATCTATCTTTACATTTGCACTTTCAATAATTTTATTAGAGGCTTTGTTTAGACATTTGTAAGCCTTGCTCTTGGTAGAATACCCTAGAAAAATTCCTTTATCACTCTTGGAATCAAGTTTTCCATTTTTATCATCTTTTAAGATATAACATTGATTGCCAAATTTTTTGAAATAACTTACATTGGGTGTGTATCCATACCATAGCTCATAAGGTGTCTTCTTGGTGTCTTTCTTTAATTGTACTATGTTCAGTGTCTAAATAGCATGTCATGCCCCAAAATCTGGGCATTAAAACCTTAACCTATTGAACTTAAAACTTTCATTTAAACATGATATATCAACAATAGGAAATGAAATCCTTTCTAAACCTTTGCAAAATAAATTAATTCAAAGATCAATATAGAATAACAACATCAATTAGAGTAATAGTTCTAGAGGTTCCTTTTTCCACTATATTAAGTAAAACAACTATAAATTCATTTTGATAATAATAATTTATGATAAAAGTCCAAATAAATATTTTATTAATATAAATAAACCTACTCTGATTCCAAAATTACAAGAAGATTACAATTTCCAAAACCCTTTTCAAAATTTACAAGGGAGAAACTTGAACATAAAAAGACTTTGAGGTAGAAATTTCATCCAAGACACCAAGACTCCGGCTAAACTTTCAGAAGCTTTCTCTGAACCTGTAAGAACATCAAGGTTGACCATGGAGGCTCACCTCCCAACCTAGGCCTTTTCAAGGCCACCCCCGAGGTAGGGGATCCAGAACTGAACTAGGATACATACACACATAACAACCATAAAACTGAAAATAGGAACACAAGAAAATACCCATTACCCAAGGATATACATAGGTCTCCAAAAGACCTAAAATAAAGGGGTGAAAGAGTACTACCACAAGAGGAGAAAGCCAATTATACAAAATATGTACACTAGGAATAGGCCACACATGGGCTCAACATTCCTAAGTATCACATATATAATCTTGTTCCATGGCCACACATGGACTCATGAACAAATTTCTACCCTTCACCTCCATGCCCTACAACGGCAACTGGAGTAAATTTACCTTTCTTTCACAAAATAAGTTATGGCTTCAAGCCTTCCAATTTCTTATG
>MU225430.1:545089-565633 GCA_018584345.1 Thuja plicata
CCTTTTTGGCACTCCTTGGGATGTACCTCAATATATAGAAGACTGTTAAGTCCTGCTCTGTTAAGAGACTTGATGCTTCAATGGTTAAACTAAAACAATATGACCTATTTCTAATGCAACTTGAATTATAGATTTTTAGATCTATTTAAGTACATTACCTCTCTGATCAATGTATCAATTCAATTCTTTTGTGCTCCACAATTTATTCTCTGTGATGCTATGCTCACTATTCGTTGGTGTCTATAGAATTCCTTAGCTCTCCTTTAGCTTGATTGATCAGTACTGCATGAAGTTTTTCTTCATCAATTTCTCTTCAACATCCTCTTTTCATTCACTCCCCTTAATCTCTTTTTCATGAATGTGTATTGAAAATGAATAAAGCTTGTCTCTTATATAGACACGATATTCATTGTTTCTTGATTCTTGATTCTTAGCATGAAAAACAATCTAGCCAATTAGATTTAAAGAATAACTCCTGATTTGTCTTGTAGTTATGTTCATGCCAACTGTACAAATCATCTTTAAATCAATCACTTAACTCTGGTCGAATAAAAAAAGAAAAAAACCAATTAAGTCTATCTTCAGCTCTTGCCAGCTAGATATTTTGTCATTTTCTGAACTCTCTATTCCGTCGGTCAACTCTGCAGTTAGTCATTGGTGACAATTGATAGTTCCGTCGATGTGACTCTAGTTAGCTTTGCGATCTCTGTCCGTCGAGCATCATTGGATTTTTACTCATCAGGGAACTCTATTTTCAGGTCATTGGGCATACTGTGGTTTTGGTTCTTTAGGCAATACCATCTTCTGCTCATCGGGTATCACTGTGACTTTTCTTCTTTGCCTTTTCTGATGGTGTGCACTCCATCGGTGTTATCTGTCACTTAGTGAATACTTAACTTTTATGCATTTCTGAAAGCATAACCTTTGTTCCATTGATTCTTTGAATTCTTTGACATTATGTACATAACCGTATAGATGATATCAAGTTGACATCAATGAAAATGCAAACCATTAACTAATTTAATGCCTTGCATTATCTTCAACTTAACATTATCAAACATTCAATCAGTTACATGTCATCAGAAGTGACTAAATTGTGTTGAGAATCTTCACTTCCTCAAGTAGTCCTTTGGGATTGTGCAAAATCATACTTTCGTATGTGTGGGAAGCCCTTGTTATGAGGGTATAAGAGACCGTTAATGGTTTAGAATGGAGGTGTTAACTACAACCTAGTTAATTAGAAAGCTACCTTATTAGAGCAATTGTTTAATTGCCAAATTTGACTTTAGGTAGATTGTTTGGAAGAATTTCTTGTGCAAGACCCATAAAAACATTCGAGAACATACACTTGGTGTTTTTTAGGAGTAAGATGGAAACTTAATGTGTGTTCTATGTTTGTGTCTTCATTTTTAGACAAGAATTCAATCCTATAGATCTGATCACATACATTATACTTTTAAATCCTTAAAAATGTGATAAACCAACTTTTTAGCAAAACAACGCACACAAAAGGTTAAATAATGCCTATAAACATTCCTATTATGCCTAAAAAATAAAGTTACACCTATAACTATTCAAACAAATGCCTAACTCACTGGAAAGTAATGCCTACAAGTTGTTAAACAATGCCTATAAATGGCCAAACAACGCCTACCAACTACATAGTGACGCGTAGAGTAATTCTAGTTACCGCGTACACAGTGTAAAGTCATGCGTTTAAAAACTAAAGTGACACCTAGAAAAAAGAAAGGGAAAATAGGGGCATTTCCTGAGGGTTTGAAAAACATTTAATTTTATTTATGGATACCCTTTTAGATCTTCTACCTATTCATAAGTTTAATTTGATCAGAATCGCTTATTTTTGGACAAATCATAAAATCACTTAGGGATTGATCAAACAGGTGATAGAAAAAGCTAAGATTTTAGTGATTAATGCTCATGTCAGATTTCAACCAATTGCACTACATCAATTATACCTTTTAATTAGATGGAGCATAATTGAGGCAAGAACTTCCTTTTCCTAGTGATACCTCTATTTCTTCACAACAACCGAATGAACCAACTAAAGAGGTAGAACCAAACACGAATTTCCCATTTGGAAACATGGATCCTGACCTAATTAACCTTGCCAACAAGGATAAAATAAAAAAAATGGAAATGGAAAGGTCAATAATAATGGGGCCAATGGAAGAGGAGTTGACCCTAAAAATCAAGGGGTAGACAACAATAATGGAGGAAATATCAACCCTAATGATGAAGAGGCTACCAAAGAGAAAGTTAATGAAGCAGTTCAAAGACCATTCTTCATGAAGCTCATAGAGAAAGTATTGGAAAGAGATAGGGAAAAATATTTTCTAGACCTAGCACAATCGGGGACTAAAATCCCTCACAACTATGATGTTGATAAACTAAAACAAAAAGAAGACGAATTCAACCCTATCCGCATCATGAACAAGAAGTTTAAGTTATTCCAAATGTAGTTGGACACTATGAGACAAATGGGGGATCCTAAAACCTTCTCTGTCTAATCATTGTGTCCATTTCCATTTGAAAAGACACTAATTATAGTTCCATTCCCTAGCAATGCTATTTTTCCCAAGTATGATAAATACGAAGGAACATCCGATCCTCAAGATCATCTAAGGGATTTTTGTGCAGTGAGCTCAGAGTTCATACATGATACTACATGTTTAATGAGGTTATTCCCAATAAGTCTTGGAGGCATGGAAATGGAGTGGTTTTCCAAGTTACCCTCTAACATTCACACTTTTCAGGAATTAGCTTCTAAATTTGTGACTTATTATTCTTATAATATCAAAAATGAGGTCACGATGATTAATTTATGTAATACCAAACAACATGAGGGGGAAGGATTCCTACTTTTCCTACAAAGTTGGAGAGTGGTATTTTATAGATACCCTCGAAGTGTGCCCAAAAAGGAAAATATGGATATCTTTATTAATAGCTTGAAAAATGAAATGAACTACTAGTTGAGGTTACAATGCCCTAGGTCTTTCCAAGACTTGATCGAGAATGGAGTTACTATGGAGGAAGTATTAGTAAAAATTGGAGAACTCAAACTCTACAAGGATAATAAGAATGCTAACAACAATACTTCCAACAATAATCAAAATAGGGCTCCTCGTAACAACAACTAATTTTGGATGAAGAGCAATAAAAAAGGTGTGGTCAATGATGGAGTTGTGGAAGTGAAAAATTTGAAGGCCAGTCCATTTAATCTTACAAGAGGATCCAATCAAGATAATAATGTAAGCCAAGTACCTAAAGTTCCTTTCAACAATAACAACAATAAAAAATTTGGGAAAAATCAAGAGGCTAACAAGCCTAAAACCTTTGTTGCTCCATCACCTAGAAGGAAGTTCACAATCTTGGGTGAACCACTTGAAAATGCATGGAAGATTCACCGTTTGAATAAGATTATTGACTTACCTAGGGCTCAACCCTACAAACCACAAGTAAAACATACTCAGTGGAGTGAGTCCAATCATTGTAAATATCATATAAATAGAGGACATAAGACAAATGATATGCATGCACCTAAAACATGTGCTGTAAGACCTTATTGACAATGGTGTGATTAAAGTAGGACCTCAAAACAATTAAGATCACACGAAATTCAAACTCCTTTCTTCAAGCATGAGAAAGGTGAATCTTCCAATGCTAACAATGAAGGTAACAATGGAAACAACTCAAGAGGTAATAATAATGTTAACTTTTCCCACATGTGAGGCCTCACCCCAACCCATCATAGCTTTACTGCTCGGTCACACTTTGATACTTTATGTTTTGATACATTGATACACTTTTTGATTATCTTGATAGAGACTCGTGATATTATGTTATAACGATGATTATATCATGTGGATTACATTTTGATATGGATTAGACCTAGAATAGATGGTTGATTTTGATTATATATGTTTAGATAAGTGAATTGATGGGAAGACCAAATCATGATTAGAATTGACTATTTCATTGATGTTATGTCATGGTGATTAAGAAATTTTTATATTTTAAACATTTCTGTATGAAAATTTCAATTAGGGAATTAATTATGCTTATTGATTAATGTTGCTAATTATGAATTGAAAATGTATACTACATGTGATTTTATCATCTTGGACTACTGGTGCTCGAAGTTTAGTGTGCAGGAAAGGGAACCATGGAATTATTCAGAGAATCAAGGCTAAACACATGTGAATTAAGTAAGCCAAGATTTAATCCAATAAGGGGTTGAAACCTCATTGTAATATGATCTTTATTGTAAACGTAATCTGAATGTGTGTTAATAGTTTAAAATTCATGTTGTTATTGGACATGTCATTATGAATGTGATGTGTATTTGGTTTGGTGCCACTTGACACTTGTGTTGTCCATGTGGATGGTGACATGTCAATTAGGGCTTGGGAAATAATCACCTAACCTTATGATATTATATTAATCCCACTTGCATATAGATGTCTTGCAGGGATCACATCAAGTTAGAACTCGGATTTAAACTTAAGGGGTACCTTGGAGGGGTTAAAAGTGACCCTAGAGTATATTTTTGATGAAAATTAGTTAACCCATAGGGAGTACCTTGGGTTATGGCTCATTTTTACCTATGGGAGGAACCTATGTCACCATTATGACTCTCCAAAATGCCTACTTTTCAAAAGTGGCGAAAATAGAGATGGCCACATGCATCTAACTTGTCTCACACTCCTTACTAAACTCACAATTAAGAGGGGAGACAAAAAGAATAGAAGTCATGTCTCATTATTGCTAGGTCTTCAGTACACTTTTTGGGGTATTTTTAGAGGGTTGTGGGAGACTTAGTGGGTGTTCACCCACTCTCTAATTTTAGAGACAATTAGGGTTTGGATAGAGGAAGGATAAGGATTTGGGCTCTTCTCAAGTTTTATTTTGCCATAACACATTTGGAAGGTTGGTTTCCTTTGCCATGAAGTACTTGTTTGTTTCAAGTAGAATTGGATGTTATTGTTTTATGGATATAAAATCTTGTATGGTGTTCATGTATGTAATCTTGTATAGTGTTGTTGTATGTAAATTTTGTTGTCATGTGTTGGGTTGGGAATGTATTTTATTTTTGTATCAATTCTTATTCTTTTAGATTGGGAGTGTTGTTCATGGGAGTTAAGGCATTACTCACCCTTTTGGAAGGGAAGAAGTGGTCTTGGGTGAAGGGGTTAGTTGGGCTCTCCATTGTAGTGAGAGTCTCTTCTCTTGGAGAAGAGGGATAATTTCATAGAGTATAGACTCTATGAAGAAATGTTGCAAATATTGTTTTGGTATAGAAATGACCAAATGTGTATATGGAAGGAATGTCAATGAAGCCTTGGAAAGGCATGGAAAAATTATTATTGAGGAATTTGAAAAAAAAAATACAAATGACATTCTCCTCCTTGGAAAAGCCCACCTTCACCCTACTTCAATGGGTTTGAAAAACTCATTTGTGAAACTTTGGTTGGGAGTTTATTGTTGTTTTATGCATATAAAATATTTGTGAGAATTTGGTTGTGAAATCTTGTTTAGCCTTGGTTCTCCAAGCTCAGGGGTGGCCTCCTTGAGGCCTTGGTTGGGAGGTGAGCTTCCCATAGTTTCCCTCATGAAATTTACAGGTTTTTAAAGTCATGAAGATGGTGAAAGAAGTTTATAAGAAATCCCTATTTGGGGGTAGTTGCATGTAAGTAACTTCAATATTTCATAGTCACTCATTGTATTAAAATTCATTCTTGTTGATTGTTATAATGTTTAGTTTTGAAGCTTCTCAAGATAGATTTGAAGAGGTCTCATTCTTTATGTAATGATTCATTAAAGGAAGATATGTTGCATACCATCCATGTATTGTGTAGATTTATCATCTCAAAGATGTGTAGATGTAGATTGTAAGATCTCATTCCATAATGTAAATGATGGAATCTTTAGTTCATGCATATTGGATTCTATTTCTTAAAAGAAAAGGAGTAACCATACATGTTAGAGGAATATCTAATATTGAAAGAGAAAGACAATATAATAGTTTCATTTCCTAAAAATCTTGAGAAATTGTGAATCTTGAAACCTCCATAATGTATGTAAATGTAAGCCTTCAAGTTATTGGAACACTCTATTTCTCCCCTTGAAAGTCCTTATTTCATCTCCATAGATTCAACTCTCTACAATAAAAATCTCCATTTCAATTTCAACTCTTGAGAAGAAGAAATAACCTTGCTAACAATAACAAATCAAACTAGTTAGTATGATAATATAAAATTTAACTAATACTATTATTAATTTTAGTATATTACTCAAATAAATCAATCCTAATGCATACTATGATCTATTACAAAAATTGAATCAAGAAAATCAAAATAGAAGAGCTTATAACAAACAAAGCCCATGACACCTTCCAGATTTAGAGCAAAAATGCTCTCTGGAATTTGTATGGGAAAGAAAATATTCTCCTTACCACAGAGAATATTCCTTTCCCAATGTGCTCTCTCTAATTAAATTTAGTTCTCTAATTCCTCTTGCATAAACTTGAAAATTAAATCCTAAATCCAGATTAACTCACCTTACACTTTTACCCTTTTTCCGTGGGCCCCACCTTTACCTCTTACCTTTTTGCTTGAACATTGGATTGTGTTAAGTTTGAAAAATAAATCACTTTGTTTAAAGGGCTGCACTACTTGGTTCTGGCGCCACCTCCTTTGATGTCCACATTCCGCTAAAATCTAATATGTCCTTTACTAAGTCAACTCCCTCTCCCCATGCGAGATTTACCTTGGAGGATGGGAGTTTGGTTGGTGGGCCTTTGCATCATCTCCTCCCTGATTTCAAAATCGCACTCCTTGCTGTCCTATCTCCCATGCGAAGTTCCTTGGGGTAAGATAGGTTGTGGGCCCCAATGCAAGTCATTCAAACCTGCACCTTCCAATAAGAATTCGATTCCCCCTTGTTTTGTTGACTTTGTGGTTGGGAAATAATATATTAATAAGTATATAGATTAATAAGCTAGTGAATTAGTAGGTAGTTAGATTAGATTTATAGGTAGTTAGTAGATAGTTTAAGTTAGTTAATTAGGTCTATTCTTTTTTGTTTTTAATTCTGAATTTTGGGTAGCATGTTATACATATATAATTTGATTTAACATTGTAGCTCTAGTTAGTAGATTAATAACTTTTGGGTTTTGAGAGTTGAATGGATTTAGTAACATGATCAAATTTAATTGGTATTGGAACAACATATTAAAATTATAATTAATCATTTTAATGGATCCCTAGCATTAGTTGGTTAGGTTATTTTAAAATTATGATATTTGTGAACTAATTTTCATAGGGAGTTTGGCCTAAAGTGTGATTAGTCTATTAGAGAAGCGGAATTAATCAATTTATTCTAATGTATAGATAATATTAATTTAAATTTTATTATGACAAAAAGGGAAAATGTTACTCTTGTGTTCAAAGGGTTAGGGGTTATGTTAAATTTTAATTAGAATTTAATTTAAATTTTGTATCAGAGGATAATTCAATTGTCTAATTAAGGTTAATTTAAAGTTGTATGTTAGGAGATTGATGAGCTAGGATTGCATGTGTTTTCAAAAAGGGGAATAATTTTATTAGAAATGGTTTTGGTAGGTTAGGAAATCGGATTTGATTTCAGCTATTAGATCTTAATCAATAGTTGTTGGGTTTAGTGAAAATGTTATTGAATTTTAAGAATATCAATTGATAAATATTTTGTGTATGTTATTAAAGGAGTAGAATAATAATTTGACTAGGTTTTGAGCTAGTAGTTAATATTGAAAAAAAATTGGAGCTAGATTTGAATGAATTTAGTTGTAATCTAGGGTGAGTTAATTAAACATTAGGTCATACCTAATTCAACATATGTTTATAACCACTAACTACCATCACAATTCTAAACATAGTTAAACATGGGATCAGAGTTAGATCAACCTGAGTTAAAACTTTCTTTTAACTTGTGAAACAAGTTGATGCCCCAATTCTGCATTTGTTTGTGGCATGACCCTAATTCAATCTGTGTATATATCTTGTAACTCAAAGGTTAACTCTACCTTTCTATCACCCTTCCAACTCAACCATGGTTAGTGGTACATACTTATATGTTTAAATTTTTTTTTTTTGTATGTGTTTTTCCCTAGTTTGGGGCATGACATTTTGGTATCAGAGCCAGTGTTTGGACACTAGGAACCTAACCCATTATGTTTCAACTCAATCAAAACTTAAATCTTTATGTAGGATTCCTACGATCACCAGAGCTAACCGATGAGATAGAGGTCATAGGGCTCCCCGTGCGGGGGTAGGACAGGAGTATCCACCAACTCCACCACCACCACCTCCACCACCTCCACCACCTCAGATACCAAACCAGGATATTATGGATGTTCTCCAAAATTTGATTGGGGTGATCCAGCAGAGACTATCACCCATAGTTCAGTAGTTGATCCCCGAAGGGGAAGTACATATTTCAGAGAATGATAGAGCAGTTAGTAGAGAGAGAAGTAGGAGTCCCCCACCCAGTTCTATTGAGGGTCATGATGATTAGGAGGGTGAGTCAGTTCATTGGGTTGTAATCCCATGCAAGCGTGAGATACGTGCCAGGGAGAGACCCCCTAGAGATGTTGGAGATAATATCCAAGAGTTATTATGACTCCAACCACCCTTGTTTTTGGGATCCACTGATGGGTCAGTAGAAAAGGCCTGGTTACAGAGTTTACATTGATGTTTTGGATTGCGCCCTTATGGGAGTAATCTAAAGGCATGACTTGCAGTCCATCTCCTATGGGAGAAGGCTTCCACTTGGTGGGAGCAGGAGGTGTCCATAGGTGGAGTTAGTATTGACACACTCACTTGGGAGACTTTTGTGGACCATTTCTGTGAGAGATATCTCTCCGAGAATTTCAAACAAAGATAGATAGAGGAGTTCAATGATCTCCAGCAAAGAGGTCTCACAATGAACCAGTATGAGAGTCGATTTCTTGAGCTCCTTCCATATGTTGATTACATGAAGGATGAGACATTATGTATTCATTGTTTCATTAAGGGGCTTAATATGTCTCTTCAGAGTGTAGTACACCTAGGATTTCCTACCATGTTCAGAGGGGCACTTGAGATGACACTTGTAGCTGAAGATATCCATACTAAATAGGAGTCTCAGGATCGGTCCCAACACCGAAACCCCTCTTCCCAACAGTCTCAGCAGCAGAGATCCCAACAAGTTTCTAAACAGAGGAATTCATAGGGTTATCAGGGCTCTAAGCACAAACAGTGGTAATCTCAAGGCCCTAGATAGGATTATAGGACACAGACCCCTTAGACACAGTCAACTAGGACTCAACAGTCCTTTGGGGGTGGATACAGTGGTTCTAGTAGGACTGAAGGGTCATAATAGCCTAGGATGTAGGGATTGCAGATTTAGACCCGAGGGCCATGTTACACTTGCGGTGGTATGGGTCATTTAGTGAGAGAATGCCCACAGGGATAATCAGCCAATGATTAGAGAGGGGCTACATCAGAGCCTATAGTTGGAGATATGGGTAGATACCATAGAGTTTTTGCAGCGGTTGATAACCATTAGGCCGAGCACTAGACCATGGTCATAGAGGCTGCAAGTGGAGTTAGATGGACAACTAGCACTAGAGCCCATTCATATTATATCCCAATAGACCCTTGCACTTTAAGGCCGAGAGCTGGACCAGGTTAGGGTCCAGTAGGATTGTTATGATGAGGTCACAGCTTCATGGGAGGACGCAGTGCAAATGAGATTTTAGTACCCTTATTTTTTGGATGAACTCCAAGAGGAAGTTCATGCCTAGTGGGGGAGGATGTGAGGACTCACCCTGACCTATCATAGCTTTACTGCTTGATCACACTTTGATACTTTATATTTTGATACATTGATACACTTTTTGATTATCCTGATAGAGACTCATGATATTATGTTATGATGATGATTATATCATGTGGATTACATTTTGATATAGATTAGACCTAGAATAGGTGGTTGATTTTGATTATATATGTTTAGATAAGTGAATTGATGGGAAGACCAAATCATGATTAGACTTGACTATTTCATGGATGTTATGTCATGGTTATTAAGGAATTTTTATATTTTAAATATTTCTATATGAAAATTTCAATTAGGGACTTAATTCTGCTTATTGATTAATGTTGCTAATTATGAATTGAAAATATATACATGTGATTTTATCATCTTGGACTATTGATGCTTGAAGTTTAGTGTGCAAGAAAGGGAACCATGACAATATTCAAAGAATCAGGGCTAAACACATGTGAATTGAGTAAGACAAGGTTTAATCCAATAAGGGGTTGAAACCTTGTTGTAATGTGATCTTTATTGTAAATGTAATCTGAATGTGTGTTAATAGTTTAAAATTTATGTTGTTGTTGGACATGTTATTGTGAATGTGATGTGTATTTAGTTTGGTGTCACTTGACACTTGTGTTGTCCATGTGGATGGTGACATGTCAATTAGGGATTGGGCAAGAATCACCTAACCTTATGATATTATATTAATCCCACTTGCATATAGATGTCTTGTAGGGATCACATCAAGTTAGAAATCGGATTTGAACTTTAGGGGTACCTTGGAGGGGTTAAAAGTGACCATAGAGTGTATTTTTGACCAAAATTAGTTAACCCTTAGGGATTACCTTGGGTTAGGGCTAGTATTTACCTATGGAAGGAACCTAGGTCACTATTATGACTCTCCAAAATTCCTACTTTTCAAAAGTGGCAAAAATGGAGATGGCTTCATGCATCTAACTTGTCCCACACTCCTTACTTAACTCATAACTAAGAGGGGAGACAAAAGACTAGAAGTCATGTCTCATTATTGCTAGGTCTTGAGTACATTTTTGGGGGTCTTTTTAGAGAGTTGTGGGAGACTTAGTGGGTGTTCACACACTCTCTAATTTTAGAGACAATTATGATTTGGATAGAGGAAGGATAAGGATTTGGGCTCTTCTCAAGTTTCATTTTTCTATAACACATTTGGAAGGTTGGTTTCCTTTTCCATGAAGTACTTATTTGTTGTAAGTAGAATTGGATGTTATTATTTTATGAATATGAAATCTTGTATGGTGTTCATGTATGTAATATTGTATAGTGTTGTTGTATGTAAATTTTGTTGTCATGTGTTGGGTTGGGAATGGATTGGATTTTTGTATCAATTCTTGTTCTTTTGGATTGGGAGTGTTGTTCATGGGAGTTAAGGCATTACTCACCCTTTGGAAAGGGAAGAAGTGGCCTTTGGTGAAGGGGTTAGTTGGGCTCTCCATTGTAGTGAGAGTCTCTTCTCTTGGAGAAGAGGGATAATTTCATGGAGTATGGGCTCCATGAAGCCATGTTACAAATATTGTTTTGGTATAGAAATAACCAAATGTGTATATGAAAGGAATGTCAATGAAGCCATGGAAATGCATGGAAAAACTATTATTGAGGAATTTAAAAAATAAAATGCAAATGAAATTCTCCTCCTTGGAAAAGCCCACCTTCACCCTACTTCAATGGGTTTGGAAAACTCATTTGTGAAACTTTGGTTGGGAGTTTATTGTTGTTTTGTGCATATAAAATGTTTGTGAGAATTTAGTTGTAAAATATTGTTTAGCCTTGGTTCTCTAAGCTCAGGGGTGGCCTCCTTGAGGCCTTGGTTGGGAGGTGAGCTTCCCATGGTTTCCCTCATAAAATTTGCAGGCTTTTGAAGTCATGAAGATGGTGAAAGAAGCTTGAAAGAAATCTCTATTTTGGGGTTAGTTGTGTGTAAGAAACTTTAATGTTGCATAGTCACTCATTGTATTAAAATTCATTCTTGTTGATTGTTATAATGTTCATTTTTGAAGCTTCTCAAGCTAGATGTGAAGAGGTCTCCTTCTTTATGTAATGATTCATTAAAGGAAGATATGTTGCATACCATCCATGTATTATGTAGATTTATCATCTCGAAGATGTGTAGATGTATATTGTAAGATCTCATTCCATAATGTAAATGATGAAAACTTTAGTTCATGTATATTGCATTCTATTTCTTAAAAGAAAAGGAGTAACCATACATGTTAGAGGAATATCTAATATTGAAAGAGAAAGACAATATAGTATTTTTATTTTCTAAAAATCTTGAGGAATTGTGAATCTTGAAACCTCTATAATGTATGTAAATGTAAGCCTTCAAGTTATTGGTACACTCCATTTCTCTCCTTGAAAGTTCTTATTTCATCTTTATAGATTCAACTCTCTACAATGAAAATCTCCATTTCAATTTCAACTCTTGAGAAGAAGAAATAACCTTGCTAACAATAACAAATCAAAATAGTTAGTATGATAATATGAAATTCAACTAATACTATTAGTCATTTTAGTATATTTCTCGAATAAATCAATCCTACTGCATACTATGATCTATTACAAAAATTGAATCAAAAAAATCAAAATAGAAGAGCTTATAACAAACAAAGCCCATGACACCTTCCAAATTTAAAGCAAAAATGCTCTCTGAAATTTGTATGGGAAAGAAAATATTCTCCTTACCACAAAGAATATTCCTTTCACAATGTGCTCTCTCTAATTAAATTTAGTCTTCTAATTCCTCTTTCATAAACTCAGAAATTAAATCCTAAATCCAAATTAACTCACCTTACACTCTTACCCTTTTTTCATGGGCCCCACCTTTACCTCTTACCTTTTTGCTTGAACATTGGATTGTGTTAAGTTTGAAAAAAAAATCACTTTGTTTAAAGGGCTGCACTACTTGGTTCTGGCACCACCTCCCTTGTTTTCCACATTCCCCTAAAATCTGACATGTCCTTTACTAAGTCAACTCCCTCTCCCCATGCGAGATTTACCTTGGAGGATGGGAGTTTGGTTGGTGGGCCTTTGCATCATCTCCTCCCTAATTTGAAAATTGCACCCCTTGCTGTCCTATCTCCCATGTGAAATTCCTTGGGGTAAGATAGGTTGTGGGCCCCAATACAAGTCATTCAGACATGCACCTTCCAATAAGAATTTGATTCCCCCCTTGTTTTGTTGACTTTGTGGTTGGAAAATAATATATTAATAAGTTAATAAATTAATAAGCTAGTGGATTAGTAGGTAGTTAGATTAGATTTATAGGTAGTTAGTAGATAGTTTAAGCTAGTTAATTAGGTCTATTCTTTATTGTTTTAATTCTGAATTTTGGGTAGCATGTTATACATATATAATTTGATTTAACATTGTAGCTCTAGTTAGTAGATTAATAACTTTTGGGTTTTGAGAGATGAATGGATTTAGTAACATGATCAAATTTAATTGATATTGGAACAACACATTACAATTATAATTAATCATTTTAATGGATCCCTAGCATTAGTTGGTTTGGTTATTTTAAAATTGTGGTATTTGCAAACTAATTTTCATAGGGATTTTGGCCTAAAGTGTGATTAGTCTATTAGAGAAGCGGAATTAATCAATTTATTCTAATGTATAGATAATGTTAATTTAAATTTTATTATGACAAAAAGGGGATATGTTACTCTTGTGTTCAAAGGGTTAGGGGTTATGTTAAATTTCAATTAGAAGTTAATTAAAATTTTGTATTAGAGGATAATTCAATTGTCTAATTAAGGTTAATTTAAAGTTGTATGTTAGGAGATTGATGAGCTAGGATTGCATATGTTTTCAAAAAGGGGAATAATTTTATAAGAAATGGTATTGGTAGGTTAGGAAATTGGATTTGATTTTAGTTATTATATCTAAATCAATAGTTGTTGGGTTTAGTGAAATTGTTATTGAATTTTAAGCATATCAATTGATAAATATTTTGTGTATGTTATTAAAGGAGTAGAATAATAATTTGACTAAGTTTTGAGCTAGTAGTTAATATTGGAAGAAAAATGGAGCTAGATTTGAATGAATTCAGTTGTAATCTAGGGTAAGAGTTAAGTAAGAATTAGATCAACCTAATTCAACATATGTTCATAACCACTAACTACCATCATGATTCTAAACATAATTAAACATGGGATCAAAGTTAGATCAACCTGAGTTAAAGCATTCTTTTAACCTATGAAACAAGTTGATGCCCCAATTTTGCATTTGAATGTGGCATGACCCTAATTTAGTCTGCATATATATCTTGTAACTTGAAGGTTAACTCTACCTTTCTATCACCCTTCCAACTCAACCATGGTTAGTAGTACGTATTATGTGTTTTAAAAAAAAATTTGTGTGTGTGTTTTGCCCTAGTTTTGGGCATGACATTTTAGTATCAGAGCCAGTGTTTCAACACTAGGAACCTAACCCATTACATTTCAACTCAATAAAAACTTAAATCATTGTGTAGGATTCCTATGGTCACCAAAGCTAACAGATGAGACAGAGGTCGTAGGGCTCCCCGTGCGGGGGCAGGATAGGAGGATCTACCTCCACCACCTCCACCACCTCCACCACCTTAGAACCCTAATCAAGATATTATGGATGTTCTCCAAAATCTGATTGGGGTGATCCAACAGAGACTACCACCCATAGTTCAGCAGCAGATCCCCGAAGGGGAAGCACATATTTTAGAAAATGATAGAGAAGTTTGCAGAGAGAGGAGCAGGAGTCCTCCACCCAATTCTGTTGAGGTTCATGATGATCAGGAGGGTGATTCAGTTCATCGGGTTGTAATCCTAGGTGAACATGATATATGTGCCAGGGAGAGACCCCCTAGAGATGTTGGAGATGAGATTCAAGAGTTATTACGACTCCATCCATCCTTGTTTTTGGGATCCACTGATGGGTCAGTAGCGAAGGTCTAGTTACAGAGTTTACAATGATATTTTGGATTGCACCCTTATAGGAGTAATATGAAGGTATGACTTGCAGTCCATCTCCTATGGGAGAAGGCTTCCACTTGGTGGGAGCAGGAGGTGTCCATAGGTGTAGTGAGTATTGACACACTCACTTGGGAGACTTTTGTAGCCTGTTTGCATGAGAGATATCTCTTCAAGAATTTTAGACAGAGATAGATAAAGGAGTTCAATGATCTCTAGTAGAGAGGCCTCACAGTGAACCAGTATGAGAGTCAATTTCTCGAGTTCGTTCCATATGTTGGTTACATGAAGGATAAGAAACTGTGTATTCACCATTTCATTAATTGGCTTAATATGTCTCTTCAGAGCACAATACACCTAGCATTCCCTACCATGTTCAGAGGGGTAGTTGAGATGACACTTGTAGCCAAAGATATCCATACTAGATAGGAGTCTCAGGATCGGTCCCAGCACCAAAAACACTCTTCCCAATAGTCTTAGCAGTAGAGATCCCAATAGGATTCTAGATAGAGGCATTCATAGGGTTATCAGGGCTCTAAGCCCAAACAGTGGCAGTCTCAGGGCCCTAGACAGGATCATAGGACACAGACCCCTCAGATATAGTCAGCTAGGACTCAGCAGTCCTCTAGGGGTGGATACAGTGGTTCTAGTAGGACTGAAGGGTCACAGTAGCCTAGGATGCATGGAGTGCAGATTAAGACTTGAGGGCCATGTTATACTTGCGGTGGTATGGGTCATTTAGCAAGAGAATTTCTATAGGGACAGTCAGCCAGTGGTTAGAGATGGGCTACCTCAGAAACTACAGTTGGAGATATGGGTAGATCCCATAGAGTTTTTATAGCAGTTGATAATTTCCAGGCTGAGAACTAGACCACGGTCATAGAGGCTACAGGGGGAGTTGGACGGATAGCTAGCACTGGAGCCCATTCATATTATAGCCTGACAGACCCTTGCACTTTGAGGCTGAGAGCTGGACCAGGTTAGGGTCCAGTAGGATTGTTATGATGAGGTCACAGTTTCATGGGAGGACACAATGCAAATGAGATCTCAGTACCCATATATTTTTGATGAGCTCCAGGAGGAAGTTCATGCCTAGTGGGGGAGGATGTGAGGCCTCACCCTGATCCATCATAGCTTTACTACTTGATCACACTTTGATACTTTATGTTTTGATACATTGATACACTTTTTGATTATCTTGACAGAGACTCGTGATATTATGTTATGATGATGATTATATCATGTGAATTATATTTTGATATGGATTAGACCTAGAATAGGTGGTTGATTTTGATTATATATGTTTAGATAAGTGAATTGATGGGAAGACCAAATCATGATTAGTCTTGATTATTTCATGGATGTTATGTCATGGTGATTAAGGAATTTTTATGTTTTAAACATTTCTGTATGAAAATTTCAATTAGGGACTTAATTTTTCTTATTGATTAATGTTGCTAATTATGAATTGAAAATGTATACTACATGTGATTTTATCATCTTGGACTACTGGTGCTCGAAGTTTAGTGTGTAGGAAAGGGAACCCTGGAATTATTCAGAGAATCAGGGCTAAACACATGTGAATTGAGTAAGACAAGGTTTAATTAAATAAGGGGTTGAAACCTCATTGTAATGTGATATTTATTATAAAGGTAATCTGAATGTGTGTTAATAATTTAAAATTCATGTTGTTGTTAGACATGTCATTGTGAATGTGATGTGTATTTGGTTTGGTGTCACTTGACACTTGTGTTGTCCATATGGATGGTGACATGTCAATTAGGGCTTGGGAAAGAATCACCTAACCTTATGATATTATATTAATCCCACTTGCATATAGATGTCTTGTAGGGATCACATCAAGTTAGAACTCGGATTTGAACTTTAGGGGTACCTTGGAGGGGTTAAAAGTGATTATAGAGTGTATTTTTGACCAAAATTAGTTAACCCTTAGGGAGTACCTTGGGTTAGGGCTAGTTTTTACCTATGGAAGGAACCTAGATCACCATTATGACTCTCCAAAATACCTAATTTTCAAAATTTATGAAAATGGAGATGGCCACATGCATCTAACTTGTCCCACACTCCTTACTAAACTCACAATTAAGAGGGGAGACAAAAAGACTAGAAGTCATGTCTCATTATTTCTAGGTCTTGAGTACACTTTTGGTGGTCTTTTTAGAGGGTTGTGGGAGACTTAGTGGGTGTTCACCCACTCTCTAAGTTTAGAGACAATTAGGGTTTGGATAGAGGAAGGATAAGGATTTGGGCACTTCTCAAGTTTCATTTTTCTATAACACATTTGGAAGGTTGGTTTCCTTTTGCATGAAGTACTTGTTTGTTGTAAGTAGAATTGGATGTTATTGTTTTATGGATATTAATTCTTGTATGGTGTTCATGTATGTAATCTTGTATAGTGTTGTTGTATGTAAATTTTATTGTCATGTGTTGGGTTGGGAATGCATTGGATTTTTGTATCAATTCTTGTTCTTTTAGATTGGATGTGTTGTTCATAAGAGTTAAGGAATTACTCACGCTTTGGGAAGGGAAGAAGTGGCCTTGGGTGAAGGGGTTAGTTGGGCTCTCCATTGTAGTGAGAGTCTCTTCTCTTAGAAAAGAAGAATAATTTCATGGAGTATGGGCTCCATGAAGCCATGTTGCAAATATTGTTTTGGTATAGAAATGAACAAATGTGTATATGGAAGGAATGTCAATGAAGCCTTGGAAAGGCATGGAAAAACTATTATTGAGGAATTTGAAAAAAAAAATGCAAATGACATTCTCCTCCTTGGAAAAGCCCACCTTCACCCTACTTCAATGGGTTTGGAAAACTTATTTGTGAAACCTTGGTTGAGAGTTTATTGTTATTTTGTGCATATAAAATGTTTGTGAGAATTTGGTTGTGAAATCTTGTTTAGCCTTGGCTCTCCAAGCTCGGGGGTGGCCTCCTTGAGGCCTTGGTTGGGAGGTGAGCTTCCCATGGTTTCCCTCATGAAATTTTCAGGTTTTTAAAGTCATGAAGATGGTGAAAGAAGCTTGAAAGAAATCCCTATTTGGGGGCAGTTGTGTGTAAGCAACTTCAATGTTGTATAATCACTCATTGTATTGAAATTCATTCTTATTGATTATTGTAATGTTCATTTTTGAAGCTTCTCAAGCTAGATTTGAAGAGTTCTCCTTCTTTATGTAATGATTCATTAAAGGAAGATATGTTGTATAACATCCATGTATTGTGTAGATTTATCATCTCGAAGATGTGTAGATGTAGATTGTAATTTCTCATTCCATAATGTAAATGATGGAATATTTAGTTTATGCATATTGCATTCTATTTCTTAAAAGAAAAGGAGTAACCATACATGTTAGAGGAATATCCAATATTGAAAGAGAAAGACAATATAATAGTTTCATTTCCTAAAAATCTTGAGGAATTGTGAATCTTGATACCTCCATAATGTATGTAAATATAAGCCTTCAAGTTATTGGAACACTCCATTTCTCCCCTTGAAAGTACTTATTTCATCTCCATGGATTCAACTCTCTACAATAAAAATCTCCAAGGAAGACTTCAATCTATTCAAAGGTTCATCTCTAAATTAGCAGAAAAGTGCCACACTTTTACAAGATTTCTACATAAGGATACCATTTTTAAGTGGGATGATGAAAGTGAACAAGCTTTTACCCTATTGAAGACATACTTGGTAAATCCACCCATTTTGATGTCTCCCATCAAAGGAAAACCCTTACTATTATACATTTCAACAACAGAGAGATATTTAGGGGTTTTTTTGGCACAAGAGGATGATGAGGGTAAAGAAAGAGCCATTTATTACTTAAGTAGAACCTTGATAAAGTATGAGTTGAATTATAGCTTCATGGAGTGGGCTTGTCTAGTGATAGTTTTTGCCTCACAAAAACTATGACATTACATGTTGATGCACAAGGTTAAGTTGATTGCCAAAATTGATCCATCAAAGTATTTTCTTAGCAAAACAACCCTTACAGGAAGAATTGCTAAATAGGTGATGGTACTTAGTGAATTTGATGCAAGGAGGAGATGGTAGGAGGGGCCAAAGGCTCTCCCAAATACCAAACCAACTTGCAAAGATAATGTAGAAGCAACAACAACACAGTGAGAGAAGAAACAATAGAGATCCTTTTCATTAATTGATCAAACTCATTACATGTTGGGCTGTAAGGCCTTCCTGGTTTGGGCCATATACATTCAATGAATTGAAAATTGATCTTCATACATTCAAGGTCATAAAACTTCCTTCTAGATAATTCAATTCTTAATCTTCATCACAATCTGATATCAAAATCCTACTGAAGAACTAATGCCTAAAACTAAGAACATAGAAACAAATATATACAAGAGTCCAACAAAGAGGTCGGCGCTCAAATCCATAAGTGAGACCTAGATTTAGGTCCACATAGATTCCAAAGAGAGACGCCATATTAATTAAACCACAGAAATAACTGAAGAAGTCGACCACTAGATCCAACTCCAAAATAAACATCTCGAGCAAAGGTTGACTGAGCAATAGAGTAAATCAGACAAAGAACACCCTGAGAAATAGGAAACAAACCCAAGTGTCAGAAGAGAAACCTGAGTAATAGAAAATGAACAAGCATTCTCGAGAAAAAGAAACTGAGAAACAAAAACAAGCATGCCCGAGTGACAGAAACCCAAGCAACAGAGACCAACTCGAAACAAGCATAACCGAGTGACAAACCCGAGCAACAAAGTAATTCATGAGCAACCTCCAAACAAACCAAAGAACAAAAAAACATCTTTTTGGTTGAGAAGGATTGCCAAAGATGCAAGATGCTCCTGCATCGGACACCTAGGGTACAAGAAATGATTCCCTGAATCATGTATCAGTTCCAACCTGAAATGAATCCAACTTAGATTGAGAAATCTAGGATGAGTCCTCAATCGGTCTGTTCTTCCATTTTACCAGATAATCCATGTATTCCTTTCTTCTTGTCTTCTGCCAATTCTCTATTTAAAAATCTATTCACTTCCTTTATCTACTTCTTAGGATAATCACTTGGTACTGCTACTTCTTCATCAGGTTCATGATTTTCATATAAGTCTAAAATATTGAATATAGGTGATATATCCATGTTATCAGGTAATTCAACTTCATAAGCATTTCCACTGTCAAATCTTCTCAGTATTATGCAAGGACCAAATTTCTTCATCTTCAATTTTCCATATGTTCTAATAGGAAATCTACCTTTCTTGAAATGAACCATTACTACATCACCAACTTTAAATATTTTGTTTTCTTGATCTATCAGCACTATCCTTGTATTTCTGATTACTTTTCTCTAGCTTCTATTTTACATCTTCATGCAATGTCTTCATGAACTCATTAAATTCTTCTGCTTCAACAGTTCTTTTCTCTTCTCCAAAAATATCTCTCAATTCTGATATACCTCGTAGTTGTGTGCCTTGAATAATCTCAAAAGGTGTCTTTCCAATACTTCTATTTACTAAACTATTGTATGAAAATTCTACTTGTGCCATGTAATGCCCACCCTAGAATCTTCCTATGTTAGATGGACATAACTATTGCTTTGACACTTTGGATTTTAGGATGGACTATGATTATTATTTAGTTAGCATTTTATGAGACATTTGAGCATATATGTTTGGTTACTGCAGTTATTTGGACATATTAAAGGAGTTATAATT
>MU225430.1:567999-578552 GCA_018584345.1 Thuja plicata
TGTGGCTTGTGATGGGGTAAGGGAATAGGAACCTTAAGTGAGTGGCTCACCCTAGGTGTTGGAACCCTAAAGTGGTTGCCAGATGATCCTATGGGTGGGTTTGTAAAAAGTGATAACCTTAAAAAAATTAACCTAGGAAGGGGGGGATTCAAAAGATAACAAAAGAGAACATAATAATGGCCACACATACCTGATTGGAGTACCAGGACCAGGGATAACTACCAGGATGGATCCCTATTCATAAAGGGGGGACCGGGGTTACATGGTTGCCAGGAAGGATCCCAATATACAAGTTGTGTGATGACACTCACTTAGGTGATCTCCTAGAACCTTGACCTCTATGTTATAGTATGATGTTATTTTATGTTCCTTTTTAGTCTTGGGTTTCTTTATCTTTTGAGCCTTAGACTGCTTAGGGCCTTGTGAGTATCTTGGTTCTATCTCCTAGCATGGGGGGTGGAACCTCATCAGTTCCACATGGTTGGGTGGAAAAATCTTTCGAGGTCCTGTTTGTGGTTCGTGACTTGGATGCGTTCAAATTTATGTATTGATGCAGATATTTGTATTTTGTAATATGTAATTTGAAAGGAAAGATGAATATATATGTTGTAGTGCCTTTGGGCCAGTTATGTACTTTTTATTATGGGATCTATTATCAGAAAGATGTAATTAAAAAAAAAGAAGAGCAATGTATTTGGGAGGGATAGTTCTAGGCTTGATTTCAAGGGTTATCATTTGAAAGAACAAAGTTGGAAATATACAATGTAATGTTGAATGATCTTTTCTATCTCTTATTTATTGCAATGAAAGAAAACTTTTTATTATGCTAAGTTGAAATGTGATTTGTAATGAATAGTTATTCAATGTGTAGGAAGGAGAAATGGAATTAGTATATATAGTAAGGAATATAATTGTAAATGAAATGTTATTTTCTTACCCTATCTCTTAAGTTCTAAATGTGAAAGTAAAGAAAGGAAATGAAATTCAATTTGGATAAGTAATGTAAATATGTTAGTAAATGTTAATATGTTAGTAATTCATTAAGGGAACCTTAAGGAATGTAAATGTGGAGTAGTAATGAGGTAATGTTAAAAAAAAAAAAATTTAGTTGCAATTTTGGTCATAAGACCTGATTCCTTATGGGTTCCTTGGTGGGGACATTACATGCCAACCTCAAATCCTAATTACTTGGTGTGACTCCAGCTGAGCATCTCAAAAAATTACAAAAAATTACCCAAACTTTGGTTTACAACCTCTATTTTTCCATCAGTCTATGGATGAAATGTATAAATAAACTTCAACTCAGTACCCAACTTCTTCCAGAGTGTTATCTAAAAATAGCTAACAAAGTTACTGTCTCAGTCAGAGATGATACTCCTCGGTAATCCATGCAATGTGACAATCTGCTTAAAGAAAATATCTGCTATATGTACCACATCTGATGTTTTCTTACATGGTATGAAAAGTGTTATCTTAGAAAATCTATCCATAACAACAAATATGGAATCATTACCTCTTGCTGTCCTAGGTAATACAAGAATAAAATCCATGCTGATATCACTCTAAGGTTTCTCATGAACAATAATTAGCGTATACAAACCAATATTTTGACTCACTCCTTTTGCAACTTGAAAAACTCCACAACTTTTCACAAATTTATGAACATCCTTATACAATTGAGACCAAAATTACCTTTCCTTAAGTAAACTCAATGTTTTATCAATACCAAAATGTCCAGCCAATCCACTACAATGTTTCTCCTTAATCAAATTAGTTCTCATTTAACCTCTTAGTATGTACAACTAAATACCTTTTGTAAGATAAAATAAATGGTTTTGTTGATGTTGATGTTAAGTGTTAAAATGTAAAGAGATTGAATATTCTATCTTACAAAAATGTAAAGGGGGATGGAATTAGAGATGTGTTTATTATTGTTTGAGTTTCCTAGATTGTATTAACCTTAATTGAATTGAATTGATTAAGTATTACAATTGTGATTAAGGAGAAGATAAGATGTTCCTTTTTTACCCTCAAATGCACAAATGGGAGATCCAAGTTGATCAACCCAAGAGAAGGGTTAATGCACAAATGAATCAACTATTTGGAAAGGAGAATACCAGAGGAGATACCTTAAATTATGTTAATTATATGTATAGAAATGATATATGATAGTAATTGAAGAGATAGGAGAAATGCACTAACCTTGAAATATTGCAGATCAAAGAATGCTATTTTCAGAGGTCTGTAGACTGTTTCTGGAAAAAATGACAGTTGATACCAAATCGAAACACAGAGATGAACAAAACCTAGAAATCATTTTATTTTTCGATGTTGTCTTATGAAAAAGGTTAACCTTGACCCATAAATGTCAACCCTAACCCAACAATGTTGACCCTGACCTACACAGATCTGAAAGTGACTTTGTTCACGGATCCTGAAAGTTTGCTGAAAAGGGTATCCAGATATGGGTTCAAATCCACTGTTCTGTACCTATACCTACAAGAAAAAGGAGATTGTTTTTTTTGGGGGAGGGGTTTTCCTTAGTGAAACCCCAATTTAGGAATTAACCTTGAAATCAATAAAGTACAAAATGCTAACAAGTAGTAGAATTGAATCTAACAATGAAGCTATGATATTCAATAGATATGTAATTGAAATTCGAATGTATGCAAGTATGTAAGTATGAAAGAATTAACTCAATATGAACCATAAAACTCCATGATTATATACTTGAAATCAACTTTGAAGAGATGATGAAAGAGTCTTGAAGAGGCACAAAGGATCTTTAAGGAAGATCACACCACCATGATGGCTAGATCTAGGGTTTGAATGATGAATCTTGAATGTTTGCACCTAATCCCTTCAAAGGCTTGAGAGCTTGAATCCTTAATCTTCAATGGAGAACTTGAATTCTTGAGGAGAAGAATTGAACACCTTGAGAACTTGGAAATGGATGCTTGAAACTTCTCTTGATCACTTAATTGATAATTCATAATAATTAGAGAAAATGAGAGAGAAATGCTCCCTTTTATATGAAATTAGGGCACAATCTTCTAAGGAGGCCTACATAGGAGAATTAAATTCCTATTTAAGCCATTAACCCTAGGAGAGGACCTATATTAAATATAATTTAAGAAGCAACACTTTGGAACCTGAAACAGCCGACCCGGAAGCGGGAAAACTAAATTTTTGATGAACCCTGTCAGCCGACAAGTTTTCTGATTTGAAAGGGGGACCTAGATCAGGGTTGATGTTGACCTTGACCTAGGTCAGAGTCAAGGTTTACCCTAACCTAGGTTAGGGTCAAGGTTGAACCTGATCCAGGGGGTCAGAACCCCTGGGAAATATGCGAGGTGGGGTAGGAGGTGCCTGGAGAGGCCCAATCAGGGTCCTGAACCAACACAGAAGCATGAGATGATGCAGAAATAGGATGATGATATGGTAGAGGTCAAAAAAATCCCCTAAGGAGGGCTAAACACTCTTAACATGGAAGTGCTTCCATTTTAAGATGATACACCTTTGAATAACATATCTTCCTGAATGAAATAGTCTTCATACTTGATTGATTGGAATTAGGTGCTCTGCACACTCTCCACTACTCAGAAAAATTAGGATCACTTTCATACAGATTCTTCATGTCATCAAAACCAAGAACTTGAATTCTCATTTTAGTCAACAAAGATCTTCTACTCAATGCATCAACAACTCTGTTAGAAAATCCACTCTTATGGTTTATCACAAATGTGAAACTTTGCAAATACTCTACCCATTTCATATGTCTCTGATTCAACTTAATTTGACTACCCAAATATTGTAAAGCCTTATGATCAATATAAAACATAAATTAATTTGGCATCAAATAATGTATCCATTTCTTCATAGCTTGAACAATAGCATAGAACTCTTGATCATAAACAAAATATTTTCTCTTAGCATCATTACAATTTTCACTAAAGAAAGCAATAGGTTTACCTTCTTGAGTCAACACAGCTCCAATTGCACTTCCACTTTCATCACATTCAACTTGAAATATCTTATTAAAATCAAGTAATGCTAACACAGGTAATTCAGAAACCTTCAACTTCAAAGTCTCAAAACTCTTATCAGCTCCATGTGTCCATTTGAATTCTCTTTTGTCTCCTCTAATTGTCTTAGTCATAGCATTACAAATATAACTAAAAATTTTGATAAACTTCCTATAAAAAATTTCCAATACATGAAATGATCTTACCTCACTGACATTCTCAGGTGTAGGTCAACTAAGTATTGCTTCAACCGTCTCTGGATCCATCTTCAAACCATTAGTTGAAATCACAAAACCCAAATACACAAGCTCTTATTCATAAAGGAACACTTCTTTAGATTTATCAGCAACTTTTCCTATTTCAATCTCTGCAACGCTTGCCTTATATGCATCAAATGCTCTTCTCTAGTCTTACTGAATATGATAATATCATCCAAGTATACAATCACACACTTATTCAATAATTTCTTCAAAACTTCATTCATTAACCTCATAAATGTACTCGATGCATTATTTAAACCAAAGGGCATAACCAACCACTCATACAAACCTTCCTTTGTCTTGAAAGAAGTCTTCCATTCATCACCTTCTCTGATTCTGATCTAATGATATCCACTCTTCAAATTAAATTTGGTAAAATATCTTGATCCACTCAAACAATCCATTATGTCATCCATTATCAGTATAGGAAACCTATACTTCACTGTCATCTTGTTGATTTCTCTTGAATCAGTGCACATTCTTCATTCTCCATTCTTCTTAGGTGCTAGCACAATAGGTAATGCACATGGAATCAAACATTCTCAGATCAAATCTTTGTTTAACAATTTATGAACTTGTAGGTTAAGCTCTTCATTCTCAGTCAATGTTAACCTATGTGGTGCTTTGTTCGGTAAGATAGCTCTAGGAATTAGATCCATATAGTGACTGATATCTCTCATTGGTGGTAAACCATCAAGTACATTATCTAAAATTATCTCCTTGTAATTAGTGAGTAACTTTTCAACTTCTGTAGGATTGTCATCTTTTGTATTCTTACTTGGTTTGTTAGGAATCAAAGCATAAAAAATATCATTTATTTTCAAATCCTTAACAAACTGTCTACCTTCCATCAAACAAAATTTCGTAGATGTACATATCTCACCAAAAAATTCTTCAACCAAAGGTAACAAAAATTGCTTCTTACCATCAACCCAAAAAGAATATATATTCAATCTTCCATCATGTATAGCATGTCTATCATATTGCCAAGGTCTACCCAATAGAATATGACAACAATCTATAGGCATAATATCACAAAACACCTTATCATAATACTTTCCAATTTTCAGATTCACAAAACATTGTTCACTCACCATTAATGTATGCTCATCCTTGATCCATGAGATCTGATACAAATTTGAATGATTCATCCTCTCCAACTGCAACTTTGTAACCATTTCCTCAAATTCTATATTCTCTGAGCTTTCACTATCAACAATCACCTTCCAAAATTTGTTTGCAACTCTACATCTAGTCTTGAACAAAATTTTCCTAACAGGATCTTGCTTATCCTTCTTACTCCATAGTATCCTTCGAATCATGAGATTTCCTTCCTTCTCAAATTCATTTGGTGACTCCTCCTGCACCAAAGCATTTTTTCTACTACCATTCTTCTTTCTTGCATGTGTACACTCAAAGGATTTATGTCCTTCTTCACCACAATTGCAACAAGTTACTTGGAATCCCTTTTTTCTATAACCACCTATGGAGTAATTGCATCTTCCTCAGTATGAACTTACACCTTTCCATTCAGTCTTTCCTTTGTCTTGAGATGTGTCTAAAATTGACTTGTCTAGTTCAGATATACTGTTCTCACCATGAGATCTACCTCTTCCTCTAGGGAATCTACCATCTCTGCCTCTTTGTCTTTGTCCATATCTTCTGTTCAACTTTTCCTCAGCTTTTCAGGAAAATTTATATGCCTCCTCATTGCTTTCCATCTTGACCAAACTGATCTCATCTTATATGTAACTTATCAATCCATTCAGGTATCTTACTACTCTTTCCACTTCATCTTCAACATGTCCATATCTGATGTCCAATCTATATAATTCTTTAGTGTAGTTTCTTTACTGATCTATCTTTCCGCTTCAAACTTTGCATTTGCCTAGTTAGGTTAATCTAATAATCACAAGGTAGAAACTTGCCTTTCAATTTATTTACCATCTTATCCCATACCTTGATTTTGTCTTTACCTTTCTTCTTTCAATCCAATTGCATATGTTCCCACCATAAAGATGCATGACCTTTCAACTTTGTGCTTGCAATCTTCACCTTCTTATCCTCTGATACATTCTCATATTCAAAATAATTTTCCATCTGAGTTATTGAGTTAATCAATTCATCAGAATCTAACTTTCCACTATACTTAAGGGGATTAAATTGAGGTGTGGATTTCAAACTTTTCAAAGCTCTCAAAAATCTTTCTTCTTCCTGATTCATCACAGGTGCAGATGCAGCTTCATCTTGGAACTCTTCCAATTCATCATCACTAACATCCTCAAGATGTCTTCCTCTACGCTAGGCTGTCTCAAAAAATTCCAATCTAGTAGCCATCTGTCTAAGCATATGAGCTAGACCTAGATCTACATTTCCTCTCCCACAAACCATCTTGAATCCCTGTACAATTATAGGTCAGATCACAATTTTCTACCCCAAAACAATATCACCAACTAGGGTTAGGGTTTACAAGAAGGAACTTAGATCTCACCAATGCTCTGATACCACCTGATGCAAGGAGGAGATGGAAGGAGGGGCCAAAGGTTCTCCCAACTACCAAACCTAAAGACATTATATTTTTCCATTACTATATGCAAGGAAAAACATGATAAACACCGTCAGTTTATTACATCGACATACAAGGCACGAAACTACCTGATGCCAAGGTTACCAATATTGCTAAGTACAAAACATCATGACGCAACACTATTTAGTGTTACCCAATGACAGAAAAGACAAAGGAACCTGACGAGTAACCAATAGTGCAACCCAACGAAACATCCAAGAGTGGAACCTGACAGATGAAGGGAACTCGATGAATAGTTCAAAGAAGGAACACTGACAAAATTTTAGTTCACACCAACAATCAGATACCAAGAGTTAGTTACATCCCACAAAAAGTGGACCTAACTTCCACTTCAGATAAATCACTGAAGTTTTATATCTATCTTCTTGATTTGTTTTAAATCCATTACGTGAGGGAAAAGCAATTTAATTTTTTATTTATTAGTTTAACTGATTTAAAACATGCAAACTAAAGGATCAAGGTCAAGTTGTATACCTTGGATCTAGAGTTAACATTGTAATGCGTGATTCTAAAATATGTCAAAGAATTTGTATAAATAGATTCTCAATCAATTGTGAACATGTTATTCGATGATGATTGTATCTTCTAAGAGCATCTAAGGTTCAGACAAGAGAATACATGCAGAAGCACAGACAAAGATCAAATCAGTTTTCAAGAAAAAGAACCAAGGATACCGACAAGCAGGAAAAGGAATTAATCAATTACTATAGGTGATATTCATATATTTTAAGCTTAAATGGATCTATAATAAGAAATTATAGATTGCATACAGTCAGGTCATACATATTGTACACATTCTAACAAGTGGGGTACACTTAAGAAATCATTTCAAGGAAGGTGGATTTAACAATCGTATTGTAAATCTCTTAATCAAGTGCACACTACATCAGTGTTGCTAAAGCTCTTAACAAAGTAGATCCTAATAGGTCTCCACTTTAAATACTCCTAACAGGGTAGATCATCAGAAGTGATCAAATTGTAAGCCTTAACTGGTTCCCTTCCAATATCTAGATAGTGAATTTTTTTGGGTGCCATCCCCACCATAGTTTTTTACTTCCTAATAGGAGTTTTTTGTGATATCATATCTTGTGTTATGTGTCTATTACTTTCATGAATGTTTCTATGAATTTTTCATACAATTAATATTATGAATTAATATCACATGCATAAGAAAGAACATCAAATTTGGTCGGTAATAAAATAAAGATTAATTGCTAATGAAGAAATGTGAAAAGCGTTAAAAGTTTTAGAGGTACTCATTCACCCCTCCCCTCTCAGTACTACTTCCCATTAATCCCAATAATTGGTATCAAAGGTGAGTCTATTCTTGGAAAGCTTAAAGGATTAAGAGAAAAGATCATACAATGGAGAAGTACAAACTTGATAAAAATAATGAGAATAAAAAGCGTGAAATTCAGATGTTCTATGAACAATACAAAGAAGCTAGAATCAACATGAGACAGTTGCAAGATGAAAGAAAGAATATGGAATCTCGATGTAATGAGACAGATTATCATGAGGAAGAGATTCCAGATTTCTTTGAGTCTTCAGGATCAAATACAAGCAAAGCATCAGAGGCATCAGAAGAGAGCTTCATAAGCCTAACTGAAATCAATCTACATCTAGATGGAGAAGTCAAATCTCTACAAATTGGTCAAGAGACATATATGGTAAGGATGATTGTTGTCATGAATAATTCTAGGCAAGATGAACAAGAAAGAACACTAGCTATTGATGATAGAAGAAAGATCACAAAAAAGCTACAAGAAAAGGAGTTTGAGATACAAAGACTTACAGAACATCACCATGAGGTTGTTAATCTTTAAGTTCTATTGATGATTAGTGACCAACACTTAGTCATTCACTTAGGTAATTTTAGTTGGCCATCACTGTGGCTGAGCTAAAACTATGCAAGGCCAAGCAACATTGCCGAGTAGTATTCAAGTTGCTGAGTTGTATCATGCCGAGCCGAGTAGGATACTTAGTGCCGAGCGACAAAGATGTTAAGTGCCGAGCAGAATAGTTTTTGTATACATTTCTGGAATGATTCAAACTTTGAGGATAAGTGTTCAGGACGACTTGTATAAGCTTTTTGGGCTGACTTATGTACGCATTTATTATTTTTCTATGGAGTTAGTTATGCATTTAATTATTTTATCCTATGCATGATCTATTGTAATCATTAATTGTAATACCTTGGAGGTATGGGTATTAGATCTTGATCGTTGATCTAGATCTCGCTATAAAACTTTAATAGATATATAAGATTGCTTCAAAAACCTATTTTGTAAGTGTGTGGAAAGAAGTGGTGACTGCATTTTCAAGTGAAATGCATAGAGGGTTATTTTGTTAAGAAGAAGAGATCAAACAGAGTGACAACACAGTGAACAGTTGTTGTAAAAACATATCAAATTGTGAGATCATAGAAGGTACTGGAAAGAGGAGATCCATCATTAGCATTTGAGTGCATAACGAAGGATAATTACTAGAAACATTCTAATCATTGTATCAGGTGAAAATCTCTTAACAAAGTGGTTCTAGTAGGCCTTTCTAAATCTCCTAACAGAGTGCTTAATTTATTGTAAGTTGAAATCCTTTCATAGGGTAGATTGTAATGATCTTTAGCTCTTAACCGGGTAGACCTTTAACTGGGTAGATTGCATTTTGTAATCAACTTTTGTATCCCTAACAGGCACACTTTATTGCTACAATAGTGAAGAATTTTGTGGGTGTCATCCCCACCCCAGTTTTACCTATTTAGGTTTCTAGGTTACCAAGTTCTTGTGTTATGAGTTATTTATTTCATTGTGTGGATGTTATTTGATATTACATTAGATTCATATATGTATGAATGTGGATCAGTTTGTTTTAAGTGTTTAAATTTGAAGATTTGATTCACCCCCCCCTCAGTATCTTTCTTTCCCATTATTGTATTTCCAACAATTGGTATCAGAGCTTAGTTCTCTAGAAAGTCATAATCAGCTTGAGAATATAGATCTTGAGATGGAGATCTGCAAGATGGGTAAAGTTATTGAGAATCAAAAGATTGATATTCAGCTAGCACTACAACAACTTGAGACAACAAGAGAAGAATTAAAGAAGTCCTTGACAACAAGGAAAGATTTGGCCAAACAAATGAATGACACTCATTATCAGGAAGAGGACACCACAAATATATTTCAAGATGGAGATTCTACTGAGAGTGATGTAGCAATAGCAGATCTACTAGAAAAGAATAGTGCACTATGTGAAGAAGTCAGAAACTTGAAAAAGGAACAAGAAGCCCAATCAATAAGAATGTGTGAAGTTGTTGAACAGAAAAAGAAAGCCAAAGATGACAAGGATATGGTAGAAGAAGACAAAAAAGTGATGACTATTAGACTTGATGAAAGAACACATGATGTAAAAACATGACAGTCAATCAAGTTGACATGGAAAATCAATTGCTACTTGAGAATCAGGAGATCAGTAGGAAAGACTTGGAGATTGTAAATCTTAGATCTGAGAACAGTCAGCTAAAAGATGAATTGAGATCTAAGAAAGAACTTAACAATAGAGTGAATGATCCCAATGCAGCTTTGAGCTACTTTGAACAACTAGTGGAAGCATCAAGAAGACCCAAAGATTCTTCTGGATTAGGTCACACTGAACAACATACAACCACTAAAGAAGGAGAATCAT
>MU225430.1:592927-646362 GCA_018584345.1 Thuja plicata
ATGAATGTAAATCAAAGGTGAAAGAACCAAAGAAGGAAACCTATATGGAAAAGTATTGTCCCACCTAAAAAATGCATGGGCACACATCTCTTGAATGCAGGAAGAAGAAAATTGAAGCATGGAAACCAAAAAATGAAGAAAATACATATAAACCGAGTAGAGTCGATAATTCATATGTTTGGGATTACAATACATGGATAAACTGCACAACATGTGGTAGACATGGTCACATTGCTGCAAACTGCATGAGAATATGGACCAAAAGGTCTAGAGGCTAGACCAACCTTGGAATGGCATGTTTTCACTGTCATAAGGTTGGACATCTAAAGAAGGACTACAGCGACTGAATAATAGAGACAACTACCTTTGCAAATGGTAACACCATTGAAGACATTAAGAAAATGAGAAAGAAAATGTGGAGGAAAGCTTCAACCATTGAGGAAGCTAGACCAAGAAATGGAGTTAGTGACACCTCATCCCATGGATCTGGTGACATCACCACCCCCACCTAAAAGATGAACAAGTATGGAACTGCACTACACCAAGTCATATTTTGCATCAGTTCCATTATACAAATTGATAGATAGTCAAAATCTGCATGAATAAAGATGCATATTATGTTACTTGTTATAATTCTGAGAAAACAACCCCGTCGGTAAACACATACCAAAAATCATCGGTGAACATAAAATGATGAGCTATCTACACTTACTGAGAATCGTTAGACAACACATAAAAAGGATAAGTCACTAATGTAAACCACCACCTGTCAGTAAGGAAGCAAAGTTACAAAGTTTTCTTGACACTACACCAAGATCCATCAGTGAAAGAAACAATCTTAACAGCTATCCCAAGCATCCTGTATACACCGAGAATGTTATTTGAGATTTTACCTGATGAGCTCCGTCTTCATGACCCAGCAAGTTATTGAGAATTTATGATAGACTTAGGGAAAAAGTCTATAAACACTCGACGAAAGCACTTCATTCTTCAGATACGAAATGAGTAAATAGAGCAGAGTGAAAATAGAGAAAAATTAAAGCAGTTAGCAGAGAATCCCTGACTTGATCCAACACACTCCAAACAGATCACTCACAAGATACACAGATCAAAGTAAGTACCAAGCATACCGAGAGCTCTGTTATTATTTTTGAAAAAGCCCTAAATTCAAAACACAATGGAGACAAATTCAAGAATAGCCAAATTGAAGAGTGTAAAGAAGAATACCATTAAGTTAATCATGAATAGAACTTGTGTGGAACCAAAATAAAAGATATTCCCAGAGATTTCCTTGCAACCTAATGAATCTGGCACATTCCCAAAAATTCCACCTAGGGTTTTGTTGATAGAAGATGTTATATCATATATCCACTACAAGATCGTTGAGATTGGTGATCTAGAGATAGATAAATCTTATAAGAAGCTATGTGATGATCAAGGGAACATAAAGGAAGAACACAAACACTTACAAGTAAAAGGGATAACAAATGCCCTATATTTCTTGAGGGTTTTCAAAACTGATTGGATTCGGTTAGTTCTAAGAAAAATCATTATCAGAAGTTATGGTTGGATGAACCCAAGTAGATTACAAAGGATGTATTACATGCTATCATAGGTTACCCTATAGCTGACAAACCAAAAGCTCACAAGCATCCCTCTCGACTAGAAGTTGAGAAACTCACCAATGCTATATGGGATAACATAGGACTTAAGGTGAACAACATCACCAACGATGAACTAAGGTTCGGTGCATGTGTCATAGGGTACAAAATATTTCAAGATAGTAGGATAAACAACATAGCATCAATAGTAGTAAGCACAAATTAGAATATTGTCACTAAAGGAATACAAATGGATCTATGTGAGATCCTACTGAAGCAACTTGATGAAAATATGACAACAATTAGGTCTTCCAAGACAAAAACATGTAAGTTTGGCTCACTTATAATGTGTATACTCTTTTATTTTCAAGAATAATTTTCTTCAATTGGAAAAGTGAAGTGGGAAAACACCAAGCTAGCCACATTACAGATAATTGACCTTATCAAGTCACTAGGTGACAACTTTGATTCAGTGATGACTGCATACTTTCTTGATTTCAAGGAAAAGATGATGGAGAGAGTAAGTATTGCTAAACAATTAATTGAAAAGCATAGGGATGAGATATGCTTTATGGTGGATTTAGAATTTAATCACATTAAACCAGTTGTACCAAGGATAGCCTGGTTACCACCACTTAACTATGAGATAAACATAGATCAAGAAACAAATGAAATTGATGCACTATTGAATGAACCACTTGACAGTAAGCAACCAAGAATTGGAATAGCTGAAGAGGCAAAGTCTAAGATAAAAATAGGCCTAGTCATCAAGAAGACTATCAAAAAGAAAAACAAGATGGTGAAGAATCTTGATAAGTTGTTGTCAGTAAATGAGGAGGAGAAAGAGAAAAAAGAAGAAACTGAGGAATAGGGTGCCATTGGTGAAGAGGAAGATAAGAAAGAAGAAACAGATTATGAATCCATAGAGTCTGATGTGCCTCCACCCCCAACCAAGAAACTAGGGACTACAGTAGATTAGAGGACAAGGAGCCAAATTGCAAAGAAAGATACAACACCTATTAAAAAAGGTCAAGTGAGGACCTATAAGAGGAGGAAACAAACAGAGAAGCAAACACCTACTAAAAGGAGGCTAATACTAGTCAGAACCAAGGTCAACATTGAAGATTCAAAATAGGATGAGCTTAAAGTAGAAAATAAAAGCTTAACTCCTAGAACAATTGATGAGATAGCTGATTCAATTGCTACAAAAGGTACCATGACTGATAGGAAAATTAGATAATGGGTAAAATTGGAGCCCAAGGACCAAAAAAAAATAAAAGATGGAATCAAGCCTGTGGCTGAATTCAAATATGTACTAGTAAAGTTTGCTAAAAAAATTCCCAAACCATTGAGTGACAGAATCTCAACACGATGGTCTTATGCTTTGACCTTCAAAAATGAAGCAAGGGAGAGGATACTTGTAACACTCATGCCTCCCGAATCCAAAATGGAAGAGATAAAAGAAATGATGAAAAAAAATTCCAATAAATTTGTGGAAAAGATAAGAGCCTACAAGGTGCTACATGGGAAGTTCTTAGATCTTGACAGCATGACAGATGCTAAATGGAGAGAAATTCTTAATCTACCTGCAGAATCAACAAGCCATGAGAATCAATTACTTCTCACTGAGACACCTCATATAGAGGAGCAGAAAGAAAAATCAAGTCCAGAGCACATTGATTTGGATGATATGGAGGATACTAAGACCATTGACTTAGATAAATTCATGAATGATCTTGAAATTCAAGATATTACTCACTATGATTCTGATAAGGATCCACAGAAGGATGATGATTTAATATTCATATCTCTTAAGGATCAAGAAAAGAAACAAGCATTGGAGACACAATGAAATAAGGACATGGATGATGCTAATGAGACATGACCAGAACCTTCAATCATTGACATAACAAGAGTAGACCCTACAGAACAAATTCAAAAGGATGAAGATGTCACTATTCAACAAGTTTAAACTGACAAACATGACACAACTATAGATGTAACATAGGTGGGCAAACAGAACAATATGCCAGTATTGGTGAAGGCCATCAATATGATAGAAGGACAAGAAGAATCTACTGTAGATACAAGCATACCCAAAGACAAGGGTGATGCAAAAACAAAGGATACAAATGATGAATCTAAAGATACAACTACAAAACAAGCTACTACTGATGATCAGCAAGACAAGTCTACTCATCAAAATAAAGAAGGAGAAAAATAAGAAGAAGAGGAAAAGCAGAAGGAGAAGAATGAAGAAGAAAATATAGATGATTCTCAAAAGAAAATAAAAGAGAAATAGTTGATACACCCAAGGTTAATGAAGAGACATCTTCACCTAATTGACAGGTGAACACCAAGCAGAAGGCACAAGAAGTTTCATCTATAAGGCATTCACCAAGCACCTTAGAGAAAAAAAATGAACTAGCAATGGTAGTTCATACATCTGCTTCTACTCAAATCTCAAGGAAGAAGAAGAGAAAGAACAAAAAACCAATCACTCTAGATGAAATAATTGAGATTCCAGTATGTGATCCTAGAACATTGGATCCTACTGAGTTGACAAAGTATGCTAGACTTTGTGAAAGGAAATTTATCCAGGATAAGATGAGAAAGGCCACAAAAGAATCAAATGTACTTGAAGTTTCAAAATGAATCCTTCAAAAAATTGTACCTGATACAGGTGTTGATCAATTAGTGGTTCTCACCGATGCTATCACAACTCAGAATATAGATGCTGAAAAGGATATGGAAGCTAGAATTGAGAAGAAATATGAATTCAAGTTAGCAGAGAAAATAAGCCAAGAAGTGGCACTGCAAAATGTGAAGCTATCTGAATTGGTAAGCACATTAGACCCTATAATTTCAGAAGCAATAGCCTTAATTCAAAAATTGTGCATGTTAGATCAACTCACCAAGGAGTATACCGATAAGATAGAACAAATTGATGCTGATCTTTAGGCCAGTGCATAAGGTCTCACAAACATTCAAGATGCAATAAAATTCCACAATGACCAGCTCAAGAAAGATAGGAAGCTGAGACAGGATATACAGATTGCAGAAACAAAGTTCAGAGATGAGGTGAATGGGATTCAAGCTCAACTCTTACCAACTCTCACATTACTGCAACACCATATCACACAGGAAAGAACACTTATTTCCACCCCAAAAATGTCTGTCCTAGACAACATTTATGATATGCATGCTAGGATTGAACTAGAGCACATGGCACTGTAACTCCTCAAAGAGAAATTGGAGAAAATAATGGAAGATATCAAGAACAGTCACTCCCTCATCCTTGACACTCTGTAAGTTGAACATTTTTGACAACTTATAAGTTGTACATTTTTTCATGATTATCAAAAAAAGGGGAAATGATATGTACAGAGTCAATCAGTAAAAAGGGGAAATGATATGTACAGTCAGTCATTAAAAAGAGGAAATATTATGAAAAAAGGGGAATGTATAGTACAAAGGCAAGTATACATGTACATATACTTATACTATACCAATGCATACAATTAGGGGGAGTCATATAATGACAAGAATATATACACGGTGTACATACTAAACACTTTAGTATTGTGTGCATATCAGTTTTTGATACTAATGTCAAAGGGGGAGATTGAAGACATTATATTTTTCCATTAGTACATGCAAGGAAAAACATGATAAACACCATCAATTCATACTACACCAAAAGATAGGGCACAACACTACTCGACACCAAGGTTATCAATATTGCTAAGTACAAAGCATCTCGACACAACACTATTCAGTGTTACCCGATGAAAGAAAAGACAAAGGAACCTGATGAGTAACCAACAATGCAACCCGACGAAATAGTCAAGAGTGGAACCTGACAGATGAAGGGAACCTGATGAATAGTTCAAAGAAGGAACACCGATAGACTTTCAGTTATCACTGACAATCAGATACCGAGAGTTAGTTACATCCCACAAAAATTGCATCTAACTTCCACGTCAGATAAATCACTGAATTTTTATATTTAGCTTCTTGATTTATTTTAAATCCATTATGTGAGGGAAAAGCAATGTAATTATTATTATTTTTTATTAGTTTAACTGATTTAAAACATGCAAACTAAAGGATCAAGGTCAAGTTGTATACCTTGGATCTAGAGTTAACATTGTAATGCGTGATTTTAAAATAGGTCAAAGAACTTGTATAAATAGATGCTCAATCAATTGTGAACATGTTTTTTGATGATGATTTTAGCCTCTGAGAGTATCTAAGCTTCAGACAAGAGAATAGATGCAGAAGCATAGACAAAGATCAAATCAGTTTTCAAGAACAAGAACCAAGGCTATCGACAAGTAGGAAAAGGTATTAATCAATCACTATAGGTGATATTCATATACTGTAAGATTTAATGGATCCGTAATCAGCAATTATAGATTGCATACAGTCAGGTTACACATATTGTACACATTCTAACAAGTGGGGTACACTTAAAAAATCCTTTCAAGGTGAAGCTATTTGAACTGGTAAGCACATTAGACCCTATAATTTCAGAAGCAATAGCCTTAATTCAAAAATTGTGCACGTTAGATCAACTCACCAAGGAGTATACCAATAAGATAGAACAAATTGATGCTGATCTTTAGGCCAGTGCACAAGGTCTTAAAAACACTAAAGATGCAATCAAATTGCACAATGACTAGCTCAAGCAAGCTAGGAAGATGAGACATGATATATAGATTAAAGAAACAAAGTTCAGAGATGAGGTGAATGAGCTTCAAGCTCAACTCTTACCAACTCTCACATTACTACAACACCATATGACACATGCAAGAACATTTATTGCCACCCCAAAAATGTCTATCCTAGACAACATTTATGATATGCATGCCAGGATTGAACTAGAGCACATGGCACTGTAACTCCTCAAAGATAAATTGGAGAAAATAATGGAAGATATCAAGAATAGTCACTCCCTCATCCTTGACACTTTGTAAGTTGCACATTTTTGTCACATTTTTGACAACTTATAAGTTGTACATTTTTTTCATGATTATCAAAAAAGGGGGAAATGATATGTATAGAGTCAACTAGTAAAAAAGGGAAATGATATGTACAGTCAGTCATTAAAAAGAGGAAAGATTATGAAAAAGGGGAATGTATAGTACAAAGACAAGTATACATGTACATATACTTATACTATACCAATGCATACAGTTAGGGGGAGTCATATAATGACAAGAATATATACACAGTGTACATACTAAACACTTTAGTATTGTGCGCATATTAGTTTTTGATACTAATGTCAAAGGGGGAGATTGAAGACATTATATTTTTCCATTAGTATATGCAAGGAAAAACATGATAAACACCATCAGTTTATATTAAACCAACAGATAGGGCACAACACTACCCGACACCAAGGTTATCAATATTGCTAAGTACAAAGCATCTCGATGCAACACTATTCAATGTTACCCAATGATAGAAAAGACAAAGGAACCCAACGAGTAACCAACAGTGCAACCTGACGAAAAAGTCAAGGGTGGAACTCGATAGATGAAGGTAACTCGATGAAAAATTCAAAGGAACACCGACAGAATTTTAGTTCACACCAACAATCAGATACTGAGAGTTAGTTACATCCTGTAAAAAGTGGATCTGACTTCCACGTCAGATAAATCACTGAACTTTTATATTTAGCTTCTTGATTTGTTTTAAATCCATTATGTGAGAGAAAAGAAATGTAATTATTACTATTTTTATCAGTTTAACTGATTTAAAACATGTAAACTAAAGGATCAAGGTCAAGTTGTATACCTTGGATCTAGAGTTAACATTGTAATGCGTGATTCTAAAATAGGTCAAAGAACTTGTATAAATAGATGCTCAATCAATTGTGAACATGTTATTTGATGATGATTTTAGCCTCTGATAGAATCTAAGGTTCAGACAAGAGAATGCATGCAAAAGCACAGACAAAGATCAAATCAGTTTTCAAGAACAAGAACCAAGGCTACTGACAAGCAGGAAAATGTATTAATCAATCACTATAGGTAATATTCATATACTATAAGCTTTAATGGATCTGTAATCAGAAATTATAGATTGCATACAATTAGGTCATACATTTTATACACATTCTAACAAGTGGGGTACACTTAAGAAATCCTTACAAGGAAGGTGGATTTAACAATCCTATTGTAATTCTCTTAACCGAGTGCACACTACATCAGTGTTGTTAAAGCTCTTAACATAGTAGATCCTAATAGGTCTCCAATTTAAATACTCATAACAAGGTAGACTATTAGAAGTGATCAAATTGTAAGCCTTAACTGGCTCCCTTCCAATCTATAGATAGTGAAGTTTTGTGGGTGCCATCCCACTGTAGTTTTTTCTTCCTAACAAGAGTTTTTAACGATATCATATCTTGTGTTATGTGTCTATTAATTTTATGAATTTTTCTATGAATGTTGCATAGAATTAAGATTATGAATTAATATTACATGCATAATAAATAACATCAGATTTGGTCGGTAATAAAATAAAGATTGATTGCTAATAAAGAAAGGTGAAAAGTGTTAAAAGTTTTAGAGGTACCGATTCACCCCTCCCCTCTTAGTACTACTTCCCATTAATCCAAATGAAAAAAAATTGCAAAGACAATGCAGAAGCAACAAAAATATAGTGAGAGAAGAAACAACAAAGATCCTTTTCATTAATTGATCAAACTCATTACATGCTGGGCTGTAAGGCCTTCCTAGTTTGGGCCATATACATTCAATGAATTAAAAATTTATCTTCATACATGCGAGGTCATAGACCTCCCTTCCAGATAATACATTTCTTAATCTTCATTACAATCTAATATCAAAATCCTACTGAAGAGTTGATGCCTAATACTAAGAACAGAGAAACAAATATATACAAGAGTCCAACAGAGAGATTGGCGCTCAAATCCATAAGTGAGACCCAGATTTAGGTCCACATAGATCCCAAAGAGAGACCCCATATTAACTAAACCACATTAATAACAAAAGAAGTCGGCCACCAGATCCAACTCCAAAATAAACATCTCGGGCAAAGGTTAATCGAGCAAAAGAGTGACGCAAAGAATACCTCGAGCAATAGGAAACAAAATAAAGCATCAGAAGATAAATATGAGCAACAAAAAATGAATAAGGATGCCCAAGAGACAAAACCCAAGAAACAAAAATAAGCTTGCCCGAGCAACAGAAACCCGAGAAAAAGAGACCAACTTGGAACAAGCATAACCAAGTGACATACCCGAGCAACAGAGTAATTCCTGAGAAGCCTCCAAACAAACAAAAGAACAAAAGAAACATCTTTTTGGTTGAGAAGGATTGCCAAGGACCCAAGATGCTCCTGCATCAGAATTTGACATTGAGTATGTTGACCAAAAAGCTATCAAGGGACAAGTCATAGCTGATCAATTGGCTAAAAATACTTTAGTTTCTCCTCATCCTATTCAAGTAGAATTTCTAGATGCAGAGATAGTCAATGTGGAATCCAAAGCATGGAAATTATATTTTGATGGATTTGACACTCAGGATGGTTTAGGGGCCAGAATTCTATTGATTACACGACAAGGATACACCATTCATAAGTAATACAAAATTTTGTTCCCATGCACCAAAAATATTATAGAATACAAAGTTTTAGTCATAGGTATTAAAATGGCTCTAGAATGGAATGTCACAGAGCTGCAAGTATATGGGGATTCCCAATTGGTCATCAATCAAATTAATGATGAGTATCAAACTAAGGATGACAAATTGATTCCATAGAAAAGGATGGTAGATGAATGGAAGAAATACTTTTTCTTGATTAAATTTGAACAAATCCCAAGGGATAAGAATAGAGAAACATATGCTATGGCTACTTTGGCTTCTTTACTTCAAATGCCTGATCAAAATGCGATGTACAAAATCTTGGTGGAAGATTTGGTGAAACTGGATTTTGACCTACCTAAAACTCAAATAATTTTCCTTCTAAATGGACATAACTCACCTTGGTATGGACCCATTTATACCTATCTAAAAGGCCAAGTTTTACCTTTAGACCAAACCCTTGCCCAAAAATGACACTTTATATGCCAAGCGGCTCATTACACTATCCTATCTGACACATTGTATCACAAAGGTCTTGATAGAATAATAATTATGTGTCTAGAGGATGAGGAATAACAATTATCTTTAAGAGACATTCATGAGGGTATTTGTGGGTATCATTTGAGTGGGTTAAACCTAGCCAAGAAAATCCTTCATATGGGGTATTTATGGAAAACCTTAGAAAAGGATGCTTTCCACTTTGTTAAAGTGTGTTCAAAATGATAATATCATGGAGACATGATCCATGTGTCAACGCAAGAGTTACACTCGTTCATTATACCATGACCGTTTTACCAATGGGAATTTGATCTTATTGGAATTATTTATCCACCTTCTTCCAATGGTCACAAATACATCATCATGACAACATAATATTTTACAAAATGGGTAGAGGCTGTACCTTTGAAAATTGCAATAGGAAAACAAATCTCTATGTTTATCCTCAATCACATCATTTGTAAATATGGTATTCCTCATACCATCATCATGGTCAATGAGAAATAATTCAAGAAAAAAGATGTGGATGAACTATTTGAGAATTTCCATATAACACACCATTCTTCCTCCATTTACTATCCTCAAGGTAATGTACAAGCGGAAGCTACAAATAAGAATATCCTCAAAATATTGAAAATATCAATTGACAAATTAGGAAGAGATTGGCACATCCAAATAAACCCGACATTATGGGCCTACAAAACAAGCATTTGAACACCAACAAGAGCTACACTATTTTCTTTGGTTTATGGGGCAAAAGCTATTCTCCCTTTGGAGGTTGAAATCTCATCCTTAAGAGTTTCATTAAAAGGATTAATAAATGATGAGGATTATAGGGTTGCCCAACTTCAACAATTGGAATTATTGGAGGAACATCAAACACAAGCTTATGAGTATTTGAAAGTGTATCAAAACAAAATCTCAAGGAATTATAACAAGCATATCAAACCTAGAACATTTCAAATGGGAGACTTAGTGTTACGAGAAAACCCTAAAAACCAAGAAGAGAGAGAAAATAAAGGAAAATTGTCTTGGACCTTTTATAATTACTTCTTTTTAAATGGGGACATACAAGCTATCTTATTGTGATGGTGATGAATTGCAAGAACCTATTAACATCATCCATTTAAAGAGGTTTTATACCGATCATATGAAAGAGTATAGGAAGAAAGAGTATCAAAAGAGTGTGTATCTGATGAGCTCAACATCATTCTTTGTACATGAGAAAAATTCAAAATCCAAAACATTGAGAAAAGTTCAAAATCCAAAAAAATAAGAATGATAAAAAATACAAAAATAATGGAAATGCAAAAAAACATAAAAAGAGGAAAATTGAGAACAAAGAAAGAAAAAAAAATTCAAAAATAATAAAAGGTTGTCTTGGTGAAAACCTAGCAAATATGTGACTTGATGATATTAAAAAAAAAAAAAAAATCAAAGAAAAATATTGAAAAAGAGAAAAGTGCCTTGGTGAAAACCTAGCAATAGGCACCTTGGTAGCAAAAAAAGGAAAAAAGAGAAAAAGAGAAATAAACCTCAAAAGGTGAAAACTTGGAAAACATGCGCTTTTTGATCCCTTAGGTCTTACCTAGTTGTATTTTTATATATTGCCTTTTCATCATCTCATTTGTATATCCTCATTGCATCCATCATTTGTGCATAGTCATAATAAAGTCTCTAAGCTGCATTGTCACATACTAGGTTTCATTTGCCCAAGATTATATACATGGTCTAATTTTTCACTTGGAGGAAAAGCATTGGTTTTGATACAAATGGATTCAATAAGTGCTACTTTTTGGTCACATGATAGAAGATATTTTCAAAACTTCAGAGGGGAGATATGTTGGAACCTTTGATGGATATCATTGTTCAAAACCAAGCATTCAATCTTGCAACCTGATCATGGAGCTTCATGACCTTATTATCAAGATTAAAAATTGACAAAACCTAAATGATCAGAATGTGTGGAATTCTATTGAAAATCTTGATACAATACAAAACACTTGAATCATTTGATGATATTTATTGAATTTCCAAGTCATGTCTTTTTACCTAATCGATGATGTTTCGACTAGATTGGCGATGATGAAGACATGATATTTTTCTTGACTTTGTGTGACTGTTTTGAGGAAGATCCACCAAATTGTGTGAATTTGTCTAAGGAAATGGTCATAAAAGAACCATCAAGGACTTTCATATAGGAAGGATGATTAACCTTTGTTTGTTTATGCAAATGAATACCTTGGATATTTTGATCTTCCATATCTTAATACCAAAATCCACTTGCAACATTGAATCCGATGAAACAGGTATTCGAACTCCCATAGTTGATTATTAACCTAGTGAGGGTTTTAGTAGTTTCTAAATGGTTACAAAAGTGATAAAATTGGTATTTATATTATCAGGATATGGTTAGTGATGATTGTACTTTCTCCTAGTTCCATAATGCTCAATGATGAAACTATATCTCTATTGCATTGCTTTCAAAAAAAGATAGTGACAGTTAGTTGCATTGCATTGCATATTCATGATAGAATAATCACATGTTTAAAATATTTTCCAAGTTCAAGGGTGTTAATCATTTCAGGGTTAATATCATTTATCTTGTTTCAAATCAAGTATGTAAAATTCTCTTTTGCATTAATGACATTACATTAATCATTATTCATTATCTTTTATATTACAAAAATAAAAAGAGTCATTAAGAATTAATCATTATCCATTTTGCATCCATTTACAAAGTATATTTCATATAAGTTGCATACATCACAATCCAAAAAACTAGTTTCATTCATTTTAACATTGCATTTCATTACCATTGCATTCATCATAAATTCAAAACCATATATAATTAGTTTCATATCATTTGAATCCATTAACCTATGTCATATCTAAGACATTGCATCCATAGCATATAAAAGTAAATGCATCATAGAAATCATATATATTTGCATAGAAATAAATCTTACATCAACATCATAACAAAATCATGGTATCAAATAACATCATAAAGAAATGTCCATAAATATTTGTATATCATGATACATCAACAAAAAATGGTACATCATCAAAGTCCTATTCAATCATACATATGGTACATCAATACACATCATGAGGATAAAAAACAATTTGTCTCCAATCAAGACCTAGTAGGGGAAACTGATCCATGAATTGTCCCAGTACCTAATCCATCTCTTGTACCTATATCACCTGGCCCATTTGGACCTCTGTCTGATCTATCTATAGTACTAGGCAGGGCCTGACTAGTAGAAGCACCCTAACTCATCTGATCCATCTTGCTCATGAATATCTGCATCATATCACTAAACTAAGCCATCTGAGCTATCATAGTCGAGAAACCTGTCTGTAGACTCTATATATCCTGATCTACTCTCCTAGGTGGAGGTGGTTGTACTAGACCTATAGGAGCTAACATAATCTATGGCTATATAGGACCCTTATGAATAATCGGTACCTACAATATTGATACCTACTGTGCCTGAACCTGTGCTCTAGAAACCTGTCTATCTTGATCTATATGTACCTATCTGGAATCTCTTTGTCTTTGCTAACCCCATATTTTATCTGGAGTAGGATGAAACTATCTCTATTTGGGAGCATAACCACCACCACTAACTCTGACATGTCTACCCCACATCTGAGGTCCCACCTATCCTCTACCTAAAGATATTGGAGCTCTCGGTACTCTAGGTTCTCTTGGTACTCTAGGAGCCCTCTGTACTCTCGATGATCTCAGCCCTCCACCTCCACCTCCTCCATTATCATCATTTGAAGTCTCATCCAAATTTGGGATCGACTCTATTGGATCTATAAATCTCATAAATCTATGTCTAGAAAACCACTCCATATACTCCAAAGACATACCAACATCAGTAACATGATCTAACATATCCCATCTGATGAAACCCAATCGATTAATCTCTATAGATGAAAACTAATAATCAACTTGTGATCCCCACATAGAACACTCCACCTATATGCAAGCATATAATGCAATACCCTATGGCATATCCTGAACTTTGCCAAACTATCATAATACTCTACCAACTAAAAATCTCTAAATCAATGGAGGTGATTGACCAATCATCCATCAAGGAGAGAACATATAAGGAAGCTCGTCATCATCCTCTCTCCAGCCCTCAAAACCCAAGTATGACATCCAAACAACCTGATAAATATCATCAATCATCCTGCACCATTACTCTACCTTTTCTAATCGATGCTAGATAATTATGACATCATAGATAAATGCGTAAGGCCATCCACAATCCCACACTTGATCTGTAATCAGTCTAGTGATTGGGATGTGATCCTATAGATAATGCTACACTCTCTTGATAAACTACCTCATGCAAATCATGATACAAATGAGTGAGAACACATGAACCCCAATCAAATCTCTGATGATTCTCAAGTAAGTCCTCTAGGATATGACCCCATCCGACTGCAAATCCATGGCCTCATCGATTAGGGAGAAGTAATCCACCGATCACTACACCTAGAACTACAGGCAAAGTAGGAAATGATGCAAATTGTGCCCATGTGATAGTATCATCTTTGATCATCGGATCTGCAAAGACCCATCTGCATGCACTACCACCATACACCTGATTGTAGTAAACTCTGTATCCTCATGTCGGGATGTGTAGCAACCTATACACATCCTCTGGTGTAATCATTGTCTTGTCGAGGGGTAAGTGAGAGGTATTATGGTCAGAGTGCCAACACTCTTCCATAGCTGTGAGTAGTCCATAGTTTAGCTAGAACTGAGGTATATCGAGAAGGAAGAAAAAATTGCACTGCTCAATCACATGCGTATCTGGTCTAGTCAAATCTCAGGCTAAATCAAGCAACCAAGATGGTAGGATCTGTACATATAACTTACAGAACTGTGCCTATTTTGCAAAAAAGCGAATCATATTAGAATCATAATATTAGTGAATCATTTCAAGTGAATCAACAACAATCAAATCAATCCTTTTCTCTTTTTGAGAGCATCAACCTATTGCTCCTAACTCTAGATCTTGAGAAGGGATCAATATATCAGTTATCCTACCAATCAGTTATCTATGCAATCAAATTGACATCAAACATCCATTATTGTGATTATTCTAAACATCCTAAACACTTTGTAACATTACTAAACACAACTATCTATCTTGTAAATCAGTCCATTAATCAAGACGTTCAATCACAATCAGTAAAAATGGATTTTTTAACCTATTTACACTATTTGACCTAATTTGGAAGAGGTTTTTCACCCAGTGTGACCTAATCTGCATTCTCTCTGCACTGAGGTATTTTTTAAAAGATAATCATGATTATTTTTTAGAAATGAAAACATTTGGATCTATTCTTCATGAGTTTCATCATCTTTTGATTCTGAACATCAATTTTGTTTTCATTTCTGAGGGGGCATCATCATATGATCAAATCAGGATTCTGCATCGTATTTTTCATCAAACATGAATTGAAATCTAGGGTATTGAAATTAAACTATCATTAGTGGGGAATTTTCAATCAGGGTATGTTCAAATTAGTTTTGCATCAGGGCATCACATCAATCTTCACATCAGGATCTCGAATTAGGTTCCGCATCTTGAATTAGGTTATTAGATCAACCATGCATCAAATTATCAATCAAGCATCAAATTATCAATTAGGACATCAAATTTTTTTTGAACTAATGCACTTTGCGCATCAATTCAAAAAGGGGCATTTGTAGACACCTAAAATTGGTCAGGTGTTCTATAATCAATCAAATCTACATTTTGAATCAAATCTTGTCAAATTGCTCTAAAATCAATTAAAATGGACTTAATCAATTCAAATGGGAATTTATTAAATCAAATTGGGACAAAATAAAATTAAATCAAAAGATCAATTAACAATGACATTTATTAATTAAATATAAGCCTAAAGGGATTAATCAAACTATATAATTGATTTTAATCAATTAATTGTATAGTTTAAATCAAAAATCAAATCTAACGTATTCCCCTACATGGATAATATAATTAATTGATCGAATTAATTAAATCCTATTATCTTTCAACAAGAATTTGAGGAACCAATGAGAATTGAGAAGGAAAAGCACATGGATCACTCCAAACTTTTTTTTTATTGAATATCGAAGGAACAAAAACATACATCAAGAGTTAAGAGTTATTACAAAATTATTGGAGTGCTGTACACAGCCCGATAAAAAATGGTGGATCAAAATATCATAACTGTCTATGATAATAACATACTATTATCTACGATAGATACTTGAAGCAAAAACTAATGGTGTACAAAATTAGAAATCATTCTGGGGGGTCATCATGATCTATATCAGAAGCATTAGAATACGGGGATACAACAGTGTATCCAATGATTTTGTGACTCCCAACATCAGTTGCATCACCGGTAGGTCCCCTGCTACCCTCTTTGGCTGGGTTCAGAAAATCCAATAGTAGGTTAGTGAACTATGTTCCATCCTTGTTGATAGTGAACCCATGAGAAATATCCTCCTTATATATAGTTCCCTTAACCTCCTTAAGAATCTAGAGGAATTTGTCTTCTTTCAGCTTTAGAATGGCAGTGACCTGCAGAGAGATATTAAGATATATGAGTCTCTTGTGAGACTCAGTAAGATTCCTTGCCTTTCCTGCTAGAACATAATTATTCCTTTCTTTCCAAATATTCCATAATATTACAGAAGAGAGTAAGGACCAAAAAGAATTGCAAAACTTGTTGCTGTTAAAATTCCTAGAAACTATGTTCAAAGCATTGAAGTCAAAGTTATAGGAAAGGCCAAACATAAACCAAATCTCTGAAGAAAATAGAAATTCAAAGAAAAAATGGTGGATAGACTCTGGGGGTTTACAAATTATATAGATGTTAGGTTCTCCACCAGGTTTTTTGAAGGGAAGTTTGTGAAGGAAGAGTCTCCAAAAGAAGCAAGTGACCTTAGGTTCCATAGGTCTCGCCCACAGATTGGTAAAGAAAGTGTTCTAGTCTGAGAGGGGGGTATCAAGATGCCATATGATATTAGTGTGGGTAAGGATTTTAGGACCATGAGTGAGGTTTTGGTATAGGTATTTACTTTTGACCAGGTGCACAGGGGAGGAATCAGGCCAAGTAACCTAGAACACGTAATTAACTTTGGAGCAGCAGATTGATATCCTACCAAGGCTGGGGAGTGAAACAGAGAGAAGGGAATGGGTTCTCTTTTGGGAGTGGGACAGGTTAAATTCCATGGCCAATTTCTCCCAAGGGATCAAAACCCCTCCTTCAAGTATATCTTGGAAGCATTTTACACCTTTATCTGCCCACCTCCTAGTAGAGCATCCCTGTAGGAGAGCTAAGGGTTTTCCATTATGTTTCAGATTCCACCAGATTGACTTAGCACTACATACCACTCCATTCCCTTCCATAGGGCCAATGCTAAAAGTTATTTTACCTACATATCTCCAAGATTTCCAAATAGCCTTAAAGACATTTGATCCTTGGACATTAATGCTGCACTCTAGCCCCAATAGATCAGAGTAGCACAACTCCCTCCATTTCTTAGCTTTACATGGGTGGGATCTATAGAGGTTATTCCTCACTAAGACCTTCCAAGGTTCATCCCCAACTAAGGCTTTAGCAATCCATTTGGCTGCTAGGGATATGCCTTGAGTCTTGAGATCTTTAAGTCCAATGCTTCCCCACTTCTTATCTTTGGTGCACTAGGCCCAAGAGATTGCATGGAAATTTTGTTTACCTCTACCATCTGACCAGAGGAAGTTCCTGATGATCTTCTGGAGCTGCTCAAATTGATTTTGGTTAAAGAGCCAAGCTAAGGAGTAGAAAATAGGATAGGAGGAGAGGATTTTTTGGCGGATCTACACTCTACCTGGGAAGGATAGCATGTTACTATCCCACTTGTTGAGCTTGTTATTAATCCTTTCTTTGGTCCAGTTCCACATATTGTTAATATTGGGTTCCACTATGAACGGTATCCCTAGGTATTTGAAAATGTGGTCAGGGCATCCCCATTCCAGTTCATGTTTTATCCACCATCCTGGGTGGTGGGCATCCCACCCCAACATAACTGATTTGGCAATAAAGATTTTTCTACTTGATGCCTGACAAAATATGTCCAACTTAGTCACAAGTCTTCTCATGTTATCCTCCTCTAGGGCCATAAGGATAGCTATATCATCAGTGAATTAGATGTTGGATATTTCTTCCCCATTTGGAAGGGTCACTCCTGCAAAACTGGGGGATAGGGTGTTATCTCTGAGCAGATAGTGGAGGGAGTCAGTGGCAATAACAAATAGTGATGGGGCAAGAGGGAATCCCTGTCTGGTGGATTTGGTAAGTTCAAAATTTTTGGATCTAACCCTATTTATCTCTATGGCTGCAGCAACAACATTCAGGAGTGTGGAGACCATTTTGCAGAAGGTGATTGGAAACCCCAGGCTGTCTAACATACAGAGAATAAAGTTCCACTCAATGCTATCATAAGCCTTCTCATAATCAATGAGAAGCATAGTGCTGCTCTGCCCCATTTCCTTGGCCCATTCCATGGCTTCCCAACATGTAATAAGGTTTTCCAGTATGTATCTCCCCTTGACGAATCCTATTTGGGTCTTGTTGATAAATTTTGGAAGGAGATTAACAATCCTTAGGGCCAAAACTTTGGCCAGAATTTTGTAGCCTACATTAAGTAAGGTGATTGGCCTCCAATTTTTGATTAAGAGTCTGTCCCCATCTTTGGGAATTATCTTGACGAGACCAGCATTGAGGATAGGGCCCAAGGTCCCAGTGGAAAAATCCTCTCTATAGGTCTTGAGTAGGCTGTGTGTAACCCAATCTATATTAATCTTGAAGAATTCCACAGTGAGACCATTCAGGCCAGGGGCCTTATCATTTTCCATACTCAAGATAACACTTTTGACTTCTTCAACTGAGAGATCTGTTCCTATCTTATTAACATCTTCCTCATTAATTTTCCTAGGGATGATACTTTTGATCTTATGCCTAGCTGCTTCCATACCAGCATTGTCCTCTATGGTGAAAAGATGGCTATATAACGAGAAGGAATTAACAATGCCTTCTTGAGTGGTGATGTCAACCCCTTGTTCTCTAATATAGGTGATATTGTCTCTATCTTCTTTCTTCTTGAGTGTCTGAAAGAAGAATTTAGAACCTCTATCCCCCAAGTTGATCCAGTTTATCCTAGCCTGAATCTTGGCCCCTCTGGTCTTGCCCAATTGTAGATTTCTGAGCGCTTCCTTGCAGTGCATAAGATTATCCAATAGGAAAGGGTCATGAGGGTATGTCTGAATGTGCTATTCAGCAACTTGGAGTTCCTCCACCAGCTTCACCTCAACCCTCGTTGCATCCTTAGCTCTCTTCTTGCCTACAATCTTGAGCATGGTCTGCTAGGACTCTATAGTCTGATTCCACCTGTTTGTTTCAAAGCTATGTTTTGCCACATCTTCATTGAACCAAGAAATAATCTTGATGGCTGCAAGCACATCAGGGTCTTTAAGGAGAGAGGAACTCAGAGCAAATCCTATCTTTCTGATAGGGGAACTACACCCCCCAGGGACCAGTTGAATGGAGGTAAGGATTGGGTGGTGATCAGAAAGGGTGAAAGGTAGGACCCTGACACTATTAGCCATAGGGGTGTTGGGATAGCTGAATAATAGTCCATTCATATAAACTCTATCAAGTCTAGAAGAGATCCTCCTCTCTCCTTTTTGGTATTTGGACCAGGTGAACCAAATACCTTTGGATTCACTTTTTTTTTTAGCCAAGGGGTCAAAAAGGTTCAATTTGGAAATTATCCGGTTCCAAAAGATCATTTCATTACCCTTCCACTCAAACCTCACACCCCCTGATTTGTCTTGGGCCCTCTCTATCATATTGAAATCTCCAGCAACCACCCAAGGAATATTGTCAAGCTCAGAGATCCACTTCCAAAGTTCAATCCTTTCATTATGGTCATTTGGGGCATAGATTGAACAAATACCAAAGGTAGTGTCTGCTTCCGTAAAGATTATCCACACTACTCTGTTGCAAGGAGAGAAGCCCCATATTTTGACTGCCTTTCTCCACTTGGGCCCTACAAGGATAGAGGTACCACCTCTTCCCTTTTAGTGTTGAGTGGATAAGTCCTCTGCATCTTTCCAAATGCACTTTAGTGCTATATCAAGCGAGAACCCTATGGATTTAACTTCTTGAACCAAAAGTATATCAATATATTTAAAGGTACGAAGGAACCTCTTAAATACATACTTTCTATCAGAGGATTCCAGGCCTCTGACATTCCATGACGAAAGGTTTAGATTCATAGAGAGTTACTTGCTGGTATCCATTGGAGCCTTGAAGCTCCTGAAATAGGGGGATATCTTTCTTACTAGCTTTGAAAGGCTTCGGGTTCCCACTTTGATTGGGGTGCCTACCTCTCTTCTTTTTGATAATGACTCCCTCTAGTCCTTCCAAGGGGGAGATCCATTGAGGTTTACTTGATCTCTTCCTTCTTTTGTGGTCATTGGAGGTGAAGACAAAGGAGCCTTCCACCTCTGTGTTCAATCCACTCTATTCTGGATTGAATTCTCCTTCTTCAAGATCTAGTTTGTCCTTCTATCCTATCTCCTCTCTAGGCACCTTTGTAGCCAAGGGAGGTAGTTCTGAACTTCCCTCCTTCTTGGGGGGCATCATCCTTTTTTCCAGGGGGGGTGGGGTAGGGGGGGGAGCAGGGATCACCACCACTAAGAAGCCATTGAGTTTATCCTCCTACTCTTGTGGTGAGAGAAAATTGGGCTCTTTAGGAGAAGTACTAGGGATATATAGGGAGGTACAAGGAAGTTACCAGGGCCAACTCCCTTCCCTACTGAGATTTATATTGGAGGAGATAGGGCAGAAAAACCTCCTTGAATTGAAGATAAGATAGAGTAAATCATCCATTTGGGTTTAGGGATAGCCTTGGCTTTATTTGCCTTCAATTGGATCCTTTTCAAAGCTATCTGCTGAGAATTCAGTGTTCTGTGTTTGGAGGAGGGGGGAGCCTTTGTTCTTCAATCCAAAGTCAAGGTCTTTGGCCTTAGGAAGGTCATGTAAGACTTTAGGGATATCCAGGTTGCGAGGGGGAGGAGAAGAAGATTGTTTGTCAAACTACCCTTTAAGTTTATCCAACGTATATGAAAGCAATTGGGAGTTCTGCATCCTATTATTAGGGTTTGTCTCCTTCTAAGGCAACAATTTTAAGTTATCCTTGAGGTTTTCCATAGGGTGGAATGGAGGTGGTGGGGATGAATTAGGTTCAAAAATGGAATTGAGAGAAATGGGTATGGAGTTTTATCACCCACATTGGTAGGTTTATCAGTGGAAGGAGCTTGTTTGGCTAGAAGGGGGAAATCTTGTTTAATGTTCCCTTCTTTCCTATAGAGATAAAAACTATTAATACCTCCCAGGAAAGTAACCAAGCAGATAAAAAGAGAGCTGCCAAGGTCAAAATGTAGGGAGTCAGGGACATCAATTCTAGGCTTGAGGAATATGAGCACACGAACATCAGTGTGGGGGATACGTACATTAGACTGGTCAATTTTTAGAACCTTACCAATGGGTTCGAGTGCCTGTGGAATAAGGCTAAGAAGAAATGGGGGAAGATTATTGATAACCACCCATCTTAGGCTCAATAGGGCAAGAAATTCATTATGAGAGGCCTCAAGGGACCACAAAATGGCTCAAAACTCATAAGGCCCTACTTTCTAGAACTATTTATTAATGATGGACTACTGGGCTTTTAGATCACAAAATAAAAGAAAAAAAGACCTTTTTGAAGCATTTGACAGTATGAGAAATGAAAACCAAGTTTAAGGTTCCACACACACTAAAACCAATCATCGAGGAAAGCTCTTGAGGGTAATGTAGAAACATTAACAACAATGAAGAAGATTACAGTATCTCTAAGCCTACTTTTTTCATGCTCTATAATTGAATGCATCTGGAGATTAGGTTTAATAACAATTTGGGGGGTTGGGGGAATCTTACCTCTAGTTCCTATGGTCGTAGCTGGGGCATGGGTAATTTTTGAGACAAACTGGGCTCCATCTGGGATTGTTCCCTCATTTTGGACTGCTTGTTTGAACGACCGGGGCTTGCTTTGCTCGCTTCATTCTCCATCACCTTTGCTGGTTTGGACGCTATCTTCAGGTGGTGAGAAAAATTCTTTAGTTGCCTTCGGGTCAACAATAATGGTCCAAATGGTTTTCTTTGAGGCTTTAAAACAACCATCATTAATTCTCGAGGCATTATTATCCTTTACCACTCCAGGAGAGTTTGATGCCATTAATGGCACACCCTGAACACACGTGCGAGGAGTACAAACTTTGTAATCACTCCAAACTTGCAATCTTGATCACTTATTTTTGAACTTTAAATACTCATCACTCAACTTTTCCCTTTGTCCCAACCTTTGAGAAAATTATTTCAATTTTCCCCTCATTTGAAACCATTTGAAAGCCTCTCACTCAACCAAGGCTAAACCATGATCAATTGACTCCAGCCCCACACTTGGGAAAATCCTATAAATAGAGAGCATTTTCAAGCATAAGACAATCCTATACATTCAAATGTAAATAATCTACATTATAGCCATTTTAGAGAGATCAAAGCAATTTGAGAAATATCAAAGCATTTTGTGAGAGGATTTGAGCATTTGAGTGAATCCTTTTGATGATTGGAGAGAATTATGAACTAGATAGGCAAATCATTATCAATTTTATCATTCTAGGACTGCCACTAGTAGAGATTTAAGCTAAGATCTCTCTATTAGCATGCTTAGTTAGAGATCCATGGGATGCTTAATGATTTCCTTTCACTTCTTAGCTTTATTGTTGATATTTTTTCATAGAATTGTTAGAAAATAAACTAATCTCATGAAGGTGTAAAATCACAGACACAATGACCATCAAATTCTAGGCCTGATAACATCCATCAAAGAAACTTTGGTTTTTGTATGTCCGTGTATAAATGTTGAAACTATTATCTATTTTTGACCATTTTATGATAATGATGTGGGTTTTTACAACACACGTTGGAGGAGCAACCAAATCATAGACATTCATGGGAAGTATGGTTTTTAGTTTTTCCATCCACACCCAATGCCTACAACTACAAATTTTTATGCTCATAGTGCATGTACAATCCAACCCCTTCAAAACCCAAATCCGTTAACTGATAAAAAAACATAAAAACAACCAATACACATGCACATGAATACAAGCTAATGTAAAAGAGAAATAATAGATTTGAAAAGTATGGAGAAAAAATATTAGGACACACCTTTTTATAATTGTGCTTTGGGCTAACTCATTCCCCACCAACCCTTGCAAAGGTTGTGTTATTTTCCTTTATCACGCCAAAAATTCACTGTGGATTCTACTCTGCACCTCCAACAATAAATACAAGGAAAAAAAGACAATTAAATGTAGGAATACAAAAAAAGAAAACACCCAAAGCATTTTGACCAATTTACAAAAAATAAATTAAATATTAAACTATTTTCTTCAAGGCATTTTGACAAATTTAGAAAAATAAATAAATATAAAGGCATTATTTTCAATATTTTCTACACCTTTTCTGATACCCATTTCTGCACATAGCATGGATGATTTTTCTGGAGCCAGATTCCTTCCTTTTCTACCAAGATTACAAGATTCCTTCCCTTTCTGCAAAGGTAGAGATCGTTCTAAAATATTTAAAAAACTATTCAAGTGTCTTATGTTCTTCAATTTCCCTGGGTTTTGGAACCTATCGCCTATTGAACAATAGGTAGGTGACCATATACAGAGATGGGGCTGTAGCGTCTACTCAATCATTGGCCATGTGTACTAAATCATCTGCGGTGCCTACTAAATTTTTGGCCACCTTGTATCTATATGGGGAATGCCAAATTTTCAAGAATGAGGGCATGACCAAGTAAGTATGAACTTATAACTCACTCCAATGTCTTCTTTTCTTCAATCTCCATTTTTTGCTGGGTACAGTTGTTACCTACAAGTTGAAAACCTTATGTGTTTTTACAGTTAATTGTCACCAAAAATCCAGAGTGTTTTCTTGCCCATTGGTTTCCAAAAATACAAAAATATTTTTGACGAGACTAGACAGATGAGACAAATGCAACAACCATTGATGATGCTTTAACAGTGAAGTCATGCTCATTTTTTCCTGTCTGCCGACTCTTCTGGCTTGGTACCCAAGTGACTCACATTGTCTAGAATCCATAACTATCAATAAAGTTAGTTGTTAAGGCAACATTTAACATGGAGTAGTTAAGCAATAAATTAAATTCAAGGAATTTAAAGCATTCTTTGTATCAGAAGAAATGAAGCTTTGAGTAACTCATAACTTACTTAAAAATAAATTGTATGATGTATTAAGTGTCTCGTTCAATATACTTAAAGGGATAGTTGTCAGAAGAACAATAAAATAGATACACTGACATCAGACACTGTCCCTATACAGGCACCCATCAGATAATAAAGGCATCGACTAAGTTGTGTAAGAAGTTAACAAGGCCTAATGTTTATTCGATAGGACATTTTGTTAAGTAAGGGCATATATTATTGTTTGAATGTGATTTCAAATAAGTTGTGGCATCAAATAAGGGAAAAAAGGAGAAAAAAGTGTTTCTAGTTAATCGATAAACTACTAGGTATTGTGAAGAATATCATAAAGGATTACTCGATGGTGCTTAATCTTTTGAATGCATTAAAAATTGAATGAATGTCGGCCACGAATGAAACTAATAAATTTATTTTTTGGACTGAAGACAATCTAAGCTATATATGACCATTGTGATTTGATGAGAATAGTTGCATAATTTGGAGAATTGAGAATTACAGAGTTTCATTAAGTTGTTGAGTGAATTGTGGAGCTTACTGAGGAGTCGAAGAAAATACAATCTTCATCATAAAAGAAACCAAGGGGAAAGAAATATAAGGATGCCCCAATCGAACAACCTATTGAGGAAAATAGGCCAAGGAGGTAGAAGGCTAATGGAAGACATTTAAAACAATATTTTCTTGACCAATTTCCACTATCCACTCAAAGGTCAAAGAAGGTGAAGCAAGGGGAGGAAGGAATCAAGGATAAATGTGATGAAGTAGGATATGTGTGGACTATATCTAGGGGTTATGCATTGTTCATCCTTCATTATAGTAGAAGGCTAGAGAGGACCCCAGTGTGCCATCCATGAAAGACAAGTTTGGGAAGATTAGTTGTTCCAAACGTGTTTGTAAATATTGAATTGATGCAAGAAATTATCAAGGGTTATGATCCCAAAACTAAGACTATAATTACAGCTTCTGGTAGACCATTGATTTTCATCACAAAAATAAATTTAGAAGGTTTTTCAGCTGGAGCTAGGTTGTGAAGCCAATTTTAACATACCAAAACTAAGGGAGGATTATTTTCCCCTAGAAATGGTGTACAAGACCTAGGTGTTGTATTTTCATCGCCATAAGGTCGGATATTCAAGACCAATGTTTTCAAGCGATAACCACCCACCATATGATATGAAGGTTTTATACCCATATTTGAGTATACTTACATGACGACTAGTCATGTATGTGGAATTGAGAGCCCTCTTTTGTTGAATATAGATTTAATGGTCCTTATAGTTGATGTACAATATTATGACCCTAATTATTTTGATTTTTCCACATATTGCTGACAAAATTATTACGGATTTAGAAAAGCTTCAAAAGGATTCATCTAAGTTAAATTTTAAGCATTATTCCTTGTTGATGCATATGTTTCTATTTTTTGGAGAAGAAAAAAATGTCTGGGGTGAGGGATTGCCAATTAGGGAGTATGATGTTCAAGGGTTTAGACAACTAGTATAGTTTTAGTTAAAATATGGGATTACAGGTCTAACTTTTCACATTATTTATGTTTTGAAGAGCATTTTGTCAAGCCTTTGATGAGACTACTAAGAGGAAAATAAATCACACTCTATCATATGAAATTAAAAGGTTTCTCAAACCTAAGGACTATATTGAATAGAGCCCAGTAGACCACAATTGGGGTGACTGGTATGTTTTTAAAAATTCTACAAGGATTAGGGTTTATGGTTTTGAAGGTTGCCATAATGACCTCCCAATCACAGTTCCTGATAGGATTGCTTACCTATAAATTGTGAGGCAGATGGTAGCATCAAATTCACAGCATTTGACATCAACTAATAAGAAGTCATTCTTACTAGGTACTTTGTCATTTGGTGATTTCTTCGTGAAAAGTATGTAGAACTATGATTCTATCAATGAAAAACACAATGTGTATGGATTCTATCGAGGAAATATGAAGACAAACTTTGATCCTGAGGGATATATAGGAAGAGCCAAAGCATCTCATAAGTTGTGAGAATTTTGGCATAGGCCTTTACTCATTGATGATTTGATCCAAAACTTGGAAAGGGATGAAGCTATTAAAAGGAAGGAAATATATGAAAAGATGGAAAAGGGTTTTTAGTGGAAAATAAGAAGAGGAAGAATTAACATGCAAGTCATCCAAGGTATCAAAGATCCAGTGGCTAGAGCCATGAAATTTTTTGAACATGAAGCAAACATTGTCAACAATGTTCCTCTATAGGTATTTAAAGAGCCCACATAAAGGATTAGCGAAGACTCCACAATTGCACACTTTTTTTTGGACCCCAGAAGTGATGATGAGGATGTCCTATTTAGAGAAGAAGAAAGGGTTGGGGTTTAAGACTATTTACCTGAGTGTGAGGAAAATGAACTTAACTTGGGACCTCTGCATGAAGATAGATTAGGGGATATGTGGGAAATTGAGCACAAGGAGATGATGTCTTTATTTTTTCTAAATAATTTAAATATTTTTTATATCAATATAAAGGAATCCAATTGAAGGAAGCCTCTAAGAATATGGAAACTAAGGTTCTTGAAAAGACGCTAGAGGAAGAATTTTAGAAGGTACTAAAATAGATCACTCCACAAAGAGGAAGATAATTTCTTAAGTATGCTGGTGTTATCTTGTACCAAGGATGGGATATGTAAGGTGCATTGATGTTTGAATGTTTTGAAAGAATGGAAGGTCCTGAGATAGGAATTAAGCCTGAAAATTTTTAGGATATTTTCACTAAATCTGGTTATGGTCCTAATCAGAAGGCTTTAATGCAATGGGCTTTATACCCAAGAGATCAGATGCTACTACTTGTAGATGTTGATGAAGCATTCTGGCACTTGTTCAAAAATTTGGTAGAACTCATCCATGAGAGACAACATGATTAAATGTAGATGTTACTAGGATGAACGAAGCTCAAGTGGATGATTTAGTTAGAGAACTAAATAGTTACAAGAATTCTTTGAAGAGAAGCGAGGAAGAAAGGGAAGTATGGAAAGAGATAGCCATGATGATACAATTTTAGACCTTATGGAAAGACATATTTTCAATTAGTTCCAAAACACTTAGTCATTTATATGGATACAATGTTGACCAAGCCAGTAGCTTGAAGTGTTACCCTAGATAAGAAATTGCAGTGTCGACTGAGTATTTAGTTAAATAAAGTATCACTCGAGTCACCAGTGTTACCTGAGTGACATACCATCTCTGAGTGATCAATGTGGACCAATAACTCAATGTCAACTGAGTGCCAGGGTTTCCAATTCACTGTGTTGCCCAAGTGTCAGTATATCACCCAAGTGGATTACTGGACATGAGTATGATCATTGGGCTGAATTATACATATTTTTTGATATTTGTGGAGGTAATTGATTTGGATAGATATATATGTAAGGTACTTTGTTTATCCAAAAGAATAAGATGTAGTAGAATGGATATATGAATCAATTACAGATGCTAATATGAAGTGGGATATTTATTAGAAGGCTACAATAGTATAAAGGAACAAAAGAGACTCATCTATCACATTCAGGTGATTAGTACTACTTCAAAGGATCTTATTCAACAAATCAGAGTTTCATAGAAGATCATTCACAAGTTCATCCTAATAGGTCTATCAATCAAAATCCTTTAACATGGTGGACTTAAAAATCCTTCACAAATCTCCTAACAAAGTGCATACTTAAGTGTATTGTATAAATCCTTTCACAAGGTAGACCTAACAGTCCTTATTTATCCTAATAGGGAAGACCATCATAAGTGGTCAATTGTAAGCCTTAACCAGCCAAATTTATTACTATAGTACTAAATATTGTGGGTACCATCCCCACCCCAGTTTTACTTTCTATTTGCAAGGTTTCTGGGTAACTAAATATTGTGTCAAGTGTTATGAATGTTTATTGCTTTTCTGTTGCATGCATGCAATAAGATTAGACAATCTAATAAAGGATAAAAGTGAATAAAGTTTTATTACTTCCTGATTCACCCCCCTTCTCACTCACCTAACCCACAATATATTTACAACAATTGGAATTAGAGAAAAAGGTTCTCTTATCATAATTTTAACAGCTTGAGAAAAGATCAGATGTAATGGAAATATACTGACTAGAGAAAGACATTGAAAATAAAAAGATATATCTACAAGTGGCCATGGATCAAATCAGAAAACTCAAGGAGCGACTCTCTCATTCCCTAAAAAGAAGAAAAGATTTAGCAGTACAAATGAATGACAAAAGTACATAGAAGAAAGAATTGAAGATTTATGCAAAGAAATAAGTTCTGAAGAAGCTGATGTAGTCATTGAAAACCTACTTGCAAAGAACCTCAATTTACATGAAGACATCCAAAATTTAAAGAGAGAAGATGAAATTCATTCAGTCAGAATATGTGAAGTCATGGAACAAAAGAACCAAGTATAAAATAACAGATATATGGCACAAGAAGATAAAATATTGATAAGTAAAATATTAGAGGAAAATGAAAATGAAATCCATCATTTGTCACTTCAGCAAGCAGATATGATAAATCAACTCAATAGTTCAAATTAAGAAGTCATCAATCTGAGGACTGAAAATGAAATACTACAAAATGATCTCAATACTAAAAATGAAACCAATGAGAGTATGATGAATTCACAAGGAAGCATTGATCAGTTGAAAGAGAAAACTCAATTTAGACATCATGGACAGACTGGATTAGGTTATACTGAACAAGGTGAATCCTCACAGCAAGGATCTCAAATGATCAAGAAACCTACTTGTAATCATTGTGTCAAGTTAGGGCATACATAAAATAAGTGTTGGAGAAATGGAAAGTCAAAGTTTAATGGAAAATGCTACAGGTGCAACAAACATGGACATAGGGCAAGTGAATGCACTGAGAAACCTAAGTTTGAAGGAAAATGTTTCAATTGTAATAAACAAGGTCATAAGTATTTTGAGTGTAGAACTAAGATGTGGAACCCTGCTAAACAATTGGCTAAAGAAATTTTTGGTTGGGATTACAATACATGGAGCAGATGTTTTCATTGTGGTGAATATGGGCACATTGGTGAAAATTGTGCAAAGTATCACCTTAGAAAAAGGAATCCTACTAAGAGATGTTATGTGTGTAAACAACTCGGTCATCTAAGCAAGAATTGTATGAATAGAGAAAAAGTGGATACTAGTTTTGAGAAAGGTAAAGCAAAAGTTGCTAAAATAAAAACTTAGATGAGTCAACAATGGGTAAGGAAGTCTCCTAATAATTTAGACCAAAACAATGAAGGATAAAATGACACCCAAAATAGTGAATTGGGTGGATCCACCATCTCCAAATAAAGATGAAAGGAGATAAATGGAACTGTGCATACAAGCCATCATACATAAGTTCTAGAGATGCAAGCAAGTCCAAATCTGCATATTGATGCGCTAGGACACATTATGGTTCTAACTGAGTTAGGATCTCAGTTACATCTGAGTTACTCATGCTTAACTGAGTTAAGTTAGGTTGTATGGTTTCAAAGATGCAAAGTTGGTTTTTGCCAAGATTCTGAGTATGTCTGGGAGAGCTACCCAAGCTGCGACAACTCCTATGTACGGAGCATTTAATGAAAACCTATGATGAAATTTCTCATAAATGGTGGAATCGAAGGGTTGTTTACAATTTGTAGAGTGATTAGCGATTTTAGAGTGAATTTGTGTTTGAAAGATTTAGTTGCAGTGAAGTTTCATCAATCCTCTGAGCATTATGGCATCTTCATCTAGCAGGAAGATCAAGAAGGGATCTGAGATGTTAGTGAGAAATGCTATTTGTGAACTGCCAAAGTTCAAACTTCATCCAATGATTGTAGAGGAGATACATCCAATGAGAGCCCATTCCCAAATTCCTCCTAAGGTACTGTTGATTCACGACATTCAAGATTTTTATCATTGGACCATAAAAACTAGGCACATTAGATATGAATCAATCATATGAGGCACTTTGTGTGGATGAAAACCTGAAGCCAGAACACAAACACCTTAATTTCAAGGGTTTAACCCATATCTTGCATATGCCAAAGAACTTTCAGATAAAGTGGATTAGGTTTATTCTGAGCCATGTTCATGACATGCATATCTGGTTGGAGAAACCAGTGAAGATAACTAAGATGATGGTACACTGAGTGATAGGGTACGCAATGCTTGACAAACCTAAGGAAACCAAAACCCTACCCTGAGATGACCTAGCCAAGAAGACTCTTTCCAAGTGGGATGGAAGAGGCATGAAGTTGAATGGAGTCACTGACATGGAGTTGAAGTTTAGAATTCATGTGATTGCACATAAGATATATAGTTCAAGCTGACCAAACAATGTACCATGCGAGGCTGTGGACTTGGCATATAAAGTGGTGAAGAACAATCTGTCATTTGACCTAGCTGAGTTACAACTCATCCAACTGAGCAAAAATATGGAGAGCATCCAGGAATCTAAGACCAATCTATGTAAGTTTGGTTCACTCTTGGTCTACATATTATTTTATGTTCAAAAGTTTTTCCCTTCAAAAGTCACAGTTGTATCGAAGGACATACCTATAATTTATCAGATAAATGAGTTTATAGAAAAATTGGGAGATAATTTTGAAAGCATCATGGATGCTTACTTTGAAAGTTTTAGAGAGAAAATACAGAATAGATTTAGAATTCCCAAATAATTGGTAGAATAATATAAGGATGACATATGCTTCCTAGTTTACTATGACAAAGTATACATCCAAGTAGCCAAGCCTAGGGTTGCATGGGTGAAACCTCTTACATATGAGGTTAACATAGATGAGACCAGAGACATCATTGAAGCTATTGTAAATGAGCATGTTGATCCTAAAGAACCATATTTTGGTACTTATGAAGAAGCTAAGGGAAGAGGATCTTTGGAAATTGAGATTCCTAAAATCTTGAAGAGAGGAAGGAAGAGAATAGAGAAGTTCAGAAAGAAATATGGCAAGCCATCAGACTCTCCTCCTTCGATCACTAAAAGTAAAGAGGATGACATAAAGGTAGAAGAAGAAGAACTTGATAAAGATGAGGAAGAGGTAGAAGCAGAGCCTCCTAACAAGAGAAAGAGGCTAGCCCCCAAGAAAACACCAAAGATCTCTATCCCTATCTTCACTGAAAACCAACTTAGAAGATCTAGAATAAAATTGACAATGCCTAAAGAAGATGAAGAAGAAGATATAGTTACATTCAAGAAGCCACCACCTACCTTTGAGAAGAAGGTTAAATAATTGAAAGAAGGTAGTGGTATGGGATCTCTTAAATCACTGAAGTATGCCTCCAGAACCAAGGATGAGTAGAAGATGATTGAGGATGCATTAGTAGAGAAAATGGAAAGATGGAAGTATGATCCATTTGAATTGAAAAGACATATGACTGAAGACCTTCTCAAGGAAATCACCATTCACTAGCACAATACAGTCGAAATTGAAAAGGGAATCAGAAAGAAAATCTTGATGAAATTCATGCCTACTATGATTGATATAGAGGTAAAAGATGCTATGAATAAGTATGAGGGTAATCACACTCCAAGGTTTAGGAATTTTCAAATCTTGAGCAAGAAAATAGAGGATGTTGTGCAGACCACAACAAAGTTATTGAAGACAATTTTTGATGACAAGGGAGATGATAAGACAGAGAAACAAAGTAAAAACACTCATGTACAAGATAAAGATGAAAAATTACCTGAGGTACAGACCATTGAAGAATCCAATGTAGAATAGATAGTAGTAGAAGTGATGGCATCCCTACCCCAATCATCTATTCAGAGTATCTTATCTTTGAGAAAGGAAAAGGTCACAAAGTCTACATCAAATTTAGTAGGAACCACACATCAAGCTCTACCTACTACTGGGCCAAGATAGACTGAGTCACAGAAGGACACTATGAATTTTTCTACAGTTCCAGTACTTATTCTACCGTTGGTGCATTAAAAGTTAATGACCTACTTTAGCTGAATAGTGAGAACACAGATGAGGATGGAAAAGGTAAGGAAATCATTCCTTCACCTAATCCCAAGGTTAAAGGAAAAGAAAAGGAAATAGTTACTGATGAAGTTGACCTTGAGAAAGACATTGTGATTCTAAATTGGGAGCTTTCTAACCTAAAAGATGAGAAGACGAACATCCTTGGGGAGCTATGGAAGAAAAGAGAAAAACAACAGAAGCTACGAGCTGAGAAGAAAAGCAACAAAGTAATACAGGACATCAAAGGTATATTCCTTGATTTACTAGAGATTGAAGTCAATGAGGAATAATCCATAATGGACCAACTTGTTGACATAGTTCACAAGTTCAATCATGATCTTAGTGGATAGGAGAAATTATTGCAAAAGGTAGAAAGAAAATTTGAGAATAAGGTTCTCGAGAATGTTATAGGAAAGATTGCAATAGATCAAGTAAAGATAACCACTATCATTATCTCTCTAGAAACCACTGTGAATAATGTTGTGGAATTATTTGTAAATTTGAGTGATACATCTAACTTTACCATGGAAATAAAGAACAAGCTGACAAAGATTTATAATGATTTGAAGGCAAGTGCAAGTGAGTTGGCACTTGATCGTAGTTCAAGTTCAACACATTTTGTAAAGATCAAGTATTTGACTGATCTGCATGTAGAGCTAATAAGGGAAGAAGGAAGAACATGTGAATCCCTATCAGAAATAAAAAGCCAACTCCTTCCTCATATGGATGTCATGCAAAAACATATTTCTCATGCAAAGACACTCATCCATGATAACAAATTTTCAGTGCAGAGCTTATGATGGAGTTGTCTGCATAAATTTAGATTGAGGTGCACATCCTAAAGGTGTTGCTAGACAATTGGGACAAAACTTTGTCTCAAATTTTGAAGGTACATTGTGATTTCCTTTCATATTTTGGTATTACCTTATATATATGCTTTTTGGCATTTGTGTCAAAAACAAGGGGGAAAGATAGAATTTTTATATAAGTGAGGAAATATATGTACAAAGAAGAGGAAGATATATATAGAAGAGTTACAAAAATAGTTTTGAAAAATAAAAAATAGAGTCAGTTGTAACCGAGTTGCATAGTAGTTGTCAAAACAGAGCAAGTACCCAAGCACATGGTAAGGGGGAGTTTTGACTTAGTTGTTTGATTAGAATTTTTGGTGTGATAAGTGTTTTTTTCACTAATGCTAAAAGGGGATATTGTAGACCTTATGGAAAGACATGTTGTGAATTAGTGCCAAAACACTTAGTCATATATATGGATACATCATTGACCGAGCCAATAGCTTGAAGTGTTACTTGAGCTAAGCAGTTGTAGTGTTGATCGAGCAGTTAGTTCAAAACAGTATCACCCGAGTCAATAGTGCTACCCGAGTGACATACCATGTCTAATTGATCAATGTGGCCCGAGCACCCAGTGTCAACCTAGTGCCAGATTTTCCAATTCACTGTGTCGCTCGAGTGTCAGTATATCACCCAAGTGGATTACTAGACCTGAGTATCAGCATTGGGATGAATTAGTACATATTGTTTGATACTAATTAAATATGATAAGTAGCCTACTTGTGGAGGTAATTGATTTGGATAGATATATATGTAAGGTACTTTGTTTATCCAAAAGAATAATATGTAGTAGAATGGATATATGAATCAATTACAGATGCAAATATGAAGTGGCAGATTGATTAGAAGGCTACAATAGTATAAAGGAACAAAAGAGACTCATCTATCACATTCAAGTGTTCAGTATTACTTCAAAGGATCCTATTCAAAAAATCAGAGTTGCATAGTAGATCATTCACTAGTTCATCCTAACAGGTATATCATTCAAAATACTTTAACAGGGTGGACTTAACAATCCTTTAAAAATCTCCTAACAGAGTGCATACTTAATTGTATTGTATAACTAATTTCACAAGGTAGACCTAACAGTCCTTATTGCTCCTAATAGGGCAGACCATCAAAAGTGATCAATTGTAAGCCTTAACTAGCCAAATTTATTACCACAGTACTAAATATTGTGGGTACCATCCCCACCCCAATTTTACTTTCTATTTGGAAGGTTTTGGGGTAACCAAATATTGTGTCAAGTGTTATGAATGTTTATTTCTTTTCTGTTCCATGCATACAATAAGATTAGACAATCTAATAAAGGATAAAAGTGAATAAGTTTTATTGGTTCCTGATTCACCCCCCCTCTCAATCACCTAGCCTATAATATATTTCCAACAACAATAAGGAAGTTCCACTAGTTATGGTTTGAAAATTGATGATGATGATGTAGAACGCAGGGTGCTAGAAGGAATGGGAGATGCAACTTATTTGAGGTTTTAAGCAGAGAAAATAGAGAAGATAATAAAGGAGAAGGGTGATGATTCGGCTATAAAAATTGTTCATAAAAAGTGTGAAAGATTGATAAATATGGTTGATGAGTATTGGGCTACTTATTCTAACACTTTTAATGTGGAAGAGGAAAATAAAAGATTAAAGGATAGGATGAGACACAAAATGAACACAGTTGATCCAAAGAATACAGAGAAGCTTTGGTGTGGAAATTTTTTATCAAATGCACATGAGGAATGGGGTATGGAATTAAACATAGATATAAAGAGACTTTAGTACAATGTCATGGATGCATTTCCCACTTTTCTAGAGGATTCTTTGATGATGCAATTGGAAAAATGGAAGAGTGTGCTCGTGTAAAGTTTAGCAGTCAGATTTCCAGAGTTGCAAGCCATGGATGATCTTGCCACTCATGCACTGGTGATAACCAAAAAATTTTTTTGACAAGAATTTTCTCTAGAAGTTTCAAGTTGACATGTGGAGGTCTAGAAAAATAAGGAATATATAATTCATTTGTCAAAAATTAATATGTTTCCATTAAGGTAGTTTATATTATCAAACCTTAATCTTGATATAAATGTAATCTAGGACTACTAAAATATGGATAACCATTTCTGAATCAAGGAAGAAAACATTGTTAAGCTCTGAATATTAGACCTTATTTTTGGATAAGTGTTTTGAATTTTATTTTGAGTGCACCAAATAATTTAATATCAATGCAAATAGAAGTTTGCAAGCATTTTCAAAGTTCCAATATGCTTGTCTTTGTTTTGAATTGGAGCATTTGTTTAAGTTGAATGCTTACATACTCTTCAATTTATGCATCTGTATGGAAGATTGTGAGATTGTCTTAGGGATTCTTTGAAGGAAACAATTAATTTCCTTAGAATGATTTAAATGAGTTTTGAACATGTTTACAAATTTGATGGTTACATCTATAGTATGGATGTGGAGTGATATGTAGGCATATTCCTTTCCTAAGAAAATATGTAACTGTACTTAAGTGATTGTTTCTATTAGGGGATACGTGCATTTAAAGTGACCCCATATCGTACGATAAGGCACTGGTTTTTTTATGAAATTAGAGTGTGTGGTTAAAATTACTCACAAATACTTATTTAATCTAGTATGTTACATTTTGTTGAATAAGTCTTTCTACAAAACAAGTATTTTGTAGAAAATCCACTGTAAATCTACTTAATTGTGTTTCTATGTGAGCCAATAGAAGAAGAGAATTGGTAAACCCACTTGAGTTTGTGGAAATCAAGGTGTAGAAGGTAGAAATAATTTATTATTGTTTCTATTATCCTTTCTTGGTCTATGTTGGGCCAAACAGATGTCATGCTTTTGTTACGGGTGTTGAGAAATAATGAGAAAAATACCCAACACTTAACATTGTAGGCAATTCAGTCGTAACCATAATATTTAACCAAACTAAAGACAAAACCAAAATGAGCCCTAACCAAATATCAAATTTAAACCCAACACAAGTTAATTATACTTTGATAGTAGGTATTGCTAAATTAATAAAATATATTGAAGGGTTAATTTATTGAATTAATGTTTCAAATCACAATTTGAGGGTAAGGGTAAGATTTTATTTCAAGGTTGCTTTTACTGTTACGATTTGGGGTTTTCATTATGATAATATTTAAGGTTACATTTACGATTTAAAATCTCCATAGTTAACCAAAATGTACAATAATGGAATAGTTTGCATCTATCATTTTGATGAAAGAGGAAAGAAAATTTATGGTATACGTCACATATTAAGGTGCCTAAAATGTCTGTCAAGGCATATGTAAAAATATCAAAGAGGAAAGAAGATTAATAGTATACATCACATATTAAGGTGCCCAAGATGTCTATCTAGGCATATGTAAAGACATCAAATAGGAAAGAAGATTAATATCATACGTCACATATTAAGGTGTCCATTATGTCTGTCTAGGCATATACAAAAACATTAAAGAGGAAAGAAGATAAATAGTATATGTAACATATTAAGGTGCCCAATATGTCTGTTTAGACATATGTAAAGACAAGTAAGTTTAAGTATCAATCAGCCAGCCTACTCAACCACCTCTGAATGTGGTCCACATATAATGTCATCGTTGTCTGGGCACGTTGTCATTTGACACGAAGAGTGTGCTATAGTATAACATGTAATGCCCCGCTAGGGAACCCATGAGAACTTAACCTAAACATGACACTAAGTTTATGGAATAATTGTTTTCCTTAAATGTTTACAAACAATATTGATAACAATGCAGAAGCAATACAATGAAGTACATGACATACATGAAAAACAACTCATACATGGATAACATTTCTCGAGGGTTCCTTGACATAGAATTACTTAAGTATAATAATCTATGAATAACAAATATAAAGAATTGACATAAAGGTTACATCAACTAAATCCAATAACATAGATCTCATAATAAGGGATTACATATACATCTGATACCAAAGGTATACAACCTAATCAACATCCACTGTACAAGTTGTAGGGTATATAATAATACATAATAAAATAATACAATGCATCCTTCAAAGGATGATAACCAATATCCACATATGGTACAAATATACAACTCATGTAACTGCATGAGTCTCCAAAAGACTAAGAAGATGAAACTGCAATAGAGAACATCCAAGTATGAAGAAGGGCCATCAAAATCTTAATGGTATTAAGAATCACTACCACCCAACTGCGTGGAACCAAAGGTCTACTCCCACCGTGCTGAGGAGATAGTAATAGGCCCACCCACACGGGGTATACAACAATAAGGCAAACACCAAGGTATATGTGACATCATACTCAATGCATAGGAAGATCCTAGAAGCTCTCTAAACAACAATAAGGAATACTAAATAATACCAGAGGTAACCGACGCACATAGGATAACCTAAGTTGTATATAGGAAAGTGTCATCATATAAGTCTACCCTTGAGTTAACCCTAGTATTCCCTCTTGGACGTTGGCCCCCAAGTGACTCTATGTGGCTTAGTAATCCTTTCATGAAGACAAGGATCCCAACTCTCCCATCCTAGCATGTAGTAAACTCAATGCATGGGTAGAGGCTTAGTTATCTTATTAGTACATTTTAAAACCCCTTAATGTTTTATATTATCACTTATTAAGTAACTTGCCAATAAGATTCCCTAGTAGCCACTTAGGACCTTGGACTCATTGCAAGCCACTTCCCTCTATACACTTAGTTAACCTACCTAGGCTCATAATAAAAACATATGAAGGTATTACATAACTCAAATCACATCCTGCCCATACAAGAGCACATAGGTTCTCAAATAACCATACAGCTACCACAGTATCCTCATAAAACCATGAAGCACATCATATCTCAAACAGGTTGGGTATAAGAAATTAGGACCATGAAATCATCAAAAAATATGAACTGACATCACATAAGGTACCATGCAAAAATTACAACCCCAAAACCTCTGGATTTATGTCCTAAAGGTCATCTAAACCAACAGATACCCGAAAACATGATAACATAAAAAAATATATAATTCATTTCATCACGCACTAAAAACACATCATGGCATAATAAATGCATATTCAGAATAAATTAAATGAAACACAGTGTTAGCATTGGGACAAACAAATTTATAATCCGTAATCATGCAAATTCGTTCATCCATTAAAATTACTATCCAAAAATAATTAAATCTTCACAGAAAATGCATGATAAAAGCTCCTATAGGTTAATTTATAAGCTATCACATAGATAAATGAACCTATTTGAAATAATTACTAAATCTGACTATAATTACAAAAAACATACCAACATAAGTATATCACTATTAATCGACATTAGTACTGCTCGTCCCATAATAACACTATTATCACATAGTTTACACCATATGTTTTAAAAACATCTTATTTAAAAAAATACATGTCTTAATAAAAATCGCTTAACACACCCCTAAATTAACTGACTAATAATAATTAAATTATTAATAAATAAACAAAACCCCTCTTTTATTTATTAATTAATAATTACATTAATAAATAGTAAAAGATAAATCCCATTTAAAAATATTCATTAAATATTAACTAAGATACAATTTAATAAAAACTAAATTTTAAATTTTATTAAAAACTAAATTCTAAATTAATTAAAACCTAAATTAAAAACAAAAAAAATATAAAATAAAATTTAATTAAACTAACTTTAAATAATGAAGAAACCATTTGTTATTTTAAAACTATATTAAAACTGAAAACTCATTGCATAATGTAAAAAGAAAAAAGGGATGGGATTAGAGGGTACGTGGGGGAGGTGAGACCCCACGTGGTCCCCTCACCCTACTCATGGGAACAATAGACTTTTAATAGCCTGCGCATGGCTAGGAGTCAGCGCTTGGGGGTTGGGGAGGTGGTGGCCCCTACCCTCATCAAACTTGTTTTTTTTTTTTAAAACCTCTTTGAAATTCATTTTTTTTGAAACTTGATTTTTTTTAAAAATTAAATTCTGAAAAACGAAAATGAAAATGATTTTTTTTATGTTTCTTTTGTTTTTTCTTCTTTTTGACTTTTTCTCATTATTTAAAAAATGACTGGTATATTTTTTTAATTCTCTATTTTTTCCAGAGAGCATTTTTAAGGGAAATTGATTTTTTTTTCAAGAGTTAATTTTTTCCGTAAGCAAATATTTTTCCCTTTTCTATAGTTCTAACTATAGGACATTTTAATTTTTTGTTTTCTAGGAGTTTAATAGGGATTTTTTCTACGAAATTTGGACAGCATAACTGTGCTATGCCAATTAATAACAAATAATGAAAATAACAAATCTAAGGGTTTTCTAAATACCCAAAATCATAGAAACTCAAATAAACATCCATTAACTATAATGAAAACACATGCAACTATTAAAACACAAGAATCCATACAATTGCAAAACTAAAATCAACAAATGGATTACAAACCCTACCTTAGATCCAATGCAAGAAACTAAAAAATAATGCCTTTGAAGATTGTAGAAACCCGAATCCTCCAAGAATGAATCCAACCACAGATCTGAAACCACGAAGAATCGAAGCACAAGCAATCTAGGAATATGACACAAAGCTTCAATACACATGCAACCACAAAATCCCCAAATTCTCCAATTGTCCAAAAACACACCAAGCTCTCTCCAAAATCCTTCAAAACCTTTTATGAGAGAATGAGAGGAGAATTCTCCTAAAGATAATCAACTTCCCCAAATTATGCAAACCCTCATGACAACACATTTAGTCAATCCCTAAAAAGACTCCACTTGAAATTGAAAGTAAATCACAATTAACTAATTAAAATATCTTTTAATTCCACAACTCAACTTTGAATCCTAAAATCTGTTAATCTCTAGGTTCTGTTGATGATTAGTGACCAACACTTAGTCATTCACTTAGGCAGTTTTAGTTGGCTATCACTGTGGCCGAGCTAAAACTATGCAAGGCCGAGCAACATTGCCGAGAAGTATTCAAGTTGCCGAGTTGTATCATGCCGAGCCGAGTAGGATACTTAGTGCCGAGCGACAGAGATGTTAAGTACCGAGCAGAATAGTTTTTGTATACATGTTTGGAATGATTCAAACTTTGAGGATAAGTGTTCAGGTTGACTTGTATAAGCTTTTTGGGCCGGCTTATGTACGCATTTAATATTTTTCCATGGAGTTAGTTATGCATTTAATTATTTTATCCTATGCATGGTCTATTGTAATCATTAATTGTAATACCTTGGAGGTATGGGTATTAGCTCTTGATCGTTGATCTAGATCTCGCTATCATACTTGAATAGATATATAAGATTGCTTCAAAACCCTATTTTAAAAGAGTGTGTAGAGAAGTGGTGACTGCATTTTGAAGTGAAATGCACAGAGGGTTATTTTGTCAAGAAGCATAGATCAAGCAGAGTGATAGCATAGTGAACAACAGAGTAAAGACATCAGATTGTGAGATCATAGAAGGTACTGGAAAGAGGAGATCCATCATCAACATCTGAGTGCATAACAAAAGATCATTACTTGAAACATTCTAATCATTATATCAGGTGAAAATCTCTTAACAGAGTGGTTATAGCAGACCTTTCTAAATCTCCTAACAAAGTGCTTACTTTATTGTAAGTTGAAATCCTTTCATAGGGTAGATTGTAATGATCTTTAGCTCTTAACCGGGTAGACCTTTAACTAGGTAGATTGCATTTTGTAATAAAATTTTGTAGCCCTAACAGACACACTTTATTGCTGTAATAGTGAAGAATTTTGTGGGTGTCATCCCCACCCCAATTTTACCTATTTGGGTTTCTGGGTTACCAAGTTCTTGTGTTATGAGTTATTTATTTCATTGTGTGGATGATATTTGATATTACATTAGATTCATATATGTATGAATTTGGATCAGTTTGTTTTAATTATTTAAATTTGAAGATCTGATTCACCCCCCTCTTAGTATCTTGCTTTCCCATTATTGTATTTCCAACAATTGGTATCAGAGCTTAGTTGTCTAGAAATTCATAATTAGCTTGAGAATACAGATCTTGAGATGGAGATCTACAAGATGGGTAAAGTCATTGAGAATAAAAAGATTGATATTCAGTTAGCACTACAACAGCTTGAGACAACAAGACAGGAATTAAAGAAGTCCTTGATAGCAAGGAAAGATTTGGCCAAACAAATGAATGACACTCATTATCAGGAAGAGGACATCACAAATCTATTTTAGAATGGAGATTATACTGAGAGTGATGCTGCAATAGCATATCTACTGGAAAATAATAGTGCACTATGTGAAGAAGTTAGAAACTCAAAAAAGGAACAAGAAGCCCAATCAATAAGAATGTGTGAAGTTGTTGAACAGAAAAAGAAAGTCGAAGATGACAAGGCTATGGCAGAAGAAGACAAAAGAGTGATGACTATTAGACTTGATGAAAGAACACATAATGTACAAACAATGACAGTCAAACAAGTTGACATGGAAAATCAACTGCTACTTGTGAATGAGGAGATCATTAGGAAAGACTTGGAGATTGTAAATATTAGATCTGAGAATAGTCAGTTGAAAGATGAATTGAGATCTGAAAAATAATTTAACAATAGAGTGAATGATCCCAATGCAACCTTGAGCTACTTTGAACAACTAGTGGAAGCATCAAGAAGACCCAAAGATTCTTTTGGATTACGTCACACTAAACAACATACAACCACTGAAGAAGGAGAATCATCTAAGACAAGTGAAAGAAGGTATGCAAAGCTAAGAAACAACAAACCTATTTGCCATCACTATGGGAAACCAGGTCATACAACAAACATTTACTGAAGCAAGAATGGTAAGTCCAATCCTAAAACCAACTTTAATGGTTATTGCTTCAACTGTAATAATTTTCTACATTAAGAACGTGAATGTAAGACAAAGGCAAGCAATGTACCTTCCACACCTAGACTCAATGGTAATTGTTATAACTATCAGAAATATGGTCATAGAGCACAAGATTGCAGACCTAAAGGTAAACAACAATGGACATCAAAGGTACAAGAGAAACCACCAAGAAAAGGTAATACTTACAAGTGGGATTACAACATATGACATAGTTGTCATTACTGTGGTGAGTATGGACATGTTCCAGAAAACTGCATAAGGACACATTTTAGAGGAAAGTTTAAAAGTTGGATGAATGGAAGCCTAGTTTGTCATAGTTGTCTAAAAATTGGTCATACAAGGAAAGATTGTAAGACTAGGGTACCTGCTCCTACTATTGAGTAGATTAGAGCATAGATGAACTGGACATGGGTTAAGAAATCTGAACCATGTAGTAGTGAAGCTAGTACAGCTGAGGTCACCCAATCCAATGGATTAGGTGATCACATCATCTCCAACTAAGCAAAAGAGGTATGTAAGGAACTGCATCTAAAATTCTTATCTTACATCATTTCCTAACATGAAATGTACCAAAGTCCATATTTGCATATGTTAAGATGCACCAGGACACATTTTGAAAACAAAAAATGATGAGAAAAGCAAATTGGACTATAGGTGCTGAGCACCAGTTGTGGACACTAAGGCTGAGTTCTTTAGTGTGTGCCGAGTTTGTTGGTCGAGTAAGTTCTGTGATGGCCAAGTTTAGTAAGTCGAGTGGGATGCAAGTTGTGTTAGAAAGCCAAGGATAGATGGCTTGCACTAACTCAACATGCAGAACATTTATTGCTTACCTACCTTGACCTTTCAAAATCTATAAAGGATGAACAGTCTACTCTTCATTTTTACCTTGTGATTTTCACTATTTACGGAGTGATTGAAGTAGTTGCAGAATTGATCTTAACGGAATTAGCATCAAAGATTTTGTCAGTGTATTGTCGGGAATCCTAAGGAGAACAAGAGAAAATTTAGTTAGTACGGAGTGATGAATGTGCACCTCTCAACTTTTGAGCCGTTCCTGAAAGTGCAATTCAGAGTAATTTGACCAAAGCTCTCTCATCCATTCCACCAAAGGTACTCATGATCCATGATGTAAGATCTTGTTACATGGTTAAAATTGGTGAATTAGGTGATACTGAATTGAGAAAATCCTATAGAAAACTGTGTGTTGATGGAGTTTTGAAGGGAGAATTCAAACATTTAGCCGACAAAGGGTTAACTCGTGCCCTAGATTTTCCACAAGGTTTCAAAGACAAATGGATTAAGGTTATTCTTAGCTGAGTTCATGATATGTGTATGTGGTTAGACAATGGACCAGTCAAGATAACTAAAAACATGATTCATCGAGTGACTGGATATCCTATTGTTAACGGGAAATAGACAATGAGAGATAACAGTAAAGAGGAAATTACACTAAACATTGGATACATATGGAACAATAGAGGTATGACTATCTCTATAATTAAAGACCTAGAACTTGATTTTGGAGTAAGAGTAATTGCACATAAGTTCTATCAGTCAAGTCGACTAGATAGTGTTCCTTGTATAGCCATTGACCATGCATGGAAGATTGTTAAGAAGAATCATACATATGATCTTGCCGAGCTACAGCTAACTCAACTAGCCGAGAACCTAGCATCAATTAGAAAAGCTAAGAGCTCATCATGTAAGTTTGGTTCCTTACTAGTCTGCATATTTTTCTACATTCAGAATACATTTCCTACATTGGGAGATATTGTTTGGAAAAAGGATAGACCCATTATAGTTCAGATAAGTCAATGTATTGAGAAATTAGGAAGTAAATTCAATAGCATTATGGGGAGCTATTTTGTAGAATTTAAAAAGAGAATGAGATTAAGAACTAGGATTCCTAGATCAGTAGTGGAGAAGCACTATGAAGAAATTTGTTTTCTAGTTGATACAGATAACACATATATCCAGGCTATGACACCTAGGGTAACATGTTTAGAACCATTTCCCTATGAAACTAACATTGATGAAGCATCAACAACCATCATTGAACTCCTAGCTAAGGCAATTGATACTACAACATAAAGATTTGGTAATTTTGATGAAGCAAAAGTAAAAGTTTCAAGAAGTTTAAAGGAGGGAACCATGGAGAGGAAAATGAAGAAGATTGTGAAAAATCTAAAGAAAATGGTTGGTTTGAATAGTGATGAAGAACTTGAGGATGCACCTTTAGGCCTATCCACTAGACAAGGAGAAGATACATCTACAAAAGAGGAAGTCAGTGCACCTGAGGAGATCACTGAGAAAGCTAAGGGTAAGAAACCAGCAATTGTCATAGTAACCAAGCTGAGTAAAGCTAAACCTAAAGTTACACCTCCTATAGCTAATCGTCCAAGGAATAGAGCATCTATTGTTACTTCTCCAGTAGTACAAACAAAAGTATATGGAAAGAAACCTAAAATTGCTCCTAAGGCTGAGCCGAGTAAACTAGTAAAGAGACAAGGAAATTGCACTTGGAGATAGATAGTGATTATGAAAAGACTGAGATTGATTAACCCTACAACATACCTACAACACAATTCAAGAAACTAGCTAATATTGATGAGGTGTGTGACAATTTGAGAAACTCAGCAGGATTAGCTACTTTCAAATTCATTAAGTATGAGAAACTGAGTATTGGAGATAAGCATAAATTGAGGAAGCACTCTTAGATATGATGATTACTTTTAAGTTGACTCCTACAGAGATAGGAAACCATGTGCTAAATGAACTATATGAGTTTCTATCAAGAAAATGGGAATTTGCACTTACCACAAAGAGACAGACCAGGGAAGATACTTTAGCCAAAGTGATACCTGAGTTGACATCAAAACAATGAGAAAAATTCCTTGAGGAATATTAGAATAGGTTTGTTCCTAATCTTAGAGGTTATATTGTTTTGAAAAATGATATTGAAGGTTTAGTTCAGCAGAGTACATGGATTTGGAAGGAAATCTTTGGACTAATAGTTCCAAAAGGCAATCTGATGAAGGGACATCTGATCAAAAGGCAAAAGAAGTTGAGATTGTAGATGTCCAAAATCATCCTTATATTAATTTACTTAATATTCCCATAATATTATAGTTAATTTTAATTAATTATATTTGTTATATTCTTCTATCTATTTAATTAAATTTATTTAATTAAATATGATTCATTCTCCTCGGTAATGACTCTCTCGCCCTGATCTAGGGCACCTTGATCATACCCATAAAAGATGCTTGGGCTAACCGAGGATCTGATCCAATCCCCCATACACTCCCTACCTCACGGGTAACCAATGGATGAGGGAACCTGTCCGGTATTGCCTTCTATATCTAGCCCATTTGTCTCCAAACCCTGGATGGCATGTATCACGATATCATGTATGCTGTCCTCCCGAACAACCAGTAGTCATTCTGTATGAACCTCATGTAATATGAATCATAGAACCCATCCTCTGCATAACCACCTTGCTGTGGGGTCTCATGGCCCTAGGCTTCGCATCCTACATAGGGTGCCCATACTATAGCCCCCATCTCATCCAATCTCTGACATAGTATCCCACTGAATCTATGGCCTCATATCTAATAGGTGACCTGTACCTGCACATGAAGGGCTCATATGCCACCCGAGTCTCCTAGTGTCTGATCGGTCATGTGACTGCTATATGCTCCCACACCCATACCTATAAGAGTGTGCATCTAGGACCTAGTGCCCTACCTCTATGGTAGGCACAAATATGTAGATCATAATATAACTGACCAAGGATGACGTATCCCAACAGTACTCATCACCGTCCTTGACCATGCTGCTCAGCACTCATGCCCATCCTATAGGGAACCCCTTTCCTGCATGATCATGCATGAGACGTCCCCCTATTAATCTTTCCAGATAGAGCTCCAGTCACCGTGGCTGTGGCTCCATGGTCATCGCTCTGGTCCATGACATCCACTGCTATGTAATGGGTAGATCTATAAACCTCCACCTCAGAGCCATCTTCATGTAGGCCTCTGAGCCCTCCATGCAGTACTCTGGTATGAGCCCTCGAATGGGCACTCTGTAGATCCTCCATACATCATGGAGGGTGATAGTGGCTTCCTCTATAGGGAAGTGGAAGCTAGAGGTGGTACTGTGCCACCTCTTTATCAATGCAGACATGAGTGCATTATGCACTCAAAGGTGTGGCCAATGCCACAAGTGCTCCAGTCCACACAGTGTCACCACTCCCCACTCTACCACCATCAGGTGCTACTCTAGCTCCATGGTCACTGGGTAGTACTCCCTAGCGCAGAATGTGATAGTCTTGTCCCACAGTCTGCAAACACATGTCAGCAATTAGATAGCATGCTGGGGCATCAAAAAATGTCCCAGGCCTATCCGAGGCATCAAAAAATGCTCCCAGACCCTTGTCTTTTCTCTTCCTCCTCCCTTTTCTTCTATTTTTGGGTCAATCTGCATAGATGACGGTTGACCCTCACAGATGACAAACTTTCACAGTCGCCAGTCTACGGAGCTGGCAGATCTTCGCAGATGTCAGTCTGTGAAGATGGCGGTTTAAGCTACCGCTTCCCTTGCCGCACAGATGGTGGTGTTATACATCGCCGTCTCCACTGTGCATTTTGTCCCCCCTATCCTCGCAGATGGAGATTGGTTGAATCTCTATCTACGTAGACGACTGTTGCCTATCGGTCATCTATGAGGATGGCGGTCTGTCGATCGCTGTCTACACAGACGATAGACAGGCGATCATCGTCTACACCGCGCGTCCATTTAAATGCATTTATTGCACCTAACTACCCTCCCAAAATATTAAATGCATAAATGACAAGGTCAACGCCCGACTACTCACTAGTGGTCCCACATTTGTAGGCCGCTGGTGTACCCGGACGTGCTCCCTAAGTTGTGCTCACTCTCATTGCACTGCCATGGCTCTCTTCTTCTTCTCTCTTTTTTCTCTTTGTGAGTGAAAGTGACTTGTCTATGGGCCCCGGTGGACTATTTATAGCCCCTTGGCTTCCATTTCTTCCGTCAGTCTCCCCTTTTCCCATTCTGGTCCCCGTTCCTCTTCCATTTTTCCTGGACACGGCATGCAATTGGTCTACTTTTCCCATTTTCTTGCCTTTTCGAGAAAATTTTATTAAAAAATTATACCTTTTCCTATTATTTTCTCAAGGGGGCACCCTCCTTTGCTCTCGCTACCGTAGGTTTTCTGACCTTTTTGGGGCATCTTATTTTCTTTTTCTTTGACGCAACATCACTTTCAACGATGCATCAAAGAGGGGCAAAATGTAGACGTCCAAAATCATCCTTATATTAATTTAATTAATATTCCCATAATATTATAGTTAATTTTAATTAATTATATTTGTTATATTCTTTTATCTATTTAATTAAATTTATTTAATTAAATATGATTCATTCTTCTCAGTATTTAAATTTAATTTAAATACTCCCCCTTTTATTGTATTAAATCTTATTTAATACATCATCCCTCATTGATCTCCTTTAAATAAATTTTTAATTTATTTATTCCTCCACATGACCTAAATTCTACTAAACCATAATTAATCTAAATCTAATTTGGATTAAGCTAATTTGAACCTAGATCCTACCCTACCTCACATCACTCTCACCAAATAGATCTATCTATTAATTAACTAAGGTTAATTAAGCTAATTTCTTGATTCCTATAACAATTAGTCCTAATTATTTGCTCACACATGTGTGAGCAAATTTCCAAAAAATTAAATTTTCTAAATAATCCTTATTTGGTGCCAACAAGGTTTCTTACACCTATGATGACACCTTCTTACACTTTTCAAAAGTGTTTCATTGGTCCAAAACTCTTACACCTTCTTACAAGATCCTTCACATGTGTACTTTAAGTACACTTTGACCCATCACATCCAAAGTTGCTCATACATGTGTGAGCAAAGTGGGCCTCTTGCATGGCTTATGTGTCTCTCATGTGCCACCTATGTGGATGCCACATGAGCTCCACCTCACCCAATCCCTCTCTCTCCTCCAAAAACTCTATAAATAGAGGCCTTTCTCAAGAGAAAATCATGTCTTATTTTTGCATTGTTATCATGCTAGTTTAGTTCTAGAATTTCTTAAGCAATTTAGCACACTCATCTTAGTTTATTTTCATCTTATTTCATTGTTGAATCTAGATATTACATCTTAGGTTTAATATGGAATGAATCTAGTTCTATCATCTTAGTTAGATCTTGCATTATCATTCTGGTTTAAAGCTTGCATTTTCATCCATGGTGAAAGCTTGAGACAAGTTCCTTATACTTGTTCTTGAGTTATTAGCTTATCATTTTAATGCATTTCTAGTGGGATTAAAATATCGTGTTGGGAGAGCACACCCAAAAACCTCTCTAAGAGCAAATCAACAAGGCTTGGGTGCACTTGTTTGGCTCATCAGAGGTGGTGATGAATCTCTTCTTGTTATTTAGTAGTATGCTTTTAGACATGTTTAATGTTGTTATTTGATGTTTATCTCTAATGTATGCATGTCTGAGCGTACTCCCAATAGGTTAGGTTTCATTGCATACAAAGATTACCCCTGAGCCTCAGATGACTCAAGATCAAGTTTCTACTGAACAGGGCAAGACTAAAGATGCATTAGACTCAACAAATTTTGTTGATCTGACTGCAGACAGTTCAATTGAATACATAATTGATGATTCTAGTAATTTGAATGTCGAGGAAAAGGATATGCTGAGTGGAACAAACACTGATTCACCTATTAAGGTAAATAAGACTAAAGGAGGAAAGACCACTACATCTGAAGAGAAAATTGATGAGATAATTGAAGTAATCAATGATCAGACAGGTGAAGAGAAAAAGAAAACAAAAGCACAAGAGGTAACTTCACAAAATCCACCTATTTTAGAGGTTGTCAAAATAGTTTTAGATAGTGGAGTAGTTTTGAAGGATAATGCTAACAAGCATAAGGAACAAGAGGCACTACAAGTGTTGGTTGATCTACCACACTCTGCATCATCCACGCCCACAGGTCCTAAAATTGGAAGTATGCCTGATCCATAGACAATCTTGATAGAATTAAAAGAGGCAATGGATATTGACACTATCACAGGAAAATGTATTGATAAAATGCAGCCGAGCATCAGCTCACCAGACTTGAAGAGGAGGAAAATTATGAAGAAGAAGTCTCAAATTCTTGATGTCACACTAGATGAGGTAATTGAGATTCCATAATGGGATCCCAATGAATTGTCTTTTGAATAAATAGGGACTCTTCAAGAATTTCTTAAGAGGAAGAAGAGACAAGAAGAAATGAAAATAGAATAGAAGCAAAAGAAAGTGTTGCATGACATCAAGGATATCTTTGCAAAGGATTTTGAATTAGAAGATGAAATGCCTCAAGCTCCAATTATTGATCAATTAGTTCACATTGTATAGAAGGTAACTGATGATGATATAAATAGCAATGAAAAAATTCTACAATGGTCTGAGAGGAGATTCAAGAGAAAAGTTTTGGAGAAGATCTCATAAGAGATAGCAACAAAACAGGTTGAACTTTCTACTCTTGTAGACATTTTAGAGAAAGTTACAGATTATGTTTATTCTTTGTACATGAAGCTATGTGATGTTGAATTCTTCACAAAGGATAATCTACATCTTGTTGAGAAGCTACAGTTAGATTTGAAATCTACTGGCAATACTTTGAGTAAGGATGCTACCTCCAGCTCTTTACATTATACTAAGTTGATCAATGCACAATGCAAAATATCTGAGCTTATGGCTGAAGATGGTCAGATTAGGGCCAAATTAATCACCATTCAGACAAGCCTATTGCCTCACTTGGAGGTAATATAGAAGGAACTTTCAGTTGCAAAAGAGTTATCATAGAGAAATGCAAATCTCTCAGCTGTAGAAAGTTTAATGAGTCTAGCTGCTGAGCTAGAGATAAAATTGAAAGCTATGAAGATTGCTAAGGCAAGCTGGGATGATACATTTGCATCCACCCTACAACTATTGGAATTATATTGAGATGATGTACTGAGAGAGGAGGGGTGAATCAGTACCTCTAAAACTTTTATTGGTTAGCCCTTTAATCCTTAATCATCAGTTTGTAAATTATCTTATCTAACTGTTCATCTTTCTTTATGTATATGCAATCATATCATAAATTCTTTTAGTATGTAACCATAACAGAAACATTCATGAAAATAGATAACACATAACACAAGATATGATATCGCATAAAACTCCTGTTAGGAAGTAAAAACTGCGGTGGGGATTGTTACCCACAAGACTTCACTATCTGCAGATAAGAAGGGGTCGGTTAAGGCTTACAATTGGTCACTTCTGATGACCTACTCTATTAGGAGTATTATAGTGGAGACCTTTTAAGATCTACTTCATTTCAAGCTTTAGAAAAACTGTTAAGTGTGCACTTTGTTAATAGATTTGTAAATAACTGTCAAGTCCACCTTCTACAAAAGGATTTTAGGTGTGATGCACTTGTTAGAATGCAACTACATATGTCTTTGATATGATTATGTATGCAATATTTAATTTTTGATAACATATCCTATTAAGCTTCATACATATAAGTAATCATCCTTCCATGATTGAATAATACCTTTATCTGCTCATCGGTAGCCTTTGTGTGTTCTTGACAACTGATGTATTCTGTTTCTCAACTTTGCATGAATTCTACCTTCTACTCCTTAGACACTCTACATGGATATCAAAAATAATGAATTCATAACTCAAAATTGAGTTTGAACATCTATTTATTCTAAATTAGACTCAATTCTTGATTCATGCATCGCAAGTTAACTCTAGATCCAAGGTTTACAACTTGACCTTGATCTTTAGTTAGATATGTTTTAGATCCGTTAGGATGCTTTAAAACATTTACATAAAGCTTGCTTGACCCTAAAGTTATGATTTAAAACAAATAAAAACTCTATAAATAGAATTACATTGCTTTATCTGTCATGTAAAAATCAGATCCACTTTTTGCGGGTTCTTTAATTGACTGTCATTTCTGACGGTCGATTTTCTTGGTCACGGGTGTTCCTTTCTTGAACTTGTCATCAGGTATGCCTTTTCTATTCCTACCAGGTTAGTTTTCAAAAGTATGTCACCGGTAATGCTTGTGGTCACCGGTGATGCTTGTTAATTCTATACTTAGCATTTTTCCTAACCTTTGTGTTGTGTCGGGTATGCTCGCTGTTTGTTGGAATGCTTTAGTCTATCGGTAATGCATTAGTCTACCGGTGATCCCTATCAATGTTTTTCACTAAGTGTACTAATAGAAAAATAATGTCATCAATCTCCCCCTTTGACATTAGTATAAAAAATATGATATGTGCAACATACTGAGTGTATTAGTATGTACACCTATGTATACTTCTTCCTTAGTCATTTGAATGACTCCCCCTTTGTATATGCCGGTATGTGTAAGTATATATATACATATCCTTATGTACTTTTCTCTTTCCCTTTTTCTTTTGATATATATATTGTACATAACTATATACATTTTCTTTCCTCCTTTTTTGATTCTAAAGGCAAAGGTACTTACAGTTTTTCAAAAAGGTGGGAATGTGAGGACCTGATCTCCTCCATCATCTTTTCCCATTTCTCCTTCAACATTTCTAGAGCCATGTGCTCTAGTGAAATCCTTACATGTATGTCATAGATGCTATCCACTACAGACATCTTGGGGGTTGCTATAATATTTCTAGCATCAGAAATATGTTGCTATAAAATAGTAAGATTGGGCAGAATATGTGCCTACAGTTCAGTAATCTCACCTCTGAATTGTGTTTTAGCATCCCATATTTCTTGCCTTAGCTTATTTGCCTCTATGACCATTTCATGATGTGCCTTTATGCTATCAGCATGTGAGGTTAGGCTTTGTGCACTAGTTGTGACATTATGATCTATTTCGGCTAGTTTGTCACTATTCTCTTTTGCAAATTTTTCAAGTGTGCACATCTTTTGAACTAAGGTGATTGATTCAGCAATCATTGGCTCTAATTCATCAGTTAGTTCAAAGAGCTTTACCTTGTTCAATGCCACTTCTTGGCTAATTTTATTAATTAACTTGAATTTATATTTCTTTTCTGCTTGTTCTTCGATTGCTTGTTCTGCATCTATCCTTTGCTCTATGATGGCGTCGGTAAGAACAACAATTTGTTCCTTTATTGTAGTATTTTCTTCAAGTTTAACTTCAAGAAAAATTTGTTGGAGTATATCTCTTGCCTTGTCAAGTGCCATTTTTTCTCTATGTTCTTGTATCATTTTCTTCTAAATGGCCTTTCTCTGACATAGCACTCCAAACTCTTGAATTTTGTCACTGTCCAAAGTGGTAATGTCCCAGTTCAGAACTTCAATGACTTCATGTAGTGTCACAACCAATATGTCTTTCTTTACTATTTTCTTCTTCTTTTTCTTTGGCTGGGTGGCAGATTGATGTACCACCATTTCCAAGGCATGAGATTAGGTTGACTTTGTGGGTGAGTGTCGAGAAGATGAGGCATCCTTTTGTATCTTTTCTGTGTCCACTGGCCAATTTGGTGAAGATGTCTCTTCATTTTCCTTGAGTGTATCAATAGATGAATCTTCTATAACTTTTATACCTTCATTGTTCTTTACTCCTTCACTCTTATCTTGCTCTTCAACCTTTCTCACTGTATCATCAGTGTTTTTATCTACCTCTTTGTTTTGATCTTTTGATACATCTTGCTGATCATTGGTTGCATCCTTCATTTCTCTATCGGTATCCTTGGGAGTGTTGGATGCAACTTTGTTTTCATCGGTACCCATATCCTTGGGTACATCATCATCTTTATTAGATGATTTGTCCTGACTAGACTATATATCAATAGCATCTATTAATATATTCATGTTTGTTGGTGTATTTACTATTGCAGTGTCAATAGCTATGTCCTGTCTGTTGGTATTACCCTTTGTAGCATTGATGTCTTCATCTTTTTGAACCTTTGCTACAGGGTCTTTTTCTATAATGGTATTGACAATGTTGTCTAACCATGAATCATCATTTATATCAACATCTAAGTTACCTTTTATTGATAGTTCTTCTTTGGTAACTTCTTCATCCTCCAAGTTTATGTGGATGGGGCTTGCTGGTACTTGATCCTCTTCACCATCTTTTGGCTAGTCTTCATCTATAGTGTCAGTCTATTTTTGGCCTGTGATCTGTACCTCTTCACTATCTAACTCAACTGTTGAGTTATTAGTTTTGTTGACAGGGTTCTTTTTAGGACTGCTCTCCTCATCAAGATTTATTATCTCACTCCATATTTTATGAGTGTCCTCTTCTAGCTCTATAAGTTGTTCTTTTAGAAATTTATAAGCTCTCAACTTGGGTGAGAAGCTTTTTGCATATTTTTCCATGACTTCATTGATTTCTTCTCTTGTTGATTCAGGAGGCATAAGAGAAACCAGTACTCTTTCTCTTATCCTCTTTTCCTCATGGAGTGCAAAAGTGAATCTAGAAGATATTCTATCCAATAGTTCTTGTGGAACATCACGTGTA
>MU225430.1:646412-658120 GCA_018584345.1 Thuja plicata
AACCAGTACTCTTTCTCTTATCCTCTTTTCCTCATGGAGTGCAAAAGTGAATCTAGAAGATATTCTATCCAATAGTTCTTGTGGAACATCACGTGTAGTAAAGTGCAGTGGGACATAATAGTGTTTGTACATCTTAGCAATAAGTGCATCTTCAATCTTATTTTGTTCTAGTGTATCCCATCTTAACCATTTCCTAATTTTAGGATGTCCAACAAATCTAGCTTCAGAAATAGACTTACATATGTCATCAATGTCTTCAGTTGGAGATGTAACCTTTTCTATTTCCTTTTCTAGTTTTATAGTATCAGGTTCATCCATTGTTGATTCCTCTAAGTTCTCATCTATCTGAACATATTTCCTTCTTTTGGCAGGTGCCCTTGCTGGTTGTTTTGCCTTTTGTGTGTCAGGTTTCCTTTTATACACCTTCCCTTTCACCATGGGAGAAGGAATTGCATCCTGCGCTATTTGACTTCTTGTTCTAGACTTCTTAGGTGGAGGAGGAGGTGGTGAATTAGACCTCTCTTCTTCTGATTCTTGTTGCTCTATTGTATCACCGATGGGAAGCTATTCCTTAGTGATTTCATCCTTATTATGTTGTTCCTCCTCACCTTCTTGTTCCTCTTCCTCTTCTCTTTCTTCTTCTTCATTAGAAGATATTTTCAAATTCTTTTTTAGATTCTTCACCATTCTTTTTGATTGTTTTATAGCCTTCTTGACAACAAGATTTGTTTTGATCTTCAGTTTGGCCTCTTCATAGGTACCAAATCTTAATTGCTTTCTGTCTATTGGTTCATTCAATAGTGCCTTAATGCACTCAGTGGCTAATCCTTCTTTGATTTCATATTCTAATTTAGAAAGCCATGATTTCCTTGGAACTACTGCTTGTATGTATGTGAAATCAGTGTCTACCATGAAACATACTTCTTCACGGTGTTCCTCTATCAGTTTCTCAGGAATTATAGTTCTTGCTTGTAGCATTTCCTTAATGGTTTTGAAATATTCATGCATTACATTGTCAAAGTCTGTACCAAGTGATTCTATGAATTCACTTATCTGAATGGTAATCGGTCTACTTGTGTCCCATGCAAATTTTCCTATGGAAGGAAAGTATTCTTCAAAATAAAAGAATATACACATTATGAGGGAAACAAACTTACATGTGTTTTTCCTTGAAGACCTTATTGTGCACATGTTCTCCTCAAATTGATGTAATAGGATCTCTGCCAGATCCATCTTCTTCCCCAATTTGATAATCTTGTACGCAATGCTCATAGAAGTACTAGATATGCTATTCATTCTTCTTGCTTGGAAGATCTTGTATCCAACAACACATGCTCCAAAATTCAGCTCTGCGTCGGTAATGGTGTTTACCTTTAGTGCCCTTTTGTCTGATTTTTCACCAGTTAGTCTTTCCACTTCTGCCAGAGATGAATGTTTGTGAGCCTATGGTTTTTTGGTTGTTGGATGACCAGTCACGGCGTGTATAACATCCTTTTTTATAGCCTTTTGGCTTGTTTAGCCATAGAGCCTTGTCGTGAATTCTGCTAAGAACAATCTTTATCCATTCTATTTTAAAAACCTTGGAAAAATGCAGTGCATTTGTAAGTCCCTTTACTTCCAAGTGTTTATGCTCTTCTTTGAGCTTTCCAACATCATCATATAATGCCCTATAAGCATTATCTAGGTCTAGATCTCCTATCTCTAAGATCTTGTAGTGAATGTAAGACCTTACATCCTCTACCAGTAAAACCCTAGGTGGGATTCAGGAGAATGCTCCAGAATCATTAGATTGGGAAGCTATTTCAGGGTGTAATTTATACTTAGGTTCAACACACGCTCCTTTGTTGACAGGCTTGAAGGGTTTCTTCTTTTCATCCTTGATTTTCTCTACCCTAGAAGTAAATGCCATCGTGTTTTTCAATTTAGGTCTTTTCTTAAATCAAAACAGTGCTATCAGTGAGTATGATAACTTACAGTTTCTCTGTGCTTGCCTGTGAATGTGAATGCTTTGTGTCACAATGATTTCTACTGGGTCACTCTCCAAATTGCTCTCAAATTGCTCTGGTCTGCTTGAAAATTGCGGGTGCAAAAATGAGTTTACCCATCAGGATTTTATACCCTCTTTGTACCCTAAGTTGTCATTAATGCTTGCCAACTCCTTGGTTTATAAAGACTTCTTTTGTCAGTAAAACATTCATAACATCTCTGGTGTCTGTGCAGAATGTCAGGGTAGCTAGCAGTTTTGGAGACTTCATCGATGATTGTTGATGAGGTTACGAAGATAGCTTTTGTTGATTCAACTTTCATCGACGTCCGTCGGTTTACACTTATCTTGTGTAATGACCGATACATTCCGGTAAGTAATGCTAAATTTCCTGTGTGTGTTCACCGATGCAAATTGTGCCCAATAACCGATGGTTTCCTTTCAATAGTTTAGCAAGTAACAATATATTGCATCTTTATTCATGCCTATATTAAAATATGAACTATGTATAATGGAACCGATGCATAGTAAAACTTGTCATAATGCAGTTCCATACTTGTGCAATCTAGTTAGATGTAGTGATGTCACCAGATCCAATGGATGAGGTGGCACCATTTGCATTGCCTGTTCTAGCACCTTCCATGTTTGTTGCTTTTACCCACATCTTGTTTCTTATTCTTTGGATGTCATTAATGGTGTTTCCATTGGGATGTGTACTTGTTTTTGTCAGTCAGTCTTTGCAATCTTTTATTACATGTCCAACATTATGACAATGTAAACATGCCATACCTAGATTGGTCCAACCTCATGACCTTCTGGTCCATTTTCTCATACAGTTGGCAGAAATATGACCATACCTTCCACATGCCATATAGTTTACCCATGTGTTATAGTCCCAAACATATGAGTTACCTATTCTTGCTAGTTTGTAGCTTTTATCAGTTTCCTTTGGTGTCCATGCCTTGTTGTTCTTTTTCCAACATTCCTTATGTGTATGCCCATTCATCTTGCATGTAGGACAATACTTTTCCATATAGTTTTTTTCTTTGGATTTGTCACTTTGGATCTACACTCATGTGCCTTGTGTCCTTTCTTTTGACATTTATAACAATTACCAGTAAAAGTAGATTGTGCTTGAGAAATACCTTTTATTTTGCTTCTGTAGATGTTTGAGGTGTGGCCTGGTTTTCCATAGTGATTGCATGATAGCTTCTTGGATCTTGGGGTTGTGAAAGCATTCCTCTGATTTGGTTGATTAGAAGATTCACCATTCTCATTGTACCCTAATCCTGTGTAGTTGTTGACTCTTCTTTGTCCATCAAGAAAATCATCCATCCTTTTGTTGCTATCCCCAGCCTTTTTGATCAATTCATTGTGTTGATTCTGGACTTTGATTTCATGCTTCAATTTCTAATTCTCTTCTCTTAGCTCACCTATGATCTATATTCTTTCAATGAGTTCTATATTTAATCTATTTGCTTCTTGACTCATAAGAATTATCTGGTTTGTAACCTCATGGTGATGCTCAGTGAGTCTTTGAATCTCTGATTCTTTCTCTTGTATCTTCTCTATTATTTTCCTCCTATCATCAATGGCTAGTGTTTTTTAATTTTCATCTTTTCTTGCATCATTCATGACATCAATCATTTTCACCATTTGAGTCTCTTGACCAATTTGCAACATCTTGATTTGATATGTCAGATGTAGATTGATTTCTTGTAGAATTTTAATTTCTTCATCTGATGCGTCTGAAGCTTTGCTCATTGATGGTTCAGCTATTTCAAAGTAATCTATTATATCCAATTCTTTGTAGTCTTTCTCATTCATCCTGGTTGCCATAATATTTCTTTCATCAAGAAATTTTCTCAGTTTTATTCTCGCCTCCTTGTACTCCTCATAGTTTATTTGCATCTGTAACTGCTCATTCTCAATAGTCATGTCTAGTCTAAACTTGTCCATTGCTTTGATCTTTGCTCTTAAGTCTTTAAGCTTTTCGAGAAAGAGACTTAGCTTTGATACTAATTGTTGGAATTATATTGAGATGATGTACTGAGAGGGGAGGGGTGATTAGTACCATAAAACTTTTCTTAGTTATCCTATTAACCCTTAATCATCAATTTGTAAATTATCTTATCTAACTGTTCATCTTTCTTTATGTATATGAAATCATATCATAAATTCTTTTAGTATGTAACCATAACAGAAAAATTCATGAAAATAGATAACACATAACACAAGATATGATACCACAGAAAAATCCTGTTAGGAAGTAAAAACTATGGTGGGGATTGTTACCCACAAGACTTCACTATCTGCAGATAAGAAGGGGCCGATTAAGGATTACAATTGGTCACTTCTAATGACCTACCCTGTTACGAGTATTATAGTGGAGACCTGTTAAGATCTACTTTGTTTGAAGCTTTAGCAACACTGTTAAGTGTGCACTCTGTTACGAGATTTGTAAAGAACTGTTAAGTCCACCTTCTACAAAAGGATTTTAGATGTGATGCACTTGTTAGAATGCAACTACATAAGTCTTTGATCTGATGATGTATGCAATCTTTAATTGCTGATAACAGATCCTATTAAGCTTCATACATATAAGTAATCATCCTTCCATGATTGAATAATACCTTTATCTACTCATCGGTAGCCTCTGTGTGTTCTTGACAACTGATGTATTCTATTTCTGAACTTTGCATGAATTATACCTTCTGCTCCTTAGATGCTCTACGTGGATATCAACAATAATGAATTCATAACTCACAATTGAGTTTGAACATCTATTTTACTAAATTAGACTCAATTCTTGAATCATGCATCGCAAGTTAACTCTAGATCCAAGGTTTAAAACTTGACCTTGATCTTTAGTTAGATATGTTTTAGATCCGTTAGGATGTTTTAAAACATTTACATAAAGCTTGATTGACCCTCAAGTTATGATTTAAAACAAATAAAAACTCTATAAATAGAATTACATTGCTTTATCTGTCGTGTAAAAATCAGATCCACCTTTTGCAGGTTCTTTAACTGACTATCGGTTCTGACGGTTAGTTTTCTTGGTCGCCGGTGTTCCTTTCTTGAACTTGTCATCGAGTATGCCTTTTCTATTCCTATCAGGTTAGTTCTCAAAATTGTGTCACTGGTAATGCTTGTGGTCACCGGTGATGCTTGTCAATTCTATACTTAGCATTTTTCTTGACCTTTGTGTTCTGTTGGGTATGCTCACTGTTCACCAGATGCTCTAGTCTTCCGGTAATGAATTAGTCTGTCGGTGATCTCTGTCAATGTTTTTCACTAAGTGTACTAATGGAAAAATAATGTCATCAATAGCTTCATAAACTAATTTTGGATAAGTACAACTTAACCACACCTGAAATCAGTGACAAAAACAAGGGGGAAGTTGGTAAGGATAAGGAAGTTGGTAAGGATAGAGTATGATAAATCAGTACAGAATAGGTACATTTATATATATTTTGAAGGCATGTATTTTATGAAACTTTTTGTATCTATAATTATGAGTATATTCCTAGGGGGATTACTTAGTATACTTAGGCGAAATTTTGATGGATTGAAATGAAAAAATGATAAGTGTGTTTTTTCCACTAATATCAAAGGGGGAGATTGTTAATCTCTATGTTTTGTTGATGATTAGTGACCAAAACTTAGTCATTCACTTAGGCAGTTTTAGTTGGCTATTACTGTGGCCGAGCTAAAACTATGCAAGGCCGAGCAACATTACCGAGAAGTATTTAGGTTGTTGAGTTGTATCATGCCGAGATGAGTAGGATACTTAGTGCTGAGTGATAGAGATGTTAAGTGTCGAGCAGAATAATTTTTGTATACATGTCTGGAATGATTCAAACTTTGAGGATAAGTGTTCAGGCCGACTTGTATAGGCTTTTTGGGCCAACTTATTTACACATTTAATATTTTCCTATGGAGTTAGTTATACATTTAATTATTTTATCCTATGCATGATCTATTGTAATCATTAATTGTAATACCTTAGAGGTATGGGTATTAGATCTTGATCGTTGATCTAGATCTCGCTATCATACTTGAATAGATATATAATATTGCTTCAAAATCCTATTTTAAAAGAGTGTGTAGAGAAGTGGTGACTGCATTTTGAAGTGAAATACACAAAGGGTTATTTTGTTAAGAAGCAGAGATCAAGCAGAGTGACAACACAGTGAACAACAGAGTAAAGACATATTAGATTGTGAGATCATAGAAGGTACTGGAAAAAATAAATCCATCATCAACATCTGAGTGCATAACGAAGGATCATTGCTTGAAACATTCTAATCATTGTATCAGGTGAAAATATCTTAATAGAGTGGTTCTAGTAGACCTTTCTAAATCTCCTAACAGAGTGCTTACTTTATTGTAAGTTGAAATCCTTTCATAGGGTAGATTGTAATGATCTTTAGCTCTTAACCAGGTAGACCTTTAATCAGGTAGATTACATTTTGTAATCAACTTTTGTAGCCCTAACAGGCACACTTTATTGCTGCAGTAGTGAAGAATTTTGTGGGTGTCATCCCCACCCTAGTTTTACCTATTTGGGTTTTTGGGTTACCAAGTTCTGGTGTTATGAGTTATTTATTTCATTATGTGAATGCTATTTGATATTACATTAGATTCATATATGTATGAATGTGGATCATTTTGTTTTAAGTATTTAAATTTGAAGATCTGATTCACCCCCCCTCTCAGTATCTTGCTTTTCCATTATTGTATTTCCAACAAAATCAAGTTGAAATATTTGAGTTTAAAAATACTTTTTCAACAAAATCATGCACATGTAATTAGTAAAATATTAAATTAAATAAATTAAATATTTAAATCACAATAATCCATGCAAATTAATATTTAATTATTTAATAAAGCATAAAAGCATATTTACTCTAATTCTCAATTAAATATTCACTTAAATATTAATATTCAATAATTGCACTTTAATTAACTTTTCAATTAAACATAGGCATTTAATTTAATTTTCAATTAATTAAATACCCTATATTTAATAATAAATTCAAACTATAATCAATTAAATAAATAACATGATATAACACACACTATCAATGCATTAAGCTAAAACCAACAAAATCAACTCAAACACACACAAGGATAGGGTCCACGAATTCACGTCAACTAGATGAATTTGGGTAGGGTAGTCATATTGATACTTGTCCCATACTTTGGACAATTAGGTTTAGGGTAGGATTTGGACCTAAATACTATCTCCCCTCTCTTACCATTGGGATTATTGCGATAGGGCATGCTCACTCCTGTCAATTCAGGGAAGACATAGCCTGGTACTTGCAAACCTGTCATCACAAAGATGAACATACATGCATATATAATATGACAAACAATGGTTGAGAATAGGTTATCATGTGAATCTCACCGAAGAAAGTAACTACGACTCCGTCCCATACCATACCAAGCACATCAAACAGTAATGCAAAATATACATTGATCCATGTGCATATAAATCTAGGGTCAATATTGTTAGAAAACCATAACCGAACTGAAACCCTAACATATACATAAGCATCATTGAGTAACCATAAATCACATATACATAGAAGATATAATATACTAACAATGGATCAATAAAATACTAAAATGTAATACATAAATATCATCCAAACCATCTGAATAAATCCACACATACATTAAAAGTCCTAAAAGAGTTCGACATCCAAAACTGAAAAGCAAACTAAGAGGTGGGTATTACATCCTCCTCCCCTAAAACTAGGCTTACACCTAGAAGCCTAAAAAAAGATAGAGATATCATTCTCTCATCACAAGACATCTATCCAAGTCCTAAAAGACTCAAAGTATGGGTCCAATAGGACCCTTCCTAGGTCTCTGATTCGAACATTGAGGATCATTCTGCACTGTAGGAATCCAAAAACTAGCTGCTAGACCTCTACTCATAGCCCTACTCACATGAGCATGATACACAAGTGGAGGACAATCAAATGCTACATACGCTCCTTGAGACATACCAACATTACCCACTGTAGGCTCAAAAGCTACTGGCCTATGTCCTAAGGACTGCGGTGCATGCTGAGGACAATTGACAGCAAAATGTCCAAATTGGCCACAAGTAAAGCAAGCTCCTCTGCTACCACCTTCTCCAATTGAAGGTTCTCTAAACTGTTGAACACTACCCTTACTGACATCCTGATACACACTCTGTGCTGGATGAACTGGCCAATTGCGCTTACCGCACTGAATGTCATGAAAGTTCCTAATTTGAGGACCACTGAAAGGAGAAGGATTGTTTCCTACTTGCTGTAGAGACTAATTACCATTTGGAATGGTAGAAGGAACTCTCAAATTGCTAGCTGCCTGAGAATGATTACCTCTGAAAACAAAAGTAGGTGCTCTAGGCTACACTCCTGAATGACCACCATGGCCCAATGCTAGGTTATCCTCTACAAGGGTAGCTTTGATGACCGCCTCCTTGAGGGATGTAGGATCAAAGAGTCTAACCTCTCTAATGATGCATTAATTTAGCCCCCTAACAAAGTGTTGAATCATAAGTGCCGAATCTTGACCGTATCCAGCATACTGTTTGAGCTCAAAGAATAGATGCTCATACTCAACCACTGATAGGGTCAACTGCCTCAAGTTATGGAACTCATCAGCCCTCTATTGTCTCCACTGATCAGATAGGAAGCGATCTTGAAAGTGCTCAAGGAATAACTCCAATGTCAATGTATCCATATGGAGACATAACTTCTCCTCCTCTATCTTCCAACATATCACTGCAAAATTGGAGAGTTTAATTATTGCATACCTATCTTTGGTATTGTTACTAAAGGGATGCATAGAAAAAACCCTCTCTAATGCAATAAGCCAAGTCTCATCTTCAAACCCTATTCCTTTCCCATCAAAGGGAGTAGGTGGCACTCGCATGAGATCTCTCATGTGGTTTGCTGCCACAACCTCAGGATCCACTGTAATAGTCCTCCTTGGAGGGCTCATAGATCTCTTCCTCTCCACTCTACCATGCATAGGATTACGGTTCACTAACTCTTGCACCAACTGCCTAATGTCTGGCTCTCCAGACTCAGCCCGATGCTCATCCCTCTGCTCATCTATACTGTGCTAATGAGAACTATCCCGACTGACACTCATTGAAGGATTGTTATCCCTACCCCATCCATGACCACCATTTTGGCCTCTACCACGACCCCTAGCATATCTAGTTTCAGGCATGATTCCTGAATCAACTAGAGAATACAAACCACAACTTAGAACCAACATCAAAACCAAATAGCATCAAAGGAAATCAAATAATCATAAAGAATTGGTTTTAAATACATCAGAGTTTTATGTCTATGTTTGTTTCAAGTTTTAAAATCAAAAGACAACTAATGGGCATACATATTTCCCATAGCTCCCAGTGTAGAATGTGTGCTCTGATACCAAGTGTAATGCCTTACCAGGGAACCTAGGAGAACTTAACCTAAATATGACACTAAGTTTAGGGAATAAATTTTTTTTCCTTAAATATTTATAAACAATATTGATAAAAATGCGGAAGCAATACAATGAAGTACATGACATACATAAAAACAACTCATACATGGATAACATTTATCGAGGGTTCCTTAACATAGAATTACTTAAGTATATTAATCTACGAATAAAAAATATAAAGAACTAACATAAATGTTACATCAACAAAATCCAATAACATAGATCTCATAATAAGGGATTACATATACATTTGATACCAAAGGTATACAACCTAATCAACATCCACTGCACAAGTTGCAGGGTATGTAATAATACATAATAGAACAATACAATGCATCCTTCAAAGGATGATAACCAATATCCACATATGGTACAAATATATAACTCGTGTAACTGCACGAGTCTCCAAAACCATAAGAAGATGAAACTACAACAGAGAACATCCAAGTATGAAGAAGGATCATCAGAATCTCAATGGTATTAAGAATCACTACCACCCAACCGCGTGGAACCCAAGGTCCACTCCCACCGTGCTGAGGAGATAGTAACAGGCCCACCCACATGGGGTATACAACAATAATGAAAACACCAAGGTATATGTGACATCATACTCAATGCATAAGAAGATCCTAGAAGCTCTCTAAACAACAATAAGGAATAATAAACAATACCAGAGATAACCGACGCACGTAGGATAACCTAAGTTGTATATAGGGAAGTGTCATCACATAAGTCTACCCTTGAGTTAACCCTAGTAGTCCCTCTTGGACGCTGGCCCCCAAGTGACTCTATGTGGCTTAGTAATCCTTTCGTGAAGACAAGGATCCCAACTCTCCCATCCTAGCATGTAGTAAACTCAAGGCATGGGTAGAGGCTTAGTTATCTTATTAGTACATTTTAAAACCCCTTAATGTTTCATATTATCACTTATTAAGTAACTTGCCAATGAGATGCCCTAGTAGCCACTTAGGACCCTGTACTTATTGCAAGCCACTTCCCCTCTATACACTTAGTTAACCTACCTAGGCTCATAATAAAAACATATGAAGGTATTACATAACTCAAATCACATCCTGCCAATACAGGAGAACATAGGTTCTCAAATAACCATACAGTAACCAAAGTATCCTCATAAAATCATGAAGCACATCATATCTGAATCAGGTTTGGTATAAGAAATCATGACCATGACATCATCACAAAATATGAATTGACATCACATAAGATACCATGCAGAAATTACAACCACAAAACCTCTGGATTTATGTCCTAAAGGTCATCTAAACCAACAGATACCCGAAAACATGATAACATAAAAGAATATATGATTCATTTCATCACGCACTCAAAACACATCATGGCATAATAAATGCATATTCAGAATACATTAAATCAAATACAGTGTTAACATTGGGACAAACAAATTTATAATCCCTAATCATGCAAATTCGTTTATCCATTAAAATTACTATCCAAAAATAATTAAATCTTCATAGAAAATGCACAATAAAAGCTCCTATAGGTTAATTTATAAGCTATCAAATAGATAAATGAACCTATTTGAAATAATTACTAAATCTGACTATAATTACAAAAATCATACCAACATAAGTATATCACTATTAATCGACATTAGTATTGCTCGTCCCATAATAACGCTATTATCACATAGTTTACACCATATGTTTTAAAAATATCTTATTTAAAAAAATACATGTCTTAATACATATCGCTTAACACACCCCTAAATTAACTGACTAATAATAATTAAATTATTAACAAATAAACAAAAACCCCTCTTTTATTTATTAATTAACAATTATATTAATTAATAGTAAAAGATAAATCCCGTTTAAAAATATTCAGTAAATATTAACTAAGATACAATTTAATAAAACTAAATTTTAAATTTTACTAAAAACTAAATTCTAAATTAATTAAAACCTAAATTAAAAACAAAAAAATGTAAAATAAAATTTAATTAAACTAACTCTAAATAATGAAGAAACCATCTTTTATTTTAAAACTATATTAAAACTCAAAACTCATTGCATAATGTAACAAGTGCCACGTAGTGGCGTGCACTTACCGTAATTAATTATAATTATAAATTTAATTCTAATTTTATTATAAATATTAATAAAAATAAATATATGTAATAACTAACACTTATTATATAATTATAGTTATATATCTATTGAAAATAAAAATAAATTGC